>JBAGKO010000015.1:17834580-17849069 GCA_037177275.1 Acacia concinna | reverse complement strand
TGCCCTATAATTTAGAGAGAAAGACGTATGAATACCATATAAATTTTTAAATTTCAAATCAGTCATATTATCTATAAAAATAATGAAATTAACTAAACTTATATAGCAATTAACAACTCAATTTTATAAAAAAAAATGTTAATTTAAGATTTTAAAATTGAAAATGTATTTTTTTTTGTCATTCTCTCCATAATTTATCACAAAAAACAATAATTATCATAGAAATTTCTTCATATTGATTTTGTTGTCAGCAAGTACAATTCAACATTTAAATTTACAATTTAATAAATTAATGTGGCGTGGTAAACATGTTGGTACTCTGTTTTTATTTTAGAAATGATTTATTCTTTTATATATTTTTAAACTTATATTGAATTAAATAAGTTCAGAAAAATTCAATTTCATTCCACTATGAGAATTATATTAGATTCAATTAGGCCAGAAGCTATGGCTGTGCAACTCTAGTCTTCTGATGCGCTTGTATTTACATTTTTTAACCCAAAAAAAAAAACCTTCTAAGGTTTTCGACTGAAAATTTGTAACTGACAAACATATAGGTTGGGTTTCAATAATTCTAAAGGCACTTATTTTAAAATTTGAGAAATTACATAACTACCCTTATGTTTAAAAAAAATAAATAATACTCAGCCCCTTGAGATGATGCATGCAAAGAAGATTATCTGGCTTGCATTGCATATGAGTTGAATCAGGTGAAAGGACCAAGTTTATGTTAAACCAGTTCTATTTTTATATACACAACACAGGTTTAAGGCACATGGAAATGGACGGGTAGGAGGAAAGAAAATTAATGTTTCTCCTTTCACTAGAAGCAAAGGAAGAAAAGCAGGACAAGTCCCTTCTTACTTTCCCGTGATGGCCCTCTTATTAATTGCAAGTGAAGTGATATACGGACTGTAAGAAAAAAAGAAAAAGAATGAAATAAAGCCACTTGAAATTCAGATTCCTTTCGGGCATGAATCAAATATACACTCGGTTCCTTGTTCCCTTGTTCAGACCATAATGCCCCTTGCTGTTGTCTACCCAAAATTACATAAAACCCTACTTATTGTTTCGCTCATGTGTCAGTTCCTCACTCAGGTTTTTCCGTTTTTCATATGGTGACCCCATGCAATAAATCACCTGAAAAATATTTCAAAATATATATTAGTTGCTTGTTTCTTTTTTAAGGAAAAAACCTTGGTTCATGTGACTGACATAAAGTTTAAGGAATTCTTTTTCCTTTTTTTTTTTTTGGTTATAATACGGATACTCAACCCCCACAAAGAACAAAGGACTCGTAACTCCGCGGATTTAAGTTAACATTTAAGAGGCCAGAAGATATAAATTTAAAATCTTACATAAATCATATAGCAATTATGAAGATCCCATCAAGTGAATAAGATCATTAAGATAAGAAATGGAAGCAACTAATGTAATTCGAAACAACAATAGACAACAGCTCTCTCTATCACTTGTCATCCGCATAAATTCTTATCAACGAAAACAGTTAATTTAATTAAGACAGAATAATCAGTTTAAACCAAAGAACTCTTAATTCATTTCATTGATCATCAGCTATTAATACAAATTTGTAAAGCTTCTGTTCTATCAGCTATTTGCATCTACTTGACATTTGCAGCTGGTAAGGATTCAACCCACACGTGGCTGCTAAACTAGTAAAAGAACCATCTAAACAGAGACACACAAAAAATGGAATACGTACAAAACAGATATACCCTTGAAGCCTAATGATCTGAAGAAAGCTGCATCTCGTTCAGCTCTTTCTTAACAAGAATCTCACTGCTACAACGCTCTGCTGAGGACAAAGCCAGAGATGACACAGCTAAAGGCAAAATTCAAGACAATACTGTTTTGGCTGAGTACAGTAATATAACACATACAGGTGTTGGTTTTTCATGTTTTGTATTTGTAATCTTGCGCTCCCAAAGGGTAATGCACCAAGCGGCACTTCTGAATTAGCCCAAGTTTCATCAAAGTCCGAATCTTCAGGATTGTTGAAGAACTAGATTTAGCTCCTGGGCAGACCTAGCCAACAAACCACCTCTCCTGAAGCAGAAATAAAAACATCTGTGATCCTTGTTAAACATCATTTTCCAGGTTTTATTTTTGGTAATGTTAAATGCATTCGATTCCCCCACTGTAAAGGTGACAAAGGTTATCCTTGATGTATAAAAAGGAACAGATTGAAGGTTTGAAATAGCAGTTTACTTAAATAAAACTGCGGGATTGAGTAGTATTGACCATTGACAAGGATCATGAGCAATACAGCCCAAGAATTTCATTTTCCAGTTTATACAATTCTTATAAAACTACAAGCTCAACCTTTTTAAGTCGTAAAATAAAAAGTGGCAAGGACTTCAATGCATTCTTTATTGGTATTCTTGGTCAGGAACATTGTTTTTGGCGCACAAATCAGCAATACTAAAGGCTGGATTGATTACCTTATTAGCAGCGGAAGAATCTTTTGGACCTTCTGTAGTTGCATAAAGCACTGGTTGCAATATTCCCGCCTGTCCTCAACATTCAATATGAAAAAAGTGGATCTTGCCAAGTTAGTTTAATTCACAAGTATAATGGCGATACCCAAAAGTGTGCGGAGATCAAGGGAAAGCACCTTTGCTCTCCATGTAGATCAACCCCGACAGAGGGAGGTGCTCTAATAGTTGAGTGTATTGTTGGTCCAAAAACTGCTACAAGCTTTAATTGCAAATCTAATGACAACTTTACATGCCTGCACAATAGAAAAACCAAACAACCATAGCTTGCTGAGGTTTTAAATGAAGCTGTAATCAGCCATATATAACGAATGTTTTGCTTAAATGCAGAAACTCCTGTTATGGGATCAATGCCCACAATGGGGTCATACAAGGTTCCTCATTCGTCCCTATTCTATCATGAAGAGTTTTCCTGCCACTATATTTATGATGAATTACCTTTCTATCCTGCTGTCCAGCAATCCTATGAGCACAGGAAACAAACAAGTAAACAGCTCTAAGGAGAGAACGTCTGTCTTCTCCACAAGAACACTAACAACATCTGCTTGCACCTGCATAAGGATTCAGAACTCAGAAGGAATATATATGCAAGGAGAAAATCATCAACTTAGTTAGAAGCAACAAATATGGAAAAGGCAACAACAGATCGTATTAGACAATTCAAGATACTCACAGATTGATCAGGCAGCTTCCTCAGAGCATTAATTGCACCCTTAACATCATTCCGCTCCCAAAAATGCCGCACCACCTGCAAATGTACATTAGAACCACTCACTGATTTTCTCCTTCTGAGGCTTGTCAAATATACAGAAAACATGAAATCATACTTATGAATATTGTTGTTTTGTGTCTAAAAGTTGATGCAGGAATTTTACAGGACACTACTATGCAAACGGTAATTATTAATACCAACATGCAGCTAAATTACCTGTACTTTTGTCAGGCGTGAGCGAAGATTGCTTAAAGTTACATCATGAGTTTGCATAAGACCCTCTATGATCTCTCCTTCATTTGCAGAGTTCAAATCCCTCTCAGAAACTTGAGGTGCGGCTTTCTGACAAAATCGTATGGGATTAATTTGACTGAACTCAACTTTCTTAAATTTCATTAAGTTTCTTTCATGTGGGGCATGAGTTTTACCGTGATGAAATCAGAGTTATCAGCTTCGCATAATGTGTCAGGCATGGAGAGTGTTATTTTTGGATCTTCACTTATGTGTAGTCTTTCCATGCTTTCACTTATTGTGTTAGGAGAGGGATTACTTCGACCTTCATTGGCATTAACTGTTTCCCTTGTTTCACATTTTGTGGTAAGGGATGAATTAGTTTGATCTTTGTTGTTGGGAGTTCTATCTTTTCTTTCAAACCTCTCAACCAGAGAGCGGGTCCTTCCTCGTACAACAGCAACTGCAAGAAGCAAAGTTTAATATTATAGTTTCAGTGGTCTCTCTAACGTAACACAGCCACATTAGTAGAAGATGACAAACCTCCATTGACAAATTTGACTGGACTAATCTCCTCATTGCAAGGGATGGACTCATTACCTGAATAAAAAGAGAAAATTACTTCAAGAGTGAAACCAAGTAATCTGCCAAAGGCCATACTCTGAGTTGGCTTATACATGGCATCTCAGCTCTCGTTTTTAAAATTATTCAAAAGAAAATTGAAGCTAGCCCCAATAAACAAATATCACCAAAGTCTGAGCTTGTTTGAGAAGGTTAATGTAGTAACTTTTACCAAAAAATGCTATGATTTATTTTTATTAATAATTAAAACTATTTAATTAATGCTACTCCCTCCGGTCCTAATTATAAGGACCCATTGACTTTTTAAAAAAATCTTAGAAAAATCTTAAAAAAATTACTTTCATTACTTAATCATACTCCCTCCATTCCTATTTTATAAAACTCCGTTGAATTTTTTGAAAAATCCTAAAAAAGCTAATTACATTACTTTACTACATTAAAGTTTGTCGTTTTTCTTCAAATTATATTATTTGACTTATGAACTACTGTATAATGTAATAAAACACAACATATAATATTATTAAGTAATGTAATTAGCTTTCTTAGGATTTTTTTAGGATTCTCCAAAAAAAGTCAATGGGTTTTTATAAATATGAACGGAGAGAGTATCATATATTGTATTTTATTATATTATATATTAGATTGTAAGTCAAAAAACATAATTTAAAGAAAAACGACAAATTTTAATGCTTTAAAGTAATATAATTAGCTTTCTTAGGATTCCCTAAAAAGATCAACGGGCTCTTATAATTAGGACCGAAGGGATTTTTATTTTACTTTATTAATAATTGATGATATAATATATTTCATAGGTATAAATAGATTAATCAAATAATTAATAGAATCGGAAAAAATATCAGCTCAGGTCAAGGTGAAAACCAGTTGTCAAATTAAAGAGAAAAATAGTTTAATTATGTCGTGACAATAAACCGACGTTATAATTAGAAAGAGAGACGTAAATGGGATATGGCAAGAAAATAATGGCGTATAGCAGCAGTTGACCCGATATAGTGTAAATACCAAGAACTTACGTGAATCCTGTTCAGAGAGTTTGTGTGGAGAGAAGGCCTTTTCAAATTTGTCTGCTGCACTCTTGATAGGATATTTGTCTTCACAAGAATCTTTTACTTCATCTTTAGATCCTAGCTTAGGTTCTTCTACACTGTCTAATTTGCTTATTGTTTTGTCAAAAGTTCCCGAACCCATGTCTGCTGAAAAATTTTCTGCGTCATATATTCCAGTAGATGCTCGCCGTGTATGGGCTGGCTTGAGTAACATCCCAGGTTTTGTCCTTGAAAAATTGATAGTGTCTTTCCCAGTTTTAGCTGAGTCATTACCACCAGAAATGTCCCGAGGTACAATGTTTGGCACAAAGAAAGACTTCCTATGTGCTTGCTCATTTGATTTTACGTAAACTCCAGTTGCAGGACTCTCCTTCAACATTCCCAAATTACAAATATCCTTGGAATCTTCCGTAATTTCAACTTTTGGTGTATTATAAGAACCAGATCTCTGTAAGGAAACAGGTTTCCCTCCGGAAGCTGGACAAGGAAGAAAATAATTTATCAGATCAAGAATTTGTAAATGTATTGAGAAATGAGAATTACAAATGAATGGGATCAGCATTCATCAAGACAAATCCTTCGTGAATGCTAGTGAGTTAAATAAAAGTTCCAAATCTCTAGTAAATTGTGAGCAGAATCCTTCACCCCAGATAAAAAGATCTTTTGATGCAATGAAAGCAGCATCCTATCTGCTAGGTACACATGATGTAAACTATATTCTGCAAGTAAGATTTCCAACAAAACCAAATATTTTATCGAACTATTCCCTCAGCAAACCTTAAAACATGCAGGGATGCAGATCGTACATGGCATCAATATAAAATAGGTAACGTGAAATTTCAGAAGATTAATAAAAGCTGGGTTTTCAATCAGAACGATAAGTGGGAAAGGGAAAGGGAATGGCAGAAAGAGTTAAAAAGTGACATAGAGAAGACCAAATATAGGCAACTCACAATCAATATATATGTTCTTTATCTCTTTTGGTTCATTGTCAGGAGACATAAAGTGCATCTCAGATGTTGGTCCTACATCCATCTCCACTTTCTCCAGCTGATGTTCCTGAAAACTGAGCTTCTGATCCACACTGCCTTTTCTCTTCGGTTCCAAACCAGTGCCATATGGCTCAATAAGCTATTAGATATAAAACTATACTCAGAATAATAATGGAGAACAGTTACATAGTCAAGAAAATAGCACATTGCCATAGAACAAGCATCAAGACCCTCAAAAGTCTACAGCCCCAAGGATAAAAACAGAGACCATAACATGTATACTGAAAACAAGAAAGGAAAATATCACTTGAACTTCAAAATCCCAAATCACTCTTGTTGTCTATAAGAGTATAAGTATTAACTACACTTGCGTAGCAATTGACTACTCATTTTAGTAGGAAATGAAACAATAACAACGATAGTCCCTAATTTCAAGCATGCTGAAGCTAAGAAAGGAAATAACAATAAGAAAAGCTTAAAGCCTCTTAATTCTTGATTTACAGAAAAGTGCCCATATTGCTCTTTTTACCCACTCTTCATTTCACACACATCAGCAAAGTTGCTTGACAATCTTCAAAGATTATAATTTTTGCTAGTTCTCATGCAGTCATATCACCCTTAATGCAGTAAGAGCAGATGATGTTAATATCCATTTATGATACTTTTTTAATTTGTAAATTGAGAATCTTGTCTTGAATTTGGGCTTTATTGTTTCTTTATCACTCCTTTTGAATTTTAAAATTTTTTGGGCATTGGTATCTCTTATTCCTAGTTTATATTTAATTGATCTATGCAAACTAATTTGATTTGCAGTACACAAGGTATATAACGTCATAAAGATTTCAGAATTGTTATTAAATAAAAAAAATACGTTTAAGTTTTGATTAAATGTTCTTGGTTTCTATACACTTCTACATAAACCTCAAGCTACTGCCATGAACCATGTACAAATTATGCTATCATGTTTAAGTCATTGATGTCATATTGCCATTAAGCCATTGAGTTTGAAGACAATCATTCTCTGAGCTACTTAAAAAAAATTATAGATAAACAAATCATATTGCAAACATTTGGGAGGGGAAATAGTAAGTGATTGTGGATCCTACTGATATATCTGCCGCCCAGACTCCAATAGAATTTCGGTAGTATGAGCAACCCAGAAGTTTTCCATCATGAATACAGATGTCACCAAGGGTGGTCCATCCCATGTCAACAGTATCATGACATATAACAGGCTCCCATGAAAACACCTAGAACAGATAGGTATCACAAATTATATTTCCGTCCTGTTCCAACTGCTGCATTATTGCACAATCTTTTCATCACAACAATCTGTACCTTTAAACCATCCTCAAGCCCAGCAAACAGTGCCCTTCCATCAGGATGAAAAGCAATTGAGCGTACTCCTGTAGCCTATGGAAATTAATTTAGTTTAGTTTGAATAAGAGTAGTATAATTTAGAAGCCATATACTTCTATTTATATGACAAAAATTTTCCCTATTTTACACATGCACGCATTCACATAACTAAAGTACTTGTGCATGTGCTTGCATTTGGGTAAGCATACAGGCCTGTAGAATACAGAAAAATGGAGTATGTTCTTGGCGCCACTAGTAATTTTCACCAAAACTCATCAATAATGAACAACAGTGTGACGGTTGGATGAAAAACCTAACATCAATATATTATATTATGACTTGCAGGTTAAAATTGTCAAGAATCATGTCTAGTTGCTAAATTGACCAAAGAGTTTTCATACAAGTTCGAAGTTGTATACAACTGGTATAGATGCTTATAAGGAAAAACAGAAAAGAAGCAAATATAAATAAATAAATTATAGCATAAGAGAACAAAACTTGTTCTTCTTAAACAGTAGAAACTAGAAAACAAAAATCAGAAACATTGAATACCTCACACCGAGCAGATCCAATCATTTCAAATGATTCTAAATCCCAGAATTTCACTGTTTTGTCTGCTGAACCTGCAAAATGTAATTTTAATTTATTATCCAATATGTTCTTTAGTTTCCCTATTGAGGTGCTACTCTCCTACCTTCTACTCCCTCCTCCCAAGCGAGCCAAAAGAAGCATATAATATGCACTAAAATTGCATGTGTTTCAATTAATTTTGACCAATAATACAAAGCAATTTATTTTTTCCCATTTAGCACTAAAGATGAAATTAAGGAATCCAGGGTACATTGCATGTACTTACATGCATCAGCCCAAATTTAATCTGCACGAATTTGGTCAGCTGCATGCCAATCAGAATGTACAGAAAGTTGGGATATTACATGTTGCATTAACATGCCTACAATGTACCCTAGAATTTCTCATGATAAATATGTGAAAAAAATTTACTACTATGGAACTACCCCATAGAAGCAGCAAGTGATTACACAACAAGAAATCCTTACAACGATACAGCAAGTTTGCAACTGAGTGCGCTTCTACCACACCAAACTGCTCTAAGGTCACTTAGTCACTAACCTGTAGCTAGAAGAAACTCGAGTGGATGGAAATCTATGGACCTAATATGTCCTTCATGGAACTTGAAGTCATGCAAGAGCTTCCCAGCAGTTAGATCCCACACCTGTGCAATGGCCAATGGCGACGTAGATCCATGGGATTATTGATAGGCTTATTATTTTATTAAAAAGAACAAAAAACAAAACAAAACAAAGCCAAAGAAATTGCAAGCAATACAACAATGAATTTACATAGCTACCTTTACAGCATTATCAAATCCACCAGAAACTACCCATCGGCCATCTGGAGTAAATTTGATAGTACTAACACCTTGGCTATGACCCCTGTATGTATGAATGCATCCCTTTTTCCGTATATCCCAAATCCTGAGGTTAGTATCCAGGGATCCAGATGCAAAAAACTCACCAAATGGATGAAACTCAACAGCTTGGCAATTGGATCTGTGTCCAGTAAGAGTGCGAACCACTATACTTCAAGGATAGAAGCAGATCTATTAGGAGCTTATTATTAAATTTTGAAACACAGAAATCATATAGTGCGTCCCCATTTGAAAAACTGAGGCCTCAAAGTGATAACAGCACTCCTTAATTCCCCATAAGATGATGCATGCAAAGTAAATTATCTGGCTTGCATTTCATATAAGTTGAAACAAATAAAAGGGCAGAGTTTATGTTAAGCTAGTGCTTTTCTTATATACACAGGTGTTCTCCTATTGGAGGTAGTCCTATTTGAAGCACTATCAAGCATAAAATGTGGAGTGGGCACCTCTCCCAATGGGCTCAAACCTTGGTTCACCACATTGAAAAATCCAACCCTCTTGGCTATCGTAAGCCAATTCTTCCCCACTACTAAATCTCTCTTCCAAAATAACACCACTATACAATTCATTGGCTAAAATTGTATTGTATAAAATTTCAGCTCATACTCATTCACTCACTCTTTGCTTCTTCCAAATCCCAAAGCTTTATTCCTCCACTTGATGCTCCAGCAAGAACTAACACTTCTGCTGAATCAAAAGCCACAGATTCAACTGGACTAGTATGACCACACAGGCTCTGCAAATATTTTCAATTAGACAACATTATTAGGTCAGAGCCATTTTAGGAATTGCTTCCATCAAACAGTAGTCCTATACCAAGATCAATATCGAATCAGAAGAAATGCACGTATGAATGAATTTATGAGCAACTATGGTAGAAATTTCCAGCCTTAAATTGAGTTCATAATGAATTTGAATAGAATATAAACTATACAAGGAAACACATTTTTCATCAGGCTGTATGGATAGCATCATGTGAGAAGAGGTACAGATCTAGGCTTAATATTTAATACGAACTTGAGAGAGCATACTTCAGTCACATACAAAAGATAACTTCTAAACTGCTATAAAGTGCATATCAGAAATAGAACTTCCCTCAAGGGCATTTGATCCTGCAGTAGCCATATGTCTAGAAAACAAAATTTGAAATCAGACTAACCATTAAAGAAGTTGGCTTGCCAATCGTCCATAAATTGACCTTGTAATCATCCCCTCCTGTAACAAAAAGACGACGTGCCTTCTTTCCAATACTTAGACAATTCACGTTCGCTGAATGGGCCACGAATTCCTCTAAAGTTGTTTAGCTCAGGAAAGGACATTATAAAATAAACAAACACATATATTCAACAGATTAACCGAGATTCAAAACACAAGCCAAGAATACATTGAACCAACAATGAAATGGCAGGGAAAGAGCAAGCTCGGAACTGCTTGATATACGACGTTTATTCGAATATCGTCTAGAATTCCAAAATGCTTCAACTGATCTAAGTCATCAATGAAAAATAAAAACTAAAATTTCATTCGTATCTGACCCGATTTCCCAGCAAATAAGCATAGTTAGCAAGACCTATAATTTTGACTTCATCATATTAGAGCTTCCTACATTTTCATTTTGCGTCACATTTCTTAAGAAAACCAAGAGAGCATCATTGCTCTTCCCAAGACAGAAATGCGAAATTATCAACAACAAAAAAAGGTTTGTAGTTCAGACCAGTTCTGCCAGATTTCGATAGAATGAGCTACCGGCAACAATGATCTAAATAAATAAGACAGAAAAACCAGTTCAATTCCAAGATTATTAAAGCAGAAGCAGCTCCTGTTGAGCAGTTTCTCTCTAACAACGGATTGCCCTAAAAAAAACAGGATACGTAGCTTGTATCCTCGCTTAGCCATTTCTGCTTGGAGAAATTAGAATCCAGCTTCCGATTCTGAAACAGAGATTCTTTCCGAGCCGCGGAGTGATGATTATGACTTGGATTTACTTCAAAAAAAAAATTGAAAAAAAATACTACAGCTGCTGCTACTCTGCGACTGCGAGTGAGATTCAGAAGAAAATGCAGTAAATTCAGATGGAAATGGACGTTAGGAGGAAAGAATAATTCCGATTCAGCATAGAAAAATGTTTTTCCTTTCACAGGAAGCAAAAGAAGAAAAGCATGACAAGTCCTTTCTTCCTTTACTGGGAGGGCCTTTTTAATTTATTGCTGGTAATATAAAAGAAAAAAAAAAGAATGAATTTATTTTTGACATGAAGGGGAAAAAAGAATAAATTGAAGCCACTTGAAATTCATATTTCTGCCGTGAATCAAATATGTACGCTCCTTTCCTTGTTCCTCGCTCAGACCATAATGCCCCTGGATTCTTGCTGTTGTCTGCCCGAAATTACGTAAAACCCTCCTTATTGTCTTGCTCCCCGGCTCACGCGTCAGTTCGGCCTCAATTTTATTTTTTTTTAGTAGCCCTCAATTTTTCGTATAGTGACCCTCTATAATAAATAGTTTTTTTTTAAAATGAGTTTCCTACTCAAATATATATTTAATATTTATATTCTTATAATCAATAAGATTAATTTAAATTTTTAAAATATTTTGTCTTTTTTATATTTTTTGTACAAAATAATATAAATAAAAATGTTGAATAACTATGCATAATTATTATATTTTAAAAGTAAACTCATAAATATTATTAATTAATAATAATAATAAATTAAAAATCATGATAATGATAAAGACTATATATGGACTCACCAAATCTTACTGGCACTTGGTAGATGTTCATAGATTCCTTTAAATGAGGGTCTTTTTTTTTCGCTTTTAATATTTTTGTTGAGTTGGTGATGGGATCAGATCACCCAATTTATCTAGTTGAGTAAAATAAACTTATCCACGCCAAATCTGAAAAGATCTTAGGTTATTTTAAACTAACATAGCTGCGTTTAGATAATATACTAGTAGCTTTCTTTAATTGCCTATATATAACCTAATTAAACACACACACACACTATCTGCATAAATATTAAAAATGAGTGGTAATTATTTAAGGGTTAATAGGTAATTTTGTCTAAAAAGTTTTCACAGAGAAGTAATTTTATCCAAGAAGTTTAAAAAATTGAGCAAATTTGCCCCGCCGTTATATTAGTTAATTTTAATGTTAGTTAATCAAATATGCTAAGTCAATGATCTACATGTCATTCACATCATTTTTATCAAAATGTAAATTTATCTTGAAAGTCAATATGTTATCTATTTCTTTTAAAAGTTAAATTTAAAACTTTCAAGTCAAATTTACACTTTAACAAAAATAACATGAATGATATATGGATTGTTAGATTATTTGGTCAATTAACAGAGATAACGTATAGCTCGAGTAGAACTGTTCCAATTTATAAACTTTTGTAGTAAAATTGCTCTTTGGTGAAAACATCAAGGCAAAACTGCCCCCTTAACCCATTATTTAATCAGGCTTAATTAAAGTGATATTTTTGGAATTGAAGTTCTAAAATAAACTTAGAGGGCGGGCTTGTTATGAAAATAATGTGAGAGAGCGCAAATTACAAATATCACAAATTCTGGGATTATAAATTTGATTTTTGGAAATTAATTTGAATATTCAAATCCATCGGTTCAACTGATAATGGGTTCTAAATTTTGTTCTATTTATACCTAATATAAGTTGATTAATAAATGTATAAGTTACATAAACATGTCAATTTCCAATCACATGACGTCATGATGCATAATTAATAGAATTGTGATATATTCCTTTAGTCAGTGGGGATCAAATGTGTAGAATAAATTATAAAGTAAGAAATTGGAAATTAAGGAATGTAACAAAGTAGGAAACTGACGAGTATCAGACATGTGGATATTCCTGTTAACTAGTAATCATTCATTTCTTCATGCTTAATTTTTCATTATTATTACAAATCAAACAGGAGCATAGAAAGGGATGTTTGTGGTTTTTATTTATTTTCAATAATTCAGTCGTGCATGTTTCAACAATATGTGGATGGGCACATATCAACTGCACTAGAATTTGGTTGTTAATCACAGTGATTAAGAAAAGTCTCCTATAACTAATTTCACTCTTCCCTCCACCTTACTCCATCTGTATGCTTCAAATAATATTACGGAACCAAAGACCATTGGGTATCCTCTGTGGCACTAGATCTGGGGTTCAATCCCCATTTTAGACAATATGACTGTCCTTTAAACTAAAAAAAATATATCACGAATATACACTTGACATTATCGAGTCAAATTGAGTGTATCACTGTGATTAAGAAATTAATAAAGATACATAAATTACTTAATGGTATTATATTTAGTGTCTTATTATATTATATGTAAGTTTATAAGTTAAGTTAAACAAAATAATAATATAAATGATTTTAAACAACTTAACTAACTTTCTTATGATTAATTAAAAAGGTTAAATGATTATTATAGTTAGAACTGGACGTGGTATTTAGAGAGTTGGTCCTATAGTCCCAAATTAAACATAAGACATGTTTTTATATTTGTCCATCTTTTTTTAAAAAAGGAAAATGAGAAAGATAATTAAGAAATATAATCAGAATATTTTAAAAAAAACACATGTTCTCATGTCAACGGATTTAACTAATTTTTTTAATCTAATCAAATTAAATAAATATAGTTTATTTTAAGAAACGATAGGAGTAATAGTTGGATGAATTTTGGATAGTAAAGCATAAAAATATTTATAACCGATGGGAAGGAAAAATAAAATAGAATAGACGTACAATTAAAAACATAAAGGTTAAACTGGAAACCAAGCATGTATGGGCATCATGAAGGGGACACACCACCTTGATGAAGTGCGTGGCACGTTGGGAATGTGCCATAAACTTTTGATATATATAAAATCTACGAACTTTCTGTTAATGAATATTCTTTGAATTCGTTGTATATATATTTAAAAGTTTTTATGAGAAATAATCCATTCAAATAATTACAAAGGCATCCATGATTACAAATCACATGGGAGATATATAAGACCGACCCATAACGAAGCCATGATGCCCTCCAGGACAGGGACACAGGCCGAAAGATCTAACGAGTAAAGTAAAAGTTCCCACTACCTATGATCAATAATCTAATTCCCTATAATATATATTTGTTATATTTTACATATATACAAAAAAAAAATAGCTTATAAATAATTTAGAAAGATTGAGTAGTTTGTTCCAGTTCCATGCAAAATTTCCGCTTGCTGTCTATTAAACGATAGTACTGTGGATCGTGTATTTGAATCCATGTTTTGAAATCTATGCTGGATTGGCCGGTCTGACATAAGAACTGCCGAACCGGCAGTCAAATCAGTCTGACCCGGTGGTCTAACCTTGTACTCTTTTCAAATTAAAAAAAATCAATTTTGTTTACTTTTTCTTTATAATTATGTGTGTGTTTGAGAAAGTCTTATTGGGCCAAATAAGATCATTTTTTACCAATATGGACTTAAATTACTGGACTTCTACAATTTCAGTGTTTGGTAAAAAAAGATCCTAATTGAACTTATTTTCCTTATTGATCTTATTGCAATAAGCAAAAAACTCTTGCT
>JBAGKO010000015.1:17814267-17825554 GCA_037177275.1 Acacia concinna | reverse complement strand
TTATCCAAATAAGGGGAGCGGAGCAAAATCCTCCAATTCCCCTCCCCTCCCCTCATACCAAACACACCCTAAGAGATTACCACATTTAGTGTTCATCTCAAACATAGTTGTTCCTAATATGTGAATACTTATGCTTAGTTAAAAAAAAAATATCTAGAACAAGTTGGTAGCATTGAGACTCATGGATCACGGACATTATAGTATTGGGTAATAGAACTGTAGGGTGCTTGATCCGAGCCTGAGGAGAAAAAATTTAAAAAGGCAGTAATGGTCAAATGAAACACGGTAATGCGTGATGAACTTCAAACCAGAAACGAGATTTTACCTCGCAGAGCAGAAGTTTGAAGAAGGCCACAACTTGATTCGTTTTTACAAGGTTTTACAATTCTGATGGGCAAGAATTACATTGTGGATAAACCACTTTAACTCTCATCTTCCAATTCCAATATGATCATGAACAAGAAAAAGGGACAGAATTTGATCTTTAAACTTGATAGCCTCATTTGTCCAACCCAGTTTTCCCTACTCTAAGTGCTATTTACATGCAATGAAAAGGCACTGCTCCAGAGTAAAAATATAAAAGTAAAAACCTCAAGAACAGTCCCAAATTCTTTTGTCTTCAAAGATGCTTCGCCAGTTCTTGTTTCTCTAGGTTCATACTTGGTTAATGCTAGAGATGGGGTTGGATGTGGAGCAAGATGATGGCTTGTGCTCGTGGGAAGGCCACAGAACTCGTTCAGGGCAACATGGCATTGGAGCCGGGTGTGCGATGAATCTGGGAATCTCGTCTCCAGGCATCAGAACCGAAACCCCACTGGAATATACACTCATCTGCAACAATAATAGGAAACCATAGAGTTGATGAGGCATTACATCGTGTGTAGTATCAGGAGCTCATTGATTTTAAGATGAGCCAAATAAATGAATTTGTGTCTTGATAACACAATTAACAACAAAAAAAGGGTTTGACACATGTAGATACACTCAATCTTTTCCTGGTACACTTCACTCAGATCGGAGAATAAGATTCAATTTTCCTATCTAAGAAATGTAGAGAAACTGTCATGAGCTATTGATTTGGCTCTGAAACGTTTCAGCGTTCAGCATATGTTTAGACCAGAGTGAACAAGAAGGGAAGAAAAAGTCAAGTTTGATTTAGATCTTTCCCATGATTTACACTAAAATCCCCTTTACTTCCTTTCTGATCTACTTTCCTTTGATAACTTATAACCAAATACACCCTGATTTAAAAGCTGCTCTGAAACCATTTCCTATAGATGACAATTATTAAAATATCAATATCAATTGCCATATATCTAGCCTTCAGTCCATTCCCTCTCAATAAAATGAATTAAAAAGCAAAATTTCAATGTTACATTAATTCTGCTGACAAGGACAATTTTGACCGACAAGGTTTCTCTAAGCAGTATCACAATTATAAACAAAAAAAGAATCCCATACAGAATCGCAAGAAAAACAAGCTTTTCCCCAAATTACATATTCTGTACTCCATTAACACCATAATAAAATACTTAATGTAATCTAATCGTCGAACAATTAAACTATGAAATTCTTTCCTAATGGAATTTTTTTTTTCAATTCAAGGCCAATACTAGAGAATCATGAAAGCCATAGGCTATGGATCAATCCTCTTATTTTCACTGCGGTTGGATAAGTAAGTGGGCCTACTATGTTCCCATAAAAGACTGGCATGAGGTAGACACCACAATGGTTGAAGAGTAGTGGCTCATCATAGGATACTGCATTAAAATTTTGAATATAAAAAATGACATTCACACTTTATCAACCAAGTAACTAGCATGGTAGAGGTAGACAATTAATGTTACAAGATGAAAAGAAAAATTAGAAATAGGACATGGCTTGAAAGATTGACCATCTGTCTCCGACCACAGACTCAGGCCATGCATGGTATCATTAAAGATTGGGAGTGATGGGAGGGAGGGACAATAAGGACAATGGTGGGACTCAATACAAAGATGTTCATATAAAAGTCATAAAACTGATGGGTAGAGATTAGAGAGGTAAGAGACCAATCATTCATTAGAAAACTCCAAAGGGAGGACCGTCATCTGGTGACTGAAGACAGCACAGTTTGCTCATAATGAAAGATTTTGGCAGAACGTGTAAATGAAGATGAGAATGAAGTTAAAAAATACTTGGTGGGGTTAGGGTAGAACTCTACCTCTCAGATTCAGTTTCCATTAAAAAAAAAAATCACAAAAAGGAAAATTCTGAGGATTTCAGATGCTATTCGGATTATAACATTGTTCACCTCCCTTCTAATAATTAAGTGAGCATGGGGTTCGGTCGGGAGGCTTGTACCTTTCTTAACCAAATCAATCATCATCATCATCAATTAATAAATATTATATACAACAGAGGCGCACGCGTATCAAAGATTAGTCAATTGAAGAGAGGATCAACATGTACAGTGGAATGCCATTTTGTGTTTGAGCAGAATGATGGCAAATGAAACAGGAAAAGAGAAGCCCGAGAAGATGGAGATATAAATCTAAGAACAGAAAATGTTGGAACTAGACATGAACCTCAGAGAAAATACACAAGAGGGAGCAAAACAGAGCATCATAATTTTCTTTACAGATCCGATATTATAATAAATCAGGAGCCAACAGCTGAAGCAATTTAAGATAGTGGCATTTAAACAGCTCAAGATTTCAAGAACAAGCAAGCAACCTCGAGATATTCAAAAGAAAAAAGCAACAAAACCTTTTGTCAGAGATAATTATCACCTCCACAGAAACAAAGCTAACCACCCAAATAATCATTTCAAGCTAAACAAAGCGTGCAGAATTTCCATAGGGAAGAAAGAGCATCTCTCATTTCGCAGTTAGGTTCAGGAGAACCTAATCTGAAAAAGAAAGGACTAACGAAAAAGGAGAAAGCTTTCACATGCAAAAACCCTCAAAATCTAAAGCGATTTTACTCACTTTAGGGGATGGGAAACCGAGCTTCCCCGTCGGCTGTGACTCAATGTCCCCTCTACTCCGGCTACCTGGCAGCGACGGCGGCGAGGCGGGTCTGAGGAATCTCTCGAAAATAGCCATAATCAAGAACATAGAAATGAGAATGGCAGTGGCTACAAAGCCAAACGACACAGCATTGACAGAACTGTCGAAGCTGCTCCAATGATCGTCTCTGGGAACGGTGAGAGGAGCCTCAATGGGCGGCCACCCAACATAGCTACCATCCTCCACCACCATTGATGCGGCTAAAGTTACAAGCTTTTGGGCATGGTAGTAGCGTAGAGTTGAAAAATTCGCAGAAAAGATGAGGAAAGAAGACAGTGTTTACTGTTTAGACTGGTGGAGTGGTACTAGAAGAGTAGGAGTGGAGTGTGGCAGTGGTTAAGGCCTTACGCCATTACCGAAGCTCGTTGGAGTACTTAAACTTCAAAATGAAGGGCCGAGAGAGAGAGAGAGAGAGAGAGAGAGAGAGAGAGTAGCATGGGGGCTAGCGAGAGGTTAGCCGAAGGGGAAAAAGTAACCAGCTTTGGGATTTGGATGAATTCTTGGGCATCACTTTACCTCACTAGCGCACATGACTCTTTGACCGTTTAAATTTGACCCTTTACTGCTAATTTTATACTGCTACTTTTTTATTTTTTTTATCTGTATATAGTATATACCAACAGTTTTGTCATGATTTCTATAAATAAATATTAATTGTGTGTTTAAAAAAACATATGTTTTAAATAGATGGTTTTAAATTTTAACTGCACATTTTTTTTAAAAATAAATTAAATATAAGAATCTAATGATAAAAAAAATATCAGTAAGGCTTTCTTATTGTTAAATGAGTAATGTACTAATGTAGGCATGTAGCTTAAGTTCTAAAATTTCGCGTGATGCATAAAAAAAACATTTGTTTGATTCGTATTTGGAGATTTTAATTATATTGTAAAAATATGTAATTTAATTTAAAAGTATGATGAAGGTCACTTCTAAAATTGGTTAAAGTAGTTTTTTTTTAAGCGGTTGATGTGTAATATTGAGATAAGAGGGACCTGTTAGTTTGCTTTTGGATTAATGGAAAATAACATTTTGCATGTCTAATCAATTTCTGAATCATTGAATTTTGCATGGGGGTTGGGAGCAAGAGATGGCCCGGAAAAATGCTTCCCTTTAATATATATATATGTGTGTGTGTGTGTGTATTTTTAAAATATAAAAGAAAGATGCTTTATTTATTAATCAATAATTTAAAAAGTGGATGTCCGATCAAAATTCGACAAACTTTTAATCAGCACTTTATGGCTAATCTCGCAATCACGGACACCACTTAAATATCACACTTCTCTTTCAGCTTCACTTAGAATAGAAAGCCCCACGCTCATATTTATTTTTCAGCTATTTTTTATTTGCGTTGTTTGTATCATATTTCAATTATCCGCATGTTTTGACAAATTAAGAATAAATGAACTATTTTTCAAATTTAAAATAAAATGTTGGAATGCTATTGAACCATTGTATTGAGGCCATTCTTTAAAAACAAATTAGAGCATTGAGCACCTAAGGCTAAATTTTGAAACGGAGTCAAACCCACAAATTCTGCTATGTCTTTTTTAAAATTATATATAAGTTTGTTGGACAATGGCTTCTTCTTCTTCTTTTTTGGACTTAAAGTGGCTTATTTAAAAGGTGATTGGAAAAAAAAATTTACTGGCTTTAAATCTTATTTGACAATGACATTTTTTTTGGATAAAAGTTTGGCAATGACTTATATTTGATTGATTTTTTTAAAAAAATTCTTAAAATTTGAAGCTTTTTATTGACTATTTAGAGAAAAAAATTCATGTTAATTACTGTAAATCCAAATACAAATAAATTGTATAATTTTTTTTTAGTCATTGAAAAGTCAATTTAAATAAAAAGTCGTTTCTTCTGTCCTTAATTTAAAGGGACACAAAAGTAAATACAAATTATTTGAGTTTATAAATGAGATCTCGATCTCTTTTTGGAAAGAGAATATCTGTGTCCCTATCTATGAGGTCATTTGGGACAAATTCTTCATTGTCATTTAAGGGTTGTTTGGTACTAGTGGAGGAAAAAAAAAGGGAGAGAAAATAAAAATGTTAATAGTTGAATTTAAAGAAATTGAAAAAATAAAGTTATAAAATTTTCATACTGAGAAATGTAATAAAAAAATAATTTAAAACTTTTAACCACATTTTTTAATTTTTTAAAGGGGAAAGGGGCAAAATTACCAATAAAGTATTGGCCTAAAGGCAATTTTGTATTAGAAGTCTTATAAGGGGCAATTTTGCCCCGAAAGTTTTAGAAGTGGAGTTGACCCTTTAGTTATCCAAATATATCGAACTAACAGTCTACAGATCATTTACTGTATTTTTTATAAGGTGAAATTTATACTAAAACTTTTAAAAAAAGATAAATTAGATAACGGATAGACTTCTTGAATAAATTTTCATCATAAACAAAATAAACTGGATGGCATGTGGACTGTCAGTTCAACATATTTGGTCAATTAACGGTTAAAATTAACGAATTTAAAACTTCTGGGACAAATTTGTATCCTAACAAAAAATAAAGAGATGACATCTGGACTTTTAGCTCAATATATTTGGTTAACTAACAGTTAACTAATAACAGGGGCACAATTACCCCACTTCTAAAACTTCTGAAATAAAATTGTCCCTTATGAGAACTCAAAGGCAAAATTGCCCTTAAAATAAATACTTCTCACACAATTTTGCCCCTTTTGCATTTTTGAAAATTTAACTTATAAAAAAAAAAAAAAAAATTCCCCACTCCTTCCCTCCTCCCCTCCAAATCCCATGTACCACACAAACTCATAATGGTTGCTCAGTTCTATCTGGGGTTGAGAGCAATGGGTCCCGTTTGGAGCACTAATCACGTAAGTGGGGTCCACTAGCTCTCCTCTCAGCACTCCTTCCTTTAGCCCTATTATGAAACCTAAGCTAAATCAAGAGTGAGTTTAGTTGCAATGGATTACACATAAATGGGCAATAGGACTTAGGAGCAGGACTTTCTACACTTGGTCAAGTGTACGGGTTACGGTGGTTTCGACCTGAAATGAAATACTCAACATCATTTCAAGTAAAGGGCCCCCCACATTAATTCACTTGCGGTTAAATATTTCGATCTCCTCTTACAATCGTAATTAATTCAAATTAATCTAAAATTTTATTAGGTCTTTTAATTAAAAGTGCAAGAGGGGTTTAAGATGCCAAATGGTCTGCTAACAAGAAATTGAACACTAATTCAGAGCCAAACAAATTGCCCGCCATCACAAATTAGTAATATAAATCTTACATGTGAAACACGAGCGACATTGCGAATGAGTATGAATATTGGTGATGGAATGAAAGAAAGAGAAGTGTGTGAGTGTTTGTTTGCATTAGCCATAGAAACTAGGGAGAATTTTAAATAGAGATCATATATGGGAATTAATTTAAAATTAGTCCTAAAACACTATAAAATTTCAATTTATACCCAAAGACCAATTTAAAATTATTTTTGCATGGTAAAATAATCAAATTGCCCTTACCTTTATTTTTAATAAAACATTTATTTTTTTCTAACTCATCTGGCGGACCCCACGCTGGAGCCCCGTCTGCGGCTGACCTCCGGCGTGGGCCCCACTGGAGTGGGGTTCAAACCCCTACCCCCAATTGTGAAGAGGATGCCTTGCCACTTGGGCTGGGCATCCTCTTCAATGTATATATGTATGATAAATTTAAATTTTTACCCACTTATATTTTGATGAACAAGTGATTTATATATAACAAACATGGAAAATGGTCCTATGAACAAGTAGAAAATTCTTGCCACAGGTGCACTCATGCTTCTTTATTAACAAGTCCTTGTAAACCAATAACAAGTGAATGGGGCATATTAACAAGTGAAACACGGTGGTGCAATACAGTGTATATATTTATAATAATTTTTAACGTTAATAAGTCCATCGTGTTTCACTTATTCACCATCGTATTTCACTTATTCATATGACTCATTCACTTGTTATTGACTTATAAGGACATGTTAATACCAAAGTACAAAAAATCGGACTGGACAACGAACCGATCACCGTATGGGTTCAAGGTTTAAAGGGTTCAACCAAGTCGGACCGGGGGTTCAACCGGTCACATTAAAATATTATAATTTAATTGATAATGATAAAATAACACTGTATATACACAGAAAAATTAAAGAAATATATAAGTATAATTTAAAATAATAAAATATGTAACAATATATTGATATATTTCAAAAACTGCATTAATAAATGCATAGTATTTATTTTCTTAAATAAAAACCGGGTCAACCGGTTAGACTGGCCGTTAACCAAACGAACCGGTTGACCGATTTTTCTACTAACCTGACCAGACCAAGGGTTGGTTCCAAGTCCAACCTGTTGAACTAGTCGGTCCAATCTTATTTTTTACACAATGGTTATATATAGATGCATGAGTGCACCTGTTATAAGAATTTTTCCACTTGTTCACCGTTGTGTTTCATTTGTTCATATGGCCCATTCACTTATTTTTTGTTCCCAATGACTTATTAATAAAGATGCATGAATGCACCCATCGTAAGAATTTTTCACTTATTCACCACCGTATTTCCCTTGTTCATATGGCTTATTCACTTGTTCTTGGTTCATAATGACTTATTAATAAAGATGTATGAGTGCACTCGTCCTAAAAATTTTCCACTTGTTCACCACCATATTTCACTTGTTCATATGACACATTTATTTGTTCTTGATTCACAATAACTTGTTAATAAAAATGCATGAGTGCACTTGTCGTAAGAATTTTTCACCTGTTCACTATCGTGTTTCGCTTGTTCACCGCCATATTTCACTTGTTTATATAGCTCATTCACTTGTTCTTAGTTCATAATGACTTGTTAGTAAAGATGCATGAATGTACCCGTCGTAAGAATTTTTCCATTTGTTTATAGGGCCATTTTACATGTTTATTATGTGTAACTTGTTCATGAGAATGTAAGTGGGTAGGGACTTATATTTATTACAAATATATTTTAGTATATATATATTGAAGAGATGACCATCCTAAGTGGCAAGGCATCATCTTCACAATTGGGAAGAGGAGATTTAAACCCCACTCCCCTTTAGTCAGAAAATGTTTTTTTCTAGCCACCTCCGGTAGGTCCCACGCTGGAAGCCTCCATCAGAGGTTAGCCGCTTGCGGGGGCTGACGGCGGAACTTCTGTGTGGGGCCCATTGGAGGGGGCCATAAAAAAATAATAAATGTTTTATTAAAAAAAGACAAGGACAATTTGGTCATTGTATCATGCAAAATTAATTTCAAATTGGTCTTTAGGTCTGAATTGAAATTTCAAAATGTTTTGGGACTGATTTTAAATTAATTCTGAACTGTGGATCTTTACTGAAATTCTCCCTATTTTTTTATTCTAAAAGAGTTTAGGCACAATGAATTTAAATTAGACAGTGAATTAAAGTATGTAAGATTGACTATTGGAATATCGAGTAACTTAATTTTCTTTTAGGATAACAACATATATGTAGGCCCTACATAGTCATATTAAGCTTGCACTTAATTTAATATAATTTAATAATCACCTAAAGCATTAAAAATTAACATAATTAAAATGTCTTTTATTGAATTAAAAGACACAAATAAAAGTCCTTGACCAACGCCGCATATTGATTCAATAATGAGATTAGGCTAAAGCCCATTTTATGACCCCCAAAAAAAACAAAGTCCTTCACCAACAAATATAACTTTATTGGAAATCTTAGTTATGAATTTTGTTTAATTTGTTCGATGTTGCCCCTTCTCCTCTTCCTCATCTTCTCTCCTCATCATTTCTCTAACATAAATAATGGATACAAGTTTCTCCCAACTTGACCTCCAAACTCTTCATATTTAAACTAAAGGGACGTTAATCACTTTAAAACACGTTGGATCGGAATAAATTGAGTTTTCCTTGTCCTACATACGTATATATTATATATCTATATATAAATACATGTATCCTTTTATTAGAGATAATCTTGTTTAGACGATATCATATATTAAATATAAATACCTCTCCTAATAAAGAATTAAATCTTGGTTCGCGATTCATATATTATGCTGACATTTGTTGGTCATCATTCCTAGATTCAGCTGACAATTTTAGTGTTTTGCAGGCTGACTAAGCTTGGCTTAGATCTTGATACGTGCCCATCCTGGACCCTAGAATAGCCCAACTATAACCCAATGCCCAAGATGTTTGGGCCGGGCCACTTCCAAGTGGGAACCCAAAATGTAAATGTGGGTTCATCAGCCGAACTAGCGTTATTGAAAATTTGGTTCATGTCGAGGAAGATAATTGTCATTCCCTCTTTGGACTTTTAAGATTTTGTACAAATTTGTGTTTTGGGTTTAGATTAGTGGGTTATACTAATTTTATTTTTGCATCTGTTTAGCCTGCTTGTCGACACCAGAGTCAAAACAACTTCTTAAATCCTAGCTTTTATTATTCGGCTCTTGTCTTAAAATAAAAGAAAGAAGTCGACCATGGAAAATTATAAATGACAAAATATTACAAAGATGTGCTGATAAGTATTAATATTTTGTGAGGAATCAGAATGAAACATTAATACTTCATGAGGAAAATTGATGGGACCTTTTTGGGTAGAGCTATTTACACCACAGATTCGAGTTGGTATAAGTAATTCATATTAACTTTAAAAATTCACATCCTACATAAGTCTTTTTAAGTTAACCGTATTTATAATCTAATTTACCTTAATCAACACTCGAGTTAAGCTATAAAAATTAATAATTTTTTTCCCTCAAAAGAGAATATGGGACCTACATACAAAGCTACTTCCACCATCATCAAGTGGCTTTAAAGGCTCACCTTGGAATTGGATGTCATTCATCCAAGTAAAACCATTATGTAGATGACGAAGAAATAAAAGCCGCCCTAATCTCATCTTAACCAAAAAAATTAGAATAAAAGCAAGCATGATCGCAAATACGTGACAGTGAAAGGGGAAAAAGAGAACAGAGAAAGCAAAGGAAAGGAGAAAATGAAAAATGCGCACCCAAATTTCCAACCATCACTCTCAGAAAATCCTACTCTCCTTCAATTAATGCACACACATTCTACTTCAAACGACTTAAAGAGACCACCACACATTAAATTCACCAAGTAACTATCATACTATATCATCAATAAAGCAGGATTCAATCACATTTCAGATTTTACTGTCGACCCCAATTCAATCAACCTTTAACTTAACCTTTTTTTTTTGCTTTTGCCCTTTAATTCTTTATTCTTTTAATTTACATAAAGTAAATTGTATCACCCTATACAGCCACCTTTGATGAGATCCCACTTCTACCACTAGTTATTTCTTCAGTTCTAAATATAAGACTTCATTGTAGACACAGAATGAGGTTTTATATTTAGGATCGGAGGGAGTATCTTATTTGATTCCCCAACTTCAGGGACCAATATCTCACCTAAGATTCCAGCCTAAATCCTGCGACTTATCAGATAATTCACTATCCATGACTAGTCCTTCAAATTTGTTAGAGCCATCTTTGTATTCGCCTTCTTCGTCACCGGCCTCGTTATAATCCAGTCTTCCCAACTCCAAGTCCGAGTGACCTACGGGTTTTCTCATTAAAGAGCCGATAGACTCAAGACCCATTCTTTTTTATGGACGTAATGGCTCAATGGGGACCTTAGACCTGAAATTGTTCTTGGATGGAGGAATCTTAGAACAGAATACTTCCTTTAAGTTCCCAAGATGTGGGTTGTCATGTTGATCATATCAGTATATGATATTCTCATATGTAGTCTATAAATAAAACAGAAGGGATTGTCATAAACATGTCAGTGAGCTAGAGATGGACATATATCAGTGGTAGTTGAAATAACATCACGTCATCATATACAACACAGCCCACTGCCTACATGAGAATTTACTTCATAAGTAAAAAGTCACATTTCAGATATCAAGGGGAGTTAATATAATGTTTGGTCCTTATAGTTTCTCCTCGAGGACAAAATGGTCTAAGTTTTTATTAAAATATAGAGACTAGCATTTTAGACGGAAAGAAATTTGATGGATTAAAATTTATAGTTTGAAAGTATAGAAACCAAAACAAAAATGAAGGCTAACTATAAGAATTAATCATTGTTTTAATCCTATCAAGGTAAAGGAGTCAAAGGACTGTGAAATGAATAACCATCCAAACCTGGTTTGTGCTAATGAGATA
>JBAGKO010000015.1:17789545-17810922 GCA_037177275.1 Acacia concinna | reverse complement strand
GTATTTTTTCCTAAAACTAGACTTAATAAGGGACATTTGAGCTTTGAAATCACCTCAATTGGATATTTGTACAATTATATATGAATTTTCAAAGTTGGGTGAAAATTCTATAAAAAAAATCTGAATTTCAGAAATATAATGGTATGGTTATAATTTGTGGCCCAAGAAAGAATAAAGATAAAAATAATGTATAAGAATACTCATAAATTATTTAAAAACTAATGACAGTCAGTTTAAAATTTTTTGAAATAGTCAATTTACCGACTCTATAAAAAATTCAAACAAATAATATTTTAAAATCATTTTCTCTCTCCTTCCCCCATAAGCGAATACCCCCATAAATTAAATAAACTACAAAAAGTGGTTCCCACTTTCAAACTACTTTTAGAAACTTTAAACTTCAAACACCTAAATACTCTAAAATAGTAAAAACTATAAAAATCACTTCACTTATTAAAATAAAACTCAAAAAGTTTAAAAAGTGATCCATCTAAACATACACATAGAATTAAAAAGAACTTCTCTTTTTATATTTTATATATATATAGAGAGGGGATAGGAGGAGTAAACCTATTTTTCCCAAAAGAAAAACTCCATGCACAGTTCAGTAGTTCACACCCCTTCCCTCCTCTCTCTCCTCGTGTCGGCCTTTTCAGATCCCAACCCAACAGCATGTTCCTCGAGATTGTCTCCGATCAAACGGTTCATACATTTTGATCCAAACAAATCTGACCCGTCCATCTCTTTCCCCCGTGGTCAACACGTGAAAGAAGCCATCAGACTCGGACGATATTGATTAGTGATTACATGATGACGCGTGCAAACTGAGCAGCTCGCACGTGCGAAGCCCCCTTGCGTGAGCCAGTAGTTGATGTGAAGCGATACCGTACAAGGTGGTCAGAGTAAGTGTGGGGCCCATACGGTCAGGGAGGTTCGTGCTTACCAACTGATGCCACGGCTCACGTGAACCACCCAATCGGGCTCTCTTTTTACCGGTTGCTCGCTTTACTTTCTCTTCTTTTCATGATGGCAATAAAAGCCTTTGAATGGTTGACCACTCAAAATCTCTCGGGTCCTTTGCTGGGCTTTGAACCCAATAGGTCCTCATTATGGGCTTCATGAGTTTGTATTTAAGCCTACACAAGAGAGTGGCTGGGGCCCACATGTGTCTTGGGCCCACCAGGAGTTAACTAGTCTCTTTAACACATGCATGGGCTTCCTGTCTAGGGTTTGGACAGCTTTGAACAAGTTGTGGTGGGACATTTGCATGTTTCATTGACGTTAAGCACTGTTTAGTTTTAATGGTAATTAATAATACCACTAATTCTAAATATAAGATCTAATTAATCTTTTTTTAGAGATTAAAGAAGCTAAATAAGTTATTTAATTATATAATATATGTACTTTCTCCAATCCTAATTTAAGACCTAGTTGACTTTTTTGGAGAATTTTAATATAACTAATTATATTACTTTAAAGTATTAAAATTTATTATTTTTCTTCAAACTGTTTTATTTAACTTATGAAATAATATATAATATAATAAAATACAACATATGATATGATTAAGTAATTTATTTTGCTTCCTTAGCTACTCAAAAAAAATCAATTGGTCTTATAATTAGAACATGAGGGAGCATATGGTTATTATATATTAACTTTTAAGTTAAATAAATTAGTTTGAAGGGAAAAAAATAAATACAGATGCCTTAAAGTAATTTAATTAACTTTCTTAAACCATTCAAAAAATTTAACTTAGTCTTATAGGTAAGACAGTGGATAGTAGTTAAGAGGAAGTAGTTATCATAGGAAAGAACTTAATAGAGGACCCAGTTATAAAGTTGAGAGAAACATGTATGCCTTTTGTATGTGGCTTTTATTAATTAATAGGGTTTTTGGAGACAAGAGTATGTTTACATATTAAGCAAAAGATATTCATGATCTGGAACACTTTCTAGGTGTTTGGTGATGAACATCAACAGGGACAGAAAAAAGAAGAGGGAAAAGTTTTAAATGAGAGAGATTGATTGATATGTATCGTATATTGAATGCTTTCAAATGACTCATATTGGAATGCAATTGGATATTTTAATTCATTATCTTATGGTTTTTATTTAAATCAAAATGAAACAATGGAAAAATAAAAAAAAATACTAATATTTCCAAAAATAATAAAATTGCTAGCATTTAAAGAACATGTTGGGTTTTGCTAAATGACCTTATAGCCTAATAATACGTAAAGCTCTCTTATGAACAAGAGGTTGTTAGTTTAATTTGTTATGAATCTCATATTACAAAATCTTATAGGTGGAGTGGGGTTTATTATAACTATAAATTCAAATGATACTCCATTTTAATATATTAATCTTTTAAGACAGATTGTCCCTTTAATTAGCTTATAATTGTTATATTAGATAGAATGTTACAATTTTAATCCTACTTATAACCTCAAATTGTTTGTCTGTGCATACCCTTTTAACTAAGGAAAAGGAAAAGCTGCTGGGTTCTGAATTGGCAAATAAGAAGGCAGACAAGTGCATGTGGAATGGTAAATAATACACACACATTGTGAAATTAACATATGAGAAGTCACTTCATTCATGTAGTGCAAGCCTCAAACACAAACTACGTACTCTCACATGTTGTTTGTTCCTCCCTCACATCCTCCTTTTCATTTGTCCGACAAAGCTTACATCACAGTTATATCTGCCTCCATGCAAGCCATGCATGCAGCTGGGCAAATTAATGTCCCATTGGTCCGGAGGCGTCCGCGTGTCCGTCCCCGGCTGACGTGTCAAACACGGATTGGATAGCTGTCACAAAAGTAGTGTTGGTGATGGGAAAGTATTGAATGATGGAGAGGAGGCAAAGATGGAGGCATGGTTAGGTGAAGTGTAAGTTTGGTTGGGAAGGCCAAATTAGTGAAAGTAGGGTTTCCAATGTTGTGGAAAAGTGTCTATTGTATTTGTGTGTGAGCTTACTCCATCAACTTCATTCCAAGGCTTCCCATCATATCACTGTATTAATTGATACTCTCAACCACGCAAATTTCAGTTCTTTGTTTGTGTCATTTCTCTCTGTGTGTGTGTGTGTGTGAGGAGAGAGATGTGTGTGCTAGAGGCACATCACTTGAACTAATTGGTGTACTCCATTTTCTTCTCTCTCTCTCTCTCTCTCTCGTTAACCCAAGCCATGAATCATCGACCACATGGAATACACTTTTTCTTGTCAAGTCACACCCGGGTAATAGCATCCTATTTCAGATATTAATTCATGACTTCCATGTTAAGATAGATCATACATATATGTGGTTGGCAAAAAAAAAAAATCATATACTCCTTTAATCTTATATATAGGGTAGATAAAGATTTTTTTTTTGATTCTATTAATAAGGCAGGGAGAGAAAATTATTATAATGTTAACTTTGTTTACATGTGGTATACCAAATAGTATTAAATAAAGGATAAAGTTGGTAAGTGGTTGAATTTTATAGAAAAGTTATAAAATTTGAAGATTTTCGTAGTTTGTATGAAAAATGTTGTAAATATCTTATATATAGAACGAATGGAGTATGTAGTAACACAAAATGATTTTTGTCCTAAGTGGTCAATTTTTATGAATTAAATACTTTAATGAGCTTCTTATTTACCTTTCCCTTACATGGAGTTTCTTCTTTTGACTTACCCCATACACTTGAGGTTTATAAGTATTCCTCTAGTCTTTAATATAAGACTCAATAGATTTTTTTTTAGATATTAAATGAGCTAAATAAGTTACTTTAAAGTATTTATATTTATTATTATTTTTTTAAAATTAATTTATCTAATTTATAAACTGATATATAATTTAACGATATATTCCTATAATATATGGTACGATTAAATAATTTATTTATTTTTTTTAAAAAAAAGTCATCACCCATTTCAGAAACTCCAAATATTTCACTGATTGATTCCTTCAGATTGACCGGAACATTAGAAGAGAATAAAATTCCAGATTTGCTCAATTTACAGTTTCAGTAACTGAGCTAAACTTCTGCAATTTCTACCCTCATTTTTATCGGTACCAATATCATAATAAAACACACACTTGTATATAAAAAATGAACAATGTTGTAAGTTACATGTCACTTGTATTCACCTAACTTTTCGTGTTAATTTATCGAGTTTTGCCTTCAAACTGAGGCAATGAGTTAAATTTTGGAAAATAGTTAGGTCAGATTTCTTAGATCCATTTTGTCATTTTTTTTAATCACATATAGCCATGTGTCTTATGTTTAAATTATTATTATTTAATTATAAACTTAAATACAATATATAGGACACATGACCACATGTAATTAGAGAATCTGAACAAATGAATTTAAAGAATTTAATGTAAATATGATCTTTAAATTTTATAGACCAAGTTGTGAAGATTATAGCTATAAATGAAGTTACATCAAATCAAAGTTTAAAAATTATTGAATTACACTAGGTAAAACTTAGATTAAAAGATTAATTTTCCCCTAAAATTTTAAGCATTTTATAGTGTGCTTAGTTATATTATTTCATAACTTATTTATTAAAATTGTTTATGGTTAAATTATAATACATAGGATTAAAACGTGCAGACCTAGAAAACTTTTTAGCGTAACATGGCATCATGATTATTGAAGCTCTCCAATCAAGAACACTGTCTTTAATCAGGGCTTGATCCCCCTAACACAGCTTAATTATGCACGCCATATAATATAATGCAATAACACTATGAAAATATATATAGGCTCTTCTTTCTATTCCATTTACTGGACACAGAGATTAATTAAAAGAAACCTGTTAATATATCTAAATAATGAAAAAGCAAAAACGAAGAAGATATTGAAATCATGGTGCCTTGCCTCTGCATGCAATTTTAAGAGCACATGAACTAAAGAGAGAGAGAGAAAGATAAAAGAGAGAAGCAAATCCTAATAAGATTCTAATGCACGATACTATAGGAACATATATGTATCTTTCAACCACACTTTAATTTCTTTAAAGAAAATAATATAATATAATATAATAAAATATAATATATTATAAGAATATTGTTTTGTTGTTCGACACACACACTAGCTGGCTAGTTCGGCTCTAAGCTTATGTAGGTTTTGCTTACCCCAAGAAGAAATAACTTATTAATTGATTGATCACCTTTTATTTTATTAATCATATATATGCTTTAGTCAGTTTTTGCAATCTCATACGTATATGTTTTGATCTGATTTTAGGAAAAAGGAGTATTTTAATATTAATATGATGACTTTCCTACATACTTTTTTTTTTTAATGGAGCTTATAGGCTCGGGCAGGCACTAACGGCCTGAAGTTACAATGACAGGATCGAACCCGTAACCTCCTCCCACTTGAGAGATACCATTACCACTAGGCTACAAGGCCTTTGGTGACTTTCCTACATACTATTAATTCCATGTGAAGCAAGCTATTGTGTGCGTGTGTATAGCTACAAGCACACATGCCTTCCATTCACATTAATTGTGCTTAATTAATTAGGAACTATAATTGCAGTTGATGAATAAAATGAAAGAGACTTGGTTTTACCTTCTATCTAGGATTATGTTGGATTTGAGTCTAACAAATGAAAAAACAAGTATGCTAGAATGAAAACATAATTTTAGCTACGAGAGATAGATGGACCGATTTGGGCGTAACATGCTCAAATTAACAGATAATAGATAATTATATTAAAAGGTTATATTAAATAGTTACCTTAATCAATAACACCTCAGTTTTCCTTGCCTCCCAAACTTACAATTTTTTTCTTTAAATTATTATCCTTTTTAATGGTATATATTAAAGAGATCCTTTTATTAATGGCAATAATGATTCAAAAGAGTATTTTATGAAAACCAACGTACATTTGCTATAAATAATCAATTCAACTCATTTATTTAATATAGGTAAATTAGTTGTTGATTCTCATTCAAATTATAAGACATTTCTAACTAACTTAGACATACAAATAAAAACAGTTCAAAGTATAAAATTTGTTATACATATCAAGTGGTTTCCATAATGTAAGCTTACATTAATTATATTAAAATCTAATATCATATTAATTTATAATCTCTCACTGTGTACCCTCATTAAATATGGATATACATGAAGAAAATTATTTAATGCCCATTGAAACAAATTAAATGATGTCTGATAAAAAGAAACAAAAACATTTTCTAAAAGATATCTTATAGAATGGATGGGAGTGAGTAATAGTATCGAGTCTTATTTTAGGTCAATGAAAATTATTTTTTATAATATATATATCTATATATTTTTTTCTTTTCTTTTTTTCTCTTATAACAATGTCAATGACAATTGTAAAAATATTTAGGAGTAGTAGTTTGTGGGTGTGTTATTATTGGGTTATATAGGTGGAGAATTAAAAGCCCATGGTCCAATGGGCAGTGTGGGCCATCTGGACTGGACTGTAAGCAGGGCGTGATTTTTGAAAACTATTGTCAGCCCTAAACAGGCAAATAAAACAATTCTTCATGATGAAGTAAGTAGCATCATGTATTTTTAAACATTTTAAATTTTAAAAATTGTTTTAGTTTACTAGAGATTTCAAATTCAAATTTCTTTAACACATTGTCTTATTATGAGTGTCTCGACGTTAATATATATCTACGCACCTCCGCAATTAAAACATTAATTCCCTCCAACCCGGATAATATCCTTTGAAATGTGTGTGAAATATAAGATATTTTTTCTTTTCTTTCTTTTTCTTTTTTAAAAGTGAAGAATTCAATATCATGGTCCTGAGCAGTAAATTTCCCAGTAAAGGAAGCAACCACACTCTGTAAGGTTGACATAATGAAAGTCACTTGAAGCAAGAGATATTATTAATGAGGTACCTAGAGTATTAATTATATTTGTGGTCCATAAAATAATTATGGCAATATTTTATTTTGAAAAATTGTTCGCATTTTGTGTCCATCAGTTCGACAAACCACAAGCAGGCGATAACACAATAAACCTATTATTAATTCTCCCCTCATCCACAAATACAATCATCACTTCTTCAATTAATTTATTATTTTTATTTTGACAACACACGTCTTCAATTTTAAATATATATAAGATATTAACTTAGTCCACAAGTCATTGCATTACCCTTTTAACTTTTTTCTTGGTATTATATGAGTCGTATTATGTATTTACTTTTTCCAAAAATTTATATGAATTACATATGTTTTTTTAACCAAATTCTCATGGGCCTTACGTCCTGTAGTCTCACAAAAAAAAAGGGGGTTCTTTATTGTTAGTTGGGATAATAATTGACCGCACTTGTCATGGAAAGAGCAAATCTTTTGCTCTTTAAGCTTTCAAAGGAAATTAAGAGCCTATTTGACAACAGCGTTTAAAGATGTTTTTTTAATTTTTTTTACAGAAAAAAGTAGCTTTTGTTAAATGGGATGTTTGGTAGAAGTTTATAAATATAAGTAGCTTATAGTAAAAAGTAACTTATGAAGAGAAGTTAAAAAAAGTGGTTTCTCAAAAGAAGTCACTTTTTCTATCTCTCATAAGTCACTTTTTTTACTTCCAATCCAAACACAAGTAACTTCTTCTACTCCCAATACGTCACTTTTTATACCTTAAATCTAAACACAATTGACTTATGATAAATTACTTATTTTTAAAAGTTCCTTATCATAAACCACTTATAAAAATAAGTTATTTTTCATAAGTTGCTCAAATACTTAATAATAATAATAATAAGCTTTATTTAAAACCTCAAGGTTGATAAAAAAAGAGAGCAGAAGAGTGGTTACAAATTAAAAGGACTCAGATAGAATATGAAGCAAGTAGGCGCGCGCGCGCACATATGTATATGTGTAAATATATTCACAAATATGGAGATAAGAAGCAAGAGAGCGATGAATCTGAAGAATCCTAAATGGTGCATTAATGGAAGTTGGTCCCTAAGCAGAAGGAGAAACTGTGTATTGTGTACAAAGAGAATGTGGGGAGCTAAGTGAAAGCAACAGAGCATAAGAAGAGAATTAAAAAACAAAGTAAGTTGGTCAAGCACATGCATGCATGCACCAACCATCCAGCACAGAGAGAGAGAGAGAGAGAGAGAGGGTGAAGAAGAAGAGGAAAGAGTAAAGAGGAAGAGGAAGAAGAAGAGGACAATGAATGGTGCGAATGATATAGTGGGGCTACCTCCGCACAACAAGACACACCTCACACAGTGATCAACCGCTATCAAACTACAAAACAAACATATATATGAAAGATGAAGCTAACAGATCGTGCCAAACATATTTATATAATGCCATGAAATTTCCAGCTATCTCTGATAGGGATTCATCAGCCGCACCTTCCACTTACTCTTTTCTATTTACTCCTTGCCCCCACTTTCTAGCTATTCACTCATTCATTTCTTTTTAGCTACATTACAGTCACTAAAAGCATGAGCACTGAGGTCACAAAAGGGATAAAACTGCAACCTTTTACTTACAACAGAGCTTTCATGCCATGCCATTAGGCTATATTGCGTATGTTTGAACTAACGATACAAAATATTTTACTAATATGATTTACTTACGGGTTTACGTTAGGTGAGATAAGTTTTGTTATTAAATGTATGAGGTTACAACTAGGATAAGACGCTTAACATCTCCTTTACAAAAGAGTTTTTACGCCAATAGATTACAAGTCAATTCAATTATATATATTCATTTTAATCTTCTATTTCTACCGTAATAGTATTCTATATAACCAACACATATTCAATATATATTGATCTTTCACTTAAATATATGCTATATATATATATATATTTACATATGTACCAGAGTTTGAAAGCTCAAGTCCAGGCAAAAACTGATCCAAATTGGTGTTTTTCTATCCAACGCAGGTTACAGTCTTAAAAGTTGGTTGAATATAATGAAAAAGATAACCCAAACATAGAAACGTTATTCTCCAACCAGCTTTTGGTATCTTGGTTCAAACATGTCATGAATTACTGCTAATCAAATCAATCTAATCATAAATTAATATTCCTGTGTTTGTGTGTGTGTGTGTGTGTGGAACCCCGCCAAAGACGCACAACTATAAAAATGTGTCAATGCACACTGAAATTGCACAAATGAGTACGACAAAACTGAGACGCATGCAGCAGATAAGGCGTTGGATTCTGGGAAGAATGACAAGTCATATTAGAGGGGAGGGAGAGAGAGAAGATAAGCTATAAGCAAAGCTGGAACATTACAATGAGACAAAAGTGTGTAGCCAGAATTCAGAATGCGTATACATGTGTAAATAAAGCAAAAGTCAAGAAGCTTTTTTGACATGAAAACACAAGCAAGCTAAAATAATATGAGAGAGAGAGAGTGGGTTTCACAGGTGTGTATGTATTATCATTTATCAGAAGAAGGGCACAAGTTGAAGCAGGAGAGGGGAAGAAGAAAGAAAAGAATACAACAATACAACCAAAATGGGCCTTCTGGTTTAGGGTTTGTGCTGTACGCAGAAGGAGCGGGTTTTGGGTAAAAAGGAGAAAACTTTTGATTTGACTGATCATGGCTCATGGGATATCTCATCAACTTCTTTCTTCTTCATTCACTCTTCTTCATTCACAGTTTTTTTGGATCTTTCTCTCATTTGTATCTCAAACTTTTTATATTCTTTTGCTTCACTCACTTTCTTTCTCAGTCTGCTAATTAATGAGCAAACAAGAGGGTTGTGTCCTTTGTTTAAACTGGGGTATGTCCCAAGATTTAGGCTCAAACAAGGACATGTACGTCTTTGTTTCTTAATTACGCTGAATAGTCCTAATCACATGTATGTAAACAAAAGAAAGAATTATACAAAATTTTTAAGGAGAATGATAAAAAAATATTTTTTTCCAATTTCAAAATCTCAAATAAATTATTTTTCATATAATTGGGTTATCAATTACTATATTAATTTAGTTAATTTTATTATTCTAATAGATAGTAGGACTGATTTGAGTTTTTAAAATTTAAACAGTCACTGTCCCAAATTTCTAATGGATTTTGATTTTTTTTTAAATTTTAAATATATCATGCCTATGTCAGAATTCATCAATGTGGATGAGACCGTACTTTGTAGTATTTCAGAATAACTGTTTATAACTTAACAGTAAGAAAAATGATTTATTTCTACATATATCATCTTTTAACGGTGTGGTGCATATGTCTATATACGTACCAATATAATATTTTATTTGGAAAAGCAAATAATATTTTGCCAAGAATATGCGAATATGCATGTGGAAAGTAAAAGAGAGAAAAAAGAATATTATAAAACTGGCGCATTTATAATATAGTTTCCAAATAAAGGAATTAACTTCCAGAGGATTAAGTCCCCATTCCATCTGAACCGGAATGGAATTAAGATTTAGTTGAAAAATAAAATGACTAATTAGGACCATAAAAAAAGTATACATACTATATATATGTGTGTGTATAGTATCCTATTAAAAAAAATCTAAGATACAAAGTAAAATATGAATAAATTTTATTTGTTTATTAGGGAGAATGACAGAAAAAGAACTTTAAAATTATAAAATCCTGAATTATTTGAAAGTGATATAGAAATGACAAGACTTAATGTGTAATTCACAATTTATTTTTTATGAAAAATACTTGATTTGAGTTTTTTAAAAAAACCTACTTGAGATTTATAATTTCAAAATTCGGTGTTTTAGTCATTCTCTTTATTTATTACCGTATTTATAATGCTACTTGGAAAGGGAATAAGCCAAAGGAATTGTAACCAACCAGAGAGATTAGAGGAGAGAATTTGGGTGAGTAGTGAGGCTGTGAGGGTTTCATTTAAGAATGGTGAAAAAAAGAACACACCACAAATCCGTTACTCTCTCTCACAGTCTCTCTCTCTCTCTCTCTCTCTCTCTCTCTCTGAGCCCACCATCTTCTTCTGCTCATGGAATTTTAGCATCCCAATGTGACTCCACAGATCAAAAAAGGTAAGACATTGCAGCCATGTCTGCGGGTCTTCTTTGAAACCCCCCACCTTTTTCTCTTTCACTTTCCTTCTGTCTTCTTCAAATTCTCCTCATCTTCTTAAGCTCTCACCATTCTGCAACAAAACACATAAAAAAAATGGGTTTCCTGGGAAGTTTGGAATGGCCGAATTACTTCGACAAGAAGAGATGCAAGACCCTGTTTTTCAGACTCAGAGCTAAGCTCAAGAAGGCTCTCAAAGATAATGGAGCTTCTTCCCACAAGAAGAAACAGCTCAGGTTTCAGTATGATCCTTCCAGTTATGCTCTCAACTTCGATGATGGTGGCTGTTGTTTCAGTAACAATTTCGAAGATGGAATCAAGAAGAAGAAGAAGAAGATGACGCTCATCAGAGAAGACGAGCCATCAGTTCTGGGATTTTACACTGATGTCCACAACACAACCTGGGTTTATGTCGTTTGGGGTCCTATTTTAGGTCATCAAAAGCTGTAAAACACTCAAACCCCACCCCACCACCATCTTTTCCTCTTTTCTTCTTCTACTTTTTCCCCCCTTTGTCTTCTGCTTACTGCTTTTCCACTGTGTATTTTTCCCCACCTTAGCAAAAAAAGAACAATAGGACTTCTCTCCATCATCATTGAAGAGCATCTTGCTGCAGAGTCAGTTTTTGGCTTGTCAAGTACTTCTTTGCCTTCTCTTTCATTTTTATTTTTTACTTTCATCACAGAGGTCTTATTTGGTTTTATGTTGGATCACTCTTTTATCATTTAAAGTTTGAAACACCATTTGTCCCCAAAAAAAAAAAAAAGTTTGAAACACCAAGTTTTGATGATTCTCAACATGAAGCCAAATAGACTCTAAAGTGGTCTAAATTACAATGCAAGTTGCAAAATAGTAATTGCTTGGGCTATTGCATATTCGCATAATGATTTATTCCAGTATCACGCGGTTTACTATTTGCTATCGATGTTAGGTCAGATTTTTACCAGGGATATAAATGGGATTTCATTAATGAGGCTAACGAACATAATAAATATGTCCAATATGCCCATTTATTTATTTTTAAATAACTTGCTTTTAAGTACATGAGTTGAATTTACCTAACAATCTTGTAGTACCACTACTAACTGTATGATCTGAAATTGGTTTTGGTTGATAATAATGAGATAAAAAAGTTGGAATCAGCTCAAGGGGGTTCACTTCTTTACAGGACATTAATATGCAACAGAATCCTCAACAATCGGCAACTTCAAGGAAAGAATCAATTTAATGCTTTCACAAATCTTTTTTGTACAACCGTATTAACAGTTTAACACCAATGAGGCAGCTATCTAGGAGAAACAGGACACCCCATTTTAGTAGGGCCACGTTTGGATTAAAGCAAGTACTGGTACATCGCTTTTTCCCACCTCACCAATTTTCATCTAAAAGAAAATCCCAAATGCTTCAAACAACAGGGTCTTCTAATGTGGCAGTGGACAGATCCTTTATGCGAGGATAAGCAGCTTTCTCATCCAGCTGTTTTTGAGCCCATAACAGCATCTTCAACAAGCTTGGAAGTTTAGGATCTAATGTTAACCAAATCAGACAAATGTTACTAGATTCCGGAAATTGTTCCAAAATATAATAATACAGAATTAGGTAACTGAGTTGAAAGTTGTGCAAAACTTGACATGCAATCCATCTTTCGTAGGATATAGTCAATATATAAACCCGTGATTGTGCAAACCTCACGGAAAGCCTAATAGGAAATCACTGTTAGAACCCATTATTTGACATTTACATTTGCCGGAATCACTTATAAACTCTAAATTTAAATCCATCTTACAGAAATTTAAATTTGGTCATCATAGGTTTCCTGTAAACAAACATGCACTAACTAAAATTTGGATTGCTGGGGTAAATTTGGCGTTGTTCAATCATCTTCTCATATTCAGTAATAAAATACTTTACTAGTTCACAAATTTAATATAACCAAGGTGTAAGGCAAACAAAATGCGTGAAAATTCAAAATAGGCATTAGATCTAAAAGCAAACCTTTTTCATGACTCTGGCTCGTGAGTATGGCCGCATTCAACTCACTAGCTATCTTTAGACGCTGTGACATGTCAAGAAGCTCTCCAACAGGACAGTTAGAGAAATCTTCGAAGGCAAAAAGTGCAACAGTCCTCTCCAACTCTTCCAAAAAGCTTTGCTGACAGAGCCAAAGTTGTAGGCAAGTATAAGCATCAAGTCTACGCAACTCATTGTACAGAATTTAACCCCCAAAAAAGTATTTAATACAGTTAGACTAGTTTCCAAATATCAGGCAAACAAAGTACATAAACAGTGCAAAAAATCTAAAGCTGTCAAAAGAAAAGCTAGTAATCTTTTAAGGCTATTACATTGATTGATCCCTAAAAGATGAATAGGGCCAGGCCAAACAAATGACATCATTTCAAAATAGGCTTATTCTGGCCCAACCCCGTTTGGCCCTAGGGTTTTAATAGGGCCAGCCAAGGTTTTTAATGCCAATCAATTCTTTATACTTCTGTAAAAATCCATATTTTAGTTTAAGTTGAAAAAATCAAAAGAAATAATCCATTTAATTCATCGTACTAAAAAGATTTATAGATGCCAACTACATTTTCCTCCCCCCTTGGTGCAAGCTCCTCGTGAGCAAACTGTAAAGCCTCCTCAACTTTTCCATTTCTAATCAGTTCTATCAGTCGTTGCTGTTGGAGGTGGAAAAACAATTGGGGATTCGTATCCAGTATCTGCACAGAATAACAAAATGCATATTCTGCTTAAATAAAGTTAACAATAACATGCATTAGGGCATAGAACCATCATGATAATGACATTGATGAATGCATGTTTTTAGGAGTACAAAAGTGTCCTTATATATTATAGTCCCCGTGATTTCCAAGGGTAAGAGAAAAGATTAAAGGAAGGTATAAGGCAATTTCTCAGCAAGAAAAGTAAAAATGGAAAATCCAAACTGTTTAACTCATCGTTAGAAATTGCTGCTGAACATCAACGGGGGTTGGGTCTAACGAAAAGCGTTAATCTCTCACAATATAGTGAACCAAGGTTCAACCTCCATTGGAAGGGGTGCCCACACAGAATTGCCTTCAATAAGAGGATACTTATGCTTAGCAAAAAAAAAGCAAAAACAAAAACAATTTCACGTAAACAAGAACAAGCACTACACCTCTGCAAATAAGTATGAAACCGTACAAGAAATCCCTTGCAAGCCCCTTATGTTGCTATTCAACTTCATGAAACCTTAGAAACACCCTTGAGAGATGCCCTCAACAATATTTTATCTGGCTTCTAAACTTCCGCAATAATCTAATTGTCCTGAAGTATTGACACACTAGTTAATCATTACTTTTCCTTTTAACACCCACTTATAACCTTTGCGTAGCCAATGTTTTATGTTCAAGCATTCAGGTCATTGTTTATGCCCAGAAATCAAAATGCTTGTTTGCATAAAATGGTTAAGGACATGTAAATTCACCCTACCATATATCGTTTTAAGCAATATATCAAAGTCAATAACTTCTTCCTTCCTTAAGAAAAAGGGTATTTACAAGAATAACAAATGTAACAAAAACAAATAGTTTCCTTGCTTGAATTTCCTTCCTTTAATGTCTCTCTCTCTGCTTCTGCAACACATACAGAGTTGCTCCCTCTGTCACTCACACTCACAAACGCATACAAAATCACCAGAAAACATGAAGAGAGTACTAGGAGCTACATGGTCAATGGAAATGGCAGCCTACCTCTGGATTCAAGTCATTTACTTTCTCAATTGCGTCCTCCACATTACCACTTTGCACAGCCTTCTTAATGGCCAGGCGATCAGTAATGGTTGCAAGATCTATATCTGCTAAATATCTATAAGGAGAATGGCAGTAGAATATTGGATAGAGCATAGTTTTAAGGGAATAGAATAAGAAATTGACTAACGATGAGAAAAGAAATTTATTTAAGGATACGTTCAGTTCCAGACTCCATTCGGAATTTCTCAGCAGCTTCAACATAGCCCTCTGTGACAAGGAAATTCATGACCAATTTATCCATGTCTTCTTTCCCAATCTTCACGTCATTAAGTTTCTTCTCCCACTCTACTCTTGTTATCACTTTCTTTGAAGTAGCCTGTCCATGAGTTTATTTTTGTATAAGACATTCATATAGCATCAATTTTGTTAACTCTAGTGCAGTTTCATACAGTTTGCTTGTAGGCAATCACTTTAGACATAAAAGCAGGAAGTCAGAAATTGACTCCACAGGGAACAGAATTCTTCCCTCAGTCATTTTGTTGTCTAGATTCTAAACTAGAAACAATCAAGGTAAGAATCATAAATAGTCATCAGCAACTCTATAAACGCATCTCTTAGATTTATTTGAGGCCACTTTCGATTTGTAGGAGAAAGTAACCTACAGAGCAGATGAAGTCTACACTATCTTTCTGAAATTGTTTACAAAATGTAACAAGCACACAAGATCACCTGCAGTTATCCGAAATGACCGTACCCATATTAAAATACCGTCAGCCTCATTTTATTGAAACAATAAAATTCTGATGCAAATTAAAAAAAAGGGGAAAAAAGACAAGAAATACCATTTCCTGAGATGCTGCAAGCCGATGAAACAGAACCCAGAGCCGTGACATCAGCTCACCTGCCTAAGACCCATCGAATCTCAAACCGATCTCCCCGCAAGTCCAGAAGAACTGAAACGTTTCGAAATTTAATACTGAAACATTTCGAAAATTGCATCATCCTTGTTAATCAAACAGATAGACTCGCCAAACACGGAAACTCGCTAATTACAGAAGGAGTAAAAGAATCGGGAAGCGATCCATAAAGTAGAATAAAAAGGTAGAGTTGAATTTACCGTAGAATTGCTTCGCGGGAGATTCTTGAAGTAATACCTGGAAAAAGGTGATTTGACAAGGAGTGAGTGTAGATTTTGGAGCACGAGGCTGCGGAGATCTCTTTTCTTCAAGATGATTCGTGACTTGTGTTCCCAGCTAACATATGGAATTTGATTTTGATTCTGCTTCGTTCTTTCTTCACGGTCACGGGTTCACCGTTCACTTTACCATGCCATGTTGGACGCTTATTACCATTAATTCAATGAAAAAAAATTCCCAACACCTGTACTATACTCTAAAATCTCCGCACTAAGTTTTAGGACAGCAGAAAAGATGATTCCACGTAAGAAATAAATTCATCAAGTTAATAATTTTTTTTATATTATCCCTTATTAAATTGTTTTGTCCATCTATTTTACAAATAATTTTGGCACATTGTTCTCTCCTCACATTCAAAATTAAATAGAGGTAAAATTGAAAAAAAGATCATTAGTCACTTACAAATGGCTTATATTTGAATCATTTTTTTCCTTACAAGTGATTTCTGTGTAGGCATAGGTAATACCATTGTTGTTTTAATTTTTCTGAGAGAGAGAGAGAGGGTTCTTTCTTTCTTTCTTTTTTTTGTGAGATGCTTTTCTCTCTCATGAGATGGAGATGGAAAAAAGAATATTAAGGGAATATTAAGGGAACCACCACCTCAGTGACTAAGTATGCTACATAGGGATTTAATGGAAGCTTATGGGAGTGTTTCCCATTCTGATAATGGCAGCCAATACTGTCATAATTCAAGCGAATAGCTTGTCTTGTTTATTCGGAAGGAAAAAAAAAAGGATTTGCCCAAGAGGACTTGAACCAAGGGGGAAGAAGGATGTAAATTTCATCCATCAGCTGAAAATAGTGAGTATAGGTATCCAAATATTATCACACCCAAAATTATATAATGAAGAGTACATCAGATTATCTTATTATGCAAACTAAAAACATGAATCAGTAAAATCTAAAACGCATCATACATGAAATTGAACCAAACATGTCATTGCTAGTGTACCAAGAGTAAGAAAACATAAAATATAAAAATGTGCATGAAATTTAATTCTTTTAACCCACATCCTTCAGTGTTGTTGATTTTAAAAGATAAAATAACACTAAGATCTCAATTGAATAAAATAATATAAAAAAAGTTGCATAATTTTTTAATAACAAGCGGAACAACTACTATTTACAAGTGAAAAAATCATTATTCACAAATTAAGAGACTTTATTGATATTACTTTTTTAAAACTAATAACTAAGACCTTGACGTGATTTACCCATAAATATCATAAATAAACACAATTAATTAATTAATACCACCTCCGATTCTATCGGAGGAATCATATAATATTTCAATAAACTCATTTTTTAAATTTAGTATCTATTGCCAATCCGGTATAGTATTGATAGATTCGGGTCGATAACGTCCGTAGTGTTGGAAAACGAGAGTTCTTTGTTCCTAAAAAAAGAAAGTGGGTATCGGGTCAAGGCCACTTTCAGTAGGACTAGGAGTGATATTTATAAACGACAGAATTACTTTCTCTGAATGTAAGGAATGAATTAATCAATGTATGGGCAATCTTTTGTACAAAGGTTTAGGGTATGAACCCACTGAAACAGCTATCTATAAGAAACCAGACACCAATTTTTAGCAGAGCCATCTTTGAATTAAAAGTGCATGCATCATTGTTCAAGCCAATGGACCTTCACTGTTTCCACCTGCTCCACACGGCGATTGTAACGTCACAAGCGTTCAAACTGCAGGGTCTTCTAACGTAGCAGTGGATAGATCCTTTATGCGAGGATATGCGGCTTTCTCATCCAGCTGGTTTTGAGCCCATATCAGCATCTTCAACAAGCTTGGAAGTTTAGGATCTAACGTCACAGATCAAACAAATTTTACTACTATATTCAAAATATCAGTCAAAGGAGAGCCTGCACTTTTAGTTATAAAGGCAAAATCAATCACCGAGATACGCATACAGACAGGTATTGTATTTTAGTCAAATATTTCACCTTTACGTTTGTTAGTTGACCACCGCCATCATAAATAGACATTGCCTTATGTTTTCTCCATCACACTTGCATGAGGGGTGTAAACCACAATTCAAATGGCACAATGTTACAATCTATTTACAGAAATTAGATCATACTCATTACATTACATTCATTTAAATTGATCACCAAGCTAAATAGACCTTTAAGTCATTATATCTCCATATGCCCTTACAATTTAGAATTGTCAGGTTAACCAAAATTTGCAAACTAGACACTGGATCAAAGTCACGGTAACAAGTCAAACTTATAGCCCAAAACATATTAATGCGATGAACACAAACCTTTTTCATGACTCTGGCTGGTAAGTATGGCTGCATTCACCTCACTTGCTGTCTTTAGACGTTGAGAAATGTCAAGAAGCTCTCCAACAGGACAGTTTGAGACATCTTCAAAGGCAAGGAGTGCAACGGTCCTCTCTAACTCTTCCAAAAAGCTTTGCTGATAAGAATAAAAATGTTGAGCAAGTATAAGTATCAAGACAATCAAACAGGAACATAAAACAGAGTTTTTACTATGATAAAAACATTTAACATTTAGCATTATTTTCAACAGCCAAACAAAGTAAATTATCAGTGCAGAAAAGCTAGTGTTAAATGAATGAAACCAAACAAAAAGTCAATGGATGAAATTTACATTCTCTTCCCCCCTTGGTGCAAGTTCCTCCTGGGCAAATTCTAAAGCTTCCTCTACTTTTCCATTCCTGATTAGTTCTATCAGTCGTTGCTGTTGGAGATGGAAAAACAATTGGGGGTTTGTATCCAGTATCTGCACAGAATTACAAGATCCATTATCATCTTTAAACAGGCAACATCGTATTCAGGCAATCAAGAAACATTTTACACCCAGAAATGAGAGATGAATACCTGTTTACATTGTATAGTCAGGGAAATAAAAAATTCCCTCATCCACAAAACATAAATATTTCAAAGCAGTATATACAAAGTAATGCTTTTTCATTCAAGATAAAGGACATCAAGCAGGAGCAGTAAATAAACCAAAAATGCGTTGTTGCTCGAGCTGGAAATGTCTTCCTTCAGACTCTCCCTCCCTCACACACACACCCAGATGGAATCAACCAAAACCCAAAAAAGAGAAATGGCAGCTTACCTCTGGATTCAAGTCATTTACTTTCTCAATTGCATCCTCCACATTACCACTTTGCACGGCCTTCTTAACAGCCATGCGATCAGTTATGGTTGCAAGATCTATATCTGCTACATATCTATAAGGAGAACACCAGCAGAGGATTGAAGACAGCATGGCTTATGGTGAACAAAATATGAAATTGAATGAGCATGACGAAAATAAACAGTTATTTAAGGATACGTTCAGTTCCAGACTCCATTCGGAATTTTTCAGCAGCTTCAACATAACCCTCCGTGACCAGAAAATTCATCACCAATTTATTCATGTCTTCTTTCCTAACTTTCACGTCATTGAGTTTCTTCTCCCACTCTTCTCTAGTTATCACCTTCTTTGATGTAGCCTGAGTACAATAAGGTTTTTCTTATAAAAAAAAGCACAATATTATACCATCAAACTGTTGACCACTGAAGGGAATTTTCACGCAATAAGCCCGTCAGCAGCAGGCAATTGTTTTAAATCTAGTATTATACTTCCAGCAGGAAGACTGAATGCAACTCCAGAAAAGAACATCAGCCTTCATTATATCATTTTGTAGTAATACGCAAGGACAAGGTCATAACATCACAATTCCCAAATTCATCACCATCCACCGGTTCCATCAAGAAATTAAGGTTTAACTGCAACTAGTTATCAGCAACTCTATAAATTTACCCCTTCATTATATTTGAGGTGACTTTCGTCTCGTAGGAAAAATTGACCCGCGTGTAAAAAATAGATAAAGTCTAAAGTCTAACCAATCTTTCTGAAAGTAATTATAAAATATAGCTATTAGGTAGCATCCTGAACAGCTATTCGACCTGTTGATGGGATTCTTTCGAAACATGCCAATATCTTCAAATGAGGTCATATGTAAATAAATTAAGCATGGAATGATATAAAGTAAAAGCGGGGGGGAAATTGAAATACCATTGCCTCAGATTCTGCGAGCTGACGAATCACAATCCAGAACAGTGACATCAGCTCACCTGCTTAATACCCATGGAATCCCAAGCCGATCTTCCTGCAAATCCGGATGAGCGGCAAGTTGCAGTTCGTCAATCCATAATGGGATAGCATCAATAATTCAAACTCAAAACTATTACATTACAAAAAATTGAATCCTTCATATTAATCAAAACACCTACAATAACCGAATCCATCCTAAAACCCTATTTACAAAAGGGGAAACAACTTGAGCAGGCGATCCATACGTCAAGAAATAGAGTGATATTTACCGTAATATAATTTCCGGGAGATTGTAGCGAATATTGCCCCGGGAAGTGTCACCAGAGAATGGAGTCTTGACTTGCACTGCTAAAAGCGACGGTTAACAGCGCACAACTGCGGTTCGATGCTCAGTGTACCGGCGATCTCCTCTGGTTCGTACGGAATGTTAATCTTGAATAGTTCTTGCCTTCTTCGACTCAACTTCAGCCAGGGGCGATATTTGGAGGTACGATTCGGACTCACTTCATTTCTCTTCGGGTTCACTAGACCAGGGCGGGGCCAGAGGTAGTTATTAAATCGAGGCCCAGCCCAAACTCAGCACACACAAAAAAAAACAGAACGTTATCGGAGCATCGCAATCCAAGGGGTCATGGGGTCATGGTGAAATGTAATGTTCCAAAATTCCTTTATTTATACCAGTTGTTGAGTTGGGAAAAGACTTTCAATGAAGACTATTAGTTTTTTTTCTTTGGTATAAAGAAGATTATTAGTTATATACTCCTATTATCCTATATATAAGATAGAGAAAGAATATTTTTCTGAAAAAATCTTATATGAATACAGTTTGTCGCGTTATTTATAGTTTAACCAATTAAAATATAACAACTTAGCTAATGATTCGACACATCTTAAATGTTAATTGACATATTAATAAAATTAAAAGATTTCACAAGATTCACATTTTTATTATTTGTGAATCTTAATTAATTGATTCATTTATTTTGAAAAAAATAAAAACATGAAGATAATAAGCAGCCAACTAAGATTAATGTTCACTGAAATGTTGTATTTTAATTGGTCATACTACAAATGACATGGTGAATTAGGTTCACACAAGAATTCCTCTATTTTTCTTGGTCTTATATATAAAGCACCCCATCAAAGTTTTGATGTGAATATACAATTTTACTTTTAATTTATTAATGTGTTGGTTTTGTTTTCATTTAGTATTTTATATATTAAATGGGGGTAGAGTTAGAAAAATTGTTGAATTTTATGACAGAATTAATAAGATTTAAAGTTTTCTTTTATCTATATGAAAAATGTCAAAAACACCCCATGTATATAATAAGAA
>JBAGKO010000015.1:17763250-17789445 GCA_037177275.1 Acacia concinna | reverse complement strand
TGCACCAAAAACCCCCTTTTTTTAAATGGTTTGAAAATTAGTTTCTAGGAATTTCAGTTCGCGCTCCTCGAGAAGAATGACTGGTTGCCCCTATACTACATTATTGGTGCAATCATTCTGACCGACCGATTCAGGCGACAGTTTCGGTCTGATCAACACTCCAGTAGGTAATTTAGTGGTTTGCATAGCATACGTTGGCAATGTCAAAAGGACCAACCTGGCCAAAGTGATACGACTTGCAAATGAAAGAGAATTCGCTGCCCAACCAAACAGCCTCCTTTGGACCCTTTCCACAATATATTCATAAGTTCTCAAATGGACCAGTTTATGAGGCAAACAAACCCCCAGATATCTCCTAAGATCGTTCATCTGATTAAAGCCCAAAGTATTACTTAGCCAATCTCTTTGAGTGGTTGGAACATTTTTAGAATAAAAAAGATGTCCAACTTACTATGACTCACCTTATGCCCTGAACTACTACAAAAATTCTCAATAATCTCTTTAAGAAGAAAACCTTTATTATTTGCTATGGAGCCAAGCAAAACTAAATCATCAATAAAGAAAAAATGAGATAAAAAATGACCCCTTCTTCCAAGTCGAATCGAGATCCATTTACCTTCACTAACATTTTTGGGTAATCACTTGAGATTATCTTTCCATACATAACATTAGGATATATAGAGAGAGAGGGTATCCTTGACGAATACCTTTGGAAGGGTGAAATTCTAATATTCTTATTCCATTCTAAATTACCTGCACGCTACATGTAGTAATACATAATATCATTGCATCCACAAACTTATTAAGTAACCCCGCATCTTGTAAGGTTTCCTCAATAAAGTCCCATTTAAGGCGATCATAAGCCTAGTTAAAGTCTATTTTGATTGCCATCCAACCCTCTTTACTTTTCTTATTTCCCATATAATGAATTACCTCCTGTGCCACTATAATATTGTCGATAATATTATGACCTTCAACAAAACTAGCTTGATTAGGCAGCACAAGACTGGGCAAAAACTTCTTAAGCCTATTTGCAAGCACATTCGTAATAACCTTATATAAGACTGTACATAAACTAATGGGACAAAATTCCTTCAACCTCTTTAAATGTGTAATTTTAGGAATCAGAGAGATGCAAGTCTGATTAACCTTTGGATCCAGAATTCCATCATGGAAAGCTTTCCTAACCATATTATGCATCGAAGGGCCAACAACTCGCCATTGCAATTTAAAAAATCTAACATGCAAACCATCAATACCCAAAGCTTTAAAGGGCTTCATTTGGAATAATGTTTTATAAACTTCCATGGTTGTAATATTCACTGATAAATCTTGTAGGCCAAACTCAGCAATTAGTGGAAACATTCTACTACCATAATAAGATGGAGCCATTTCTCCTTCTTTACAATATAACACCTTGTAGAACTTAGACACTTGTTCTTGAAGAATCCGCCCATTAGAAGACCATTCACCATTCTCATCTCACAAGGCTATAATAATCTTCGTATAACATATTTTCATAACTATAACATGATAATTTTAGGTATTTCAATCTCCAAAATTGTTCCAATCACATCTTGCTTGTTGTGCCCATGTTAGACTCTCTTGTTCATAGATAAATTCAAATTCCTTTAAAAGATCTTTCTCCAAGGACTCAAGCTGAGACGAGTGTCTATGTTCCTGCGCTTTTTGAATTCCACCCAACTGTGCAACACATGCCTTTTATTATGCTTTATATTTCTAAAAACTTCCCTATTCCATACCTTCACCTTCTAGGTAAAAGAGTCAATATTATCACTAATAGATGCCATAGTGGACCAACTGCCCTCAACCAATTGTTTAAAAGAATCATAACTTGTCCACATAGGTAGATAGCAAAAAGGATATTTAGCTACATGATCTCTAATACTTCCCATTAAATGAATACATGTAGGACGATGATCAAAACTGATTTTTGAGAGATGCTTTACCATGGTATTACTAAAATGTGAGACCCACTCTCTGTTACCTAATGCATGATTAAGACATTGTAACAAAATGCCATGTCTCTGAGTAAACTTTGGCCCACAAAATCCCAAATCTGTCAAACCACAATCATAAACAAAATTATGGAATAATTGACACCCACGAGCCCTCTCAATCACACCATTAGCCCACTTTTCACTGTGCAAAATAACATTAAAATCCCTAGCGAGTAACTAAGGTTCCACCACAGTTGCATAAACCTATGACAAAACCCTCCATAAATCTTTCCTAAGAGAGTTGTTTGGGTTAAAGAAAACCACTGTTAAGAGGAAAGACATATCATAATCATAATATTTCACTCGAGCATGAATAAATTGGGAGTAAGTGCCTAGAGTAGTAATTTCAACAGAATCCTTCCATAGAAGCCAAATGCCACTCGAAAAGCCTTTAGCTTTAAGTCGAAATGAATTCTCAAAACCAGTCTTCTTAATAAATTTATTAGCCTTCAACCTAACAATTCTCGACTCCACCAACACAACAATAATAGGATGATATTCAGCTATGAAATGTATGAAAGAACTAAAGCAATTTTTACTTACTGCCCCTTGGTACTTCCATACTAATATTTTGTAATTCATAAACAAACTAGAAGAAGAAAACATTCAACAAACTCCTATAGCGGAGTGCTCAACATCATTATCCCTATCATTTCAAGTCGTCGACTTGTCGGTAGTACCACTAAAGAAGTTTTACTAGTATCAATTGCATCTTTTGAAATTAACATACGAGCTGCTTTTTTCCTCACTTTCAAGTTCTTCTTAATAGTGGATTGCAACTTAAAGCCATACACATTAGGACGTGCATTTGGCGACTTATGTATTCATTCTCCTTCCCCTTCCCTTTCCCTTTCTCGAGTGGGTAGCCCTCTGAGATTATATTATTACAAGCGCCATCTGAAATTTCCTTCAAAGTTGACCTACTCTGTGAAGCTTCCACTACTGCATGTTTACTCAGATCCAATGTGGACTTAGCCTCCAAAATGTTAAAAGTAGAAGAGTTGAAAATTGAATCCATATTTTGGTTCTCAACAATATACTTACCTCCATCCTTTCCTGAACTTTGGCCTAAAATTATTTGTGTGGACTGAACTGGAGCTGACTTCTTCAATTTATTAGACTCTTGCCCATTTAGGCCCATATGAGCTTGGCCCACAATACTCACATGTTTATCAACTCCACCCTTCTTCCTATATTCTTGAATAAGCCTACCCACACCAAATTTCAACCTACTACCATTCAACCATTTTAATTTCTCCTTATTCGCCATAAAATTAGCTTTCCCATTAAATCCCATTTTTCAAGCTGAAGAATCAGTAGACAAATCAATCCTCAAATGATTGGGCTCCAATCGATCAACTTCTCCCATAAAGGGCTTCATAACATTTGCTTGATTATCATCATAATCAAAGAGAACATTATATCTTAATCTGCCTTGATTATCTAGTCCCCTAATCTTAGCCACTTTTCCCTACAGTTGCTGATTTCCTTTTTTAGGATAAAGAACCTGCATCTGAGATCCGAATAAGGACTCTGCAACCTTTGCCATTACACCATCGTTAGAAACCATTGTCTCATTAACAAACCCTAGATTAACACTAGCTGATGTCACTGGCAATATCTTAGAACTCACCACCTTCATGGATGAAGAAATTGAAGCAGCAGCCTCATTTGCACCTTTTTCTTTCTTACAATGATCCCTTGTATTGTCCATACTTCCCACAACCAAAACAAATGAGTGGTAAACCTTCATACACCACACAATATACCTTCCCATCAATCCTAACATGAGGAATAAGATGATTCACGAGATCAATCAGAACTACTATTCGAGTATATTTTCCCTGGCCTCTAGCTTTCATCATGTAATCTATCTTAACAACCTCCCTAAACAACTTTTTGATTGCATACAACATACTCTTATGGTAGTATCTGAAAGACAAACCATAAACTCTGACCCATGCTACTGTTTTTTATATTCTTGATATGCGCGGATCAAAATCAATCGACCACGGCTGCATAATAAGACATGCTCCAAAAATCATCCAATGACCATGTAACATCCCAATTTTTATTTTAGGATCTAATTATAATTAAGAAAGAGTTTATTATAATAAATAGTTTTATCATAAAATAGTTAAAAAAAGAAAAGAAGAAGAAAACGAAATAATATATATATAAATATAATATTATATTATAATATTATAATTGTTCAGTGTTCAACATTGAACGTTATTAAATACCCTTCGTCGCCTCTTTTCTTCATTCATTCGAAGAAGTAAAGTGCGAGGCAGAGAAGCAGTATGGTGATGCATTGTGAGGTTAATGTGTAAAAATTGAATTGTTATAGATTGATTTTGGCTTATGTTTGAGCTCTTGGAATTTGGAGCTTTGTGGTAGTAAGAGGTAACCACTTTCCTCTTGTTGTGCATGCTTGTGACATATTTGTGAGTGCTTTTAAAATATAGAATATAAATTACCAGTTGGTTTGTGATGTGGATTGTGAAGTTATTTTATTATTGAAATTGTCTTGTGGGACTTATTTTATTGAGCATTAGATACTAAATATGATATTATATAAATTTGGTGTATGTTGATTTATGAGATTGAAAATATTATCTTGATAGCTTGTGACTTGATAATAGAATGTGATGATTTATGGTGATTATATTTATTGAATATTGATATGAGAGAGGATGGTGGATGTGGATTTTTATGGGAGGTTTCCCTATAGGAAATAATGGGGAGAAATCTTGTACAAAAATAGTAAATAAGGTGGTGGGCTCCCAGGTGCACACTGGTTAGCTCTTTGGCCTGAATATGTTTAGTAGGGCCTTGACACCCCACTAATGTATTAGAGGGGGAACCTATGGTCCGGTCTTGTGCTCTGTGGATGTTGGCCAGTCCATATCACTTGATCGGTGAGTTTGTTGAGTTGAATTACCAATCACATAGGTAAATACTAACCCATGAGTTCAGTAAGAGGAAATGATGTGGGAGGAATAAGGGAGATCAAATAGTAAATTTTTATGTATTGATATTTGTGCACCCATGTGATAAATATGAGAATGTGATTATGATATTTTAAATTGATATACTTGTTACCTTGTGATATCTTTGATAATGTTGTGTATTTATAACTGTTCTCATTTGACCCATCACATGCACTTACTTGTATGCCTAATAAGATGGATTGTTGGTTACTGAGACTTTTGTCTCATTCCATCAATTTAACATTTTTCCAAATGATAGTTTCCGCGGGTCCATCAAAAAGATTTTAGAAACTTAAGCTACTATTGATAAGCGTAGTGCTCCCATCCTTTTTTTTGTTATGCAGGATATTGTATATTGTCACATTAAAGCTTATCTTGCACACTTTAGTTTATTTTGGATAATTAATGCATTAACTATATACCCCTAGATTCTCTATGGTTAAAGACTTCGTTGATGGTCTTAAGTGGCTTGAAAACCTTGACGTTGTGTTTAAAACTTGTGGATTCACATTTTAATTTAATTTAGATATTGTGTTATATGAATAAGTATTATTCAGTTAAAAGTTAAATTCAAGAGTGAAAATTTGTTAAGGGGTTTTGTTCTTTTAACCATGATATTTCTTTTAAAAAAATTAGTTGTAAACTTTTTTATCATGGTTAATGCTTCTAAAATGTTTATCGTATTTTATTCATCATTGAACGGTTGTTAATGATGATTTGACAAAGTGATTGGTTAATTATGGTTATAAGGAAAGGCTTTTATAAACCACCCATAAGCACCCTTATATAATCTTCCTCGAAAAGTAACAAAAAGAAATCTCCCTCCACATTAGTAACTTGATAAGACCACTTAGGTTGCCATAGAGCCACAATATGATTCAACAAATCCCCATACCTAATGGTTTTCCCTAACAACTTAACAACAACAGTCCGCTCAATCCCTTTCACTAACAACTCTCAAAAATGTTGTGAGAACTCAATTGTTGGAATACCACCATCCTTTCCAATCCTATAGTCACTATTAAGAACCACAATCTCGTTCCTGCCATCCCCTAAATAATTCTTCTTATCCATATTCATCAATTTACTCCAATAAAAGACTGTACTCTCCATTATAGGCTCAACCATTTCAACCTCCACACTACCACCCTTATCCTCAAACCCGTCATCACCTGTACCACTGCATATTCAGACTTTCTTCATCAACTGAAGGCCATCTTTCGCTAGTGGAGGCAACTCCTCCTCTCCAGCAGAGTGCCTGACATAACCATTACTTTTCTATATCACACATTGTCTTTGTTGTTCCTCAATATAATCGAAGGGTAACATGTTTTTCAATGCTTATGATTTGCTATGAGGAATTAAATCCTTATTGTTGAAAAAAAAAATACCTAACTTCTTCTATTGATATCTCACCTTATCTTTGCCATTTGAACTAACATACGACACTAGACAGCTTAAATGGTATTACCCAGTCTTTGATATAAAAGTTAACTGTGGGTTGGATTTAGTTTAAAATGTAATATCTCAAACTAGTTATCTACATATTTATTATTTTTTTCTCAAACTAATTTGCCTAACCTATAATCTAATATATGATTTAATGTAATGCTAATATATTGCAGGAACATTATGTTACATTTGTTCACAGTAACTAAATTTGTTTAGTTTATTTAATCCATTAAAACTAGTTAAGTATGCATATCAGAGAGCTTTTTGTTTTTGGTAAAAGCATATAAGAGAGCTTTATATATTCAACATTTAGGGAAATCAAATTAATTGAATCATAATTGCATATATAGTCTTATTAGATAAATTAAATTGTAAGAGTTGGGCAGTCATATTTTTCTCCGACAAGTTCAACTTGTTCGCAGTGATGCTGAAGGGAAACATGAAAGAGATTAAGACCATGAGTAGGGTTAGCCAACGATTATCTCTATTATATACTACTATTTCATTATGCGTCTTCACTGGTCCTTTATATGTATTTTACTTTTTTTGTGTTTTGTTGATAACTTTAGGTGATATTACTTGTTTTTTTAACACTTATTGGGTGATATTGCTCTCATGATCACATAAGAAAACACAGTGATTCATAAGATCCAACATGATAGGCTTCTACTTACTACCATTAGAGTATGATAACATTGCTCATATTTTAGAAAAAATTAAAATAAAGTACCTAGATAAAATAATATTTATTATAAAAGACAAAAAATTATAATTACTTAGAAGGACCAAACATCATAATATCAATTTAAAATCATTAAATTACCCTTCATTAAACCTCCTATATTATCTCTTGTATTCATGATTAAAAAATTAACTTAAATTAAAACTAAAATCACCATCATGATATGCCTTTTTCTAAAAAAATTTGAACATATTATTTAGTTCATGGTTAAACTCTTTTTTTTTAATTTTCATTTTTCACCAATTTATATCATCAAGTTGTCGAATAAATATTATCAATGTTATATAAAGCAAACTCTTTTCGTAAAAATAAAAACTATAATCATTTTTTTTTATTTTTCCGAATATAATATTTTACTTAGATTTCTTAAAATTTTATTAACATTGAATCAATTTTTAACCCACATAAATTGATTCTAAAAAAATCATTCAAGCTTTTTTAGTTTAACATATATAATAAATTACAAAAGACCTTGAATTTTATTAAAATGATATAATTTTATTCATAATTAAAATTTTTGATGATTTAAAAAAATTATAATCAAGAAAATTGATGTTTAATTTAGGGAAACCTAAAATTTTGTATTAGTCTCAAAATAAGAATGTAGGATATTTTATTAGGGGCATCTTAGTGTTTTTAACTTTATATTTTTGTAATTGTTCCTTCTAAATAATTATAATTTTTATGGTCCTTCTCCATAAATATATTTACCTATAGGTCATTCATCCTAATTTTCCCCATATTTTAACACTTTTAGGGGACATTGAATTGTGAAAACTTTCAAATATCCACAATTTTAAGATGAACGCTTTAAAGTTAAAATTGTTATTTAATGGAAAATTTGACATGCCCTTTAATCCTTAATATAAAATATATTTGAAGAGATGATTTTTAACTAGAAGATTTTTTTATAGGGTTAATATAATGTTTCGTCCTTCAACCTTGCTCTAATTTTGGTTTTGATTCTGCGGGGGGCCAAATAGTCCAAGTTTTTATTGAGCTATAGAGATCAATGTTCTAAATAAAATAAAACTTGAGGGACTAAAGCTTATGGTTTGAAACTTGATGGATCAAAACCAAAATATGGTAAACTTGGAGAACTAAAGATTATATTAAGGGTTAATGAGCATTTTTACTCTGGAAGTTTTCGCCCAGGGCAATTTAGCCCTTGCTGTTATCTTGGTTAATTTTGATAGTTTATTAGCTAAATATGCTGAGTTGACAATCCACACGTCACCACTATTAGTTATGTTAATGTGCAAATTTGTCTCAGAAGTCTTAAATGTAACTTTTCAAAAAATGAAGTATATGATATATGAACTTATGGATTAAAATTTTCACATTCACAAAAAATAACTGGGATGATATTGTTAGTGCAAGCCTATCACTCAAGAGGGGGATGAATTGGGTGATGCAATAAAATTTTAAGAAATTAAAACTTAATAGAGAGAAATAGAAAGTTATCATTAGAAGATAACACACAAGATTTATACTGGTTCGATTCAAACATTGACCTACGTCTAGTCTCCAGAGTCACCTCCAAGTTTTTAACTATCTTCCAAGATTAACTGGGCTCTTGGTGCCAAAATACAATCGTAAACAAGTGAGGAAACTCTCACTCCCCCTACACTTTGTAATATAACACCTATCTCAATGTCCCACTACCTTGATAATTCTTAGAGAATACAAGTGAAATAATAAATGCTCTTCTTATAAGAGAGAATATCTAAACACTAAAGTGCATATTTCTCAGAGTGTATTTACTATCACGGATCAATGGAACAATAGGTTTAGCAATAAATGTGTTCGTTGAGTTTTGCCTTTAATGCCGTTGATATTTATAATGAGGGTAAAGTTAATGACCGTTGATATTATAGTTGAATGTGTTAGTACACTCTTCACAATCGTTGATAGCTTGTATCTCTTCTTCTCCAAGATTATAGTCATTGAAATGGAGGGAAGACGTTTTGAATTCTAACCGTTGGAGCATTTAATGCGAGTGACGTATACAACGGTCTTGATCCGAGGAGCCTTAATCCATGATATTGAATTTGGAGAAGTTCAACCACTTATATAGAAGTATGTTAGATGAATAGATGAAGTGCAAAGAGATATTATAATCATTAGATTTGGAACATGAGGAATGATGCTTTGTTTTTGATACCATATCACTCGAGTGATTATGATGATCACTCAAGTGATTTCATATTTTGAAAACAGATAAGCATGCATCATAACCAAAGTGAAAATCAAGGACATCATAAACCATATAACAAACTTTTAACGAAGGAACTTGATCAATCAAAGCCTTAAATAAACCATAGATAAGAAGCAATAGAAATATCAATACCCATGGAATTATAGCCAAAATCATTCGAAGTAGAGAAAGAAGGGAAAGTACTGAAATGATCTATCACTCGAGTGATATATTCTGATCACAGAGATTAACTTTATGGACACTGGCGTCACGACCTCATTTATGGCTTTCGGTCTGCTTAAGTTGCGATCTAATCAATTTCCAGTCGCGACCTGAGCATCACTCGAGTGATTTGTCCTGATCACTTAATAAGTCACTTGGGTGATGTGCAAGTGATCCATAAAAAGTACATCACTCGAGTGACACTTTGAGTGATTTGTACTAATCACTTTAGAAGCCACTGGAGTGCACAACGAGTGATATGATCATCTTTAATATCACTCGAGTGATATGAAAGTGATGAAGATATTGAGTATCACTCGGGTGTCACTTCAAATGATTTGTACTGATCACCTATAGCATCACTTGGGTGTATAGCAAGTGATCCTGATCTCTTTTATTATCACTGGAGTGATATGGCAGTGATAAATAATTTTCATATCACTCGAGTGATTTGTATGATCACTTTCAAATTCACTTAGGTGATCTTGAGAGTAATGAAGAAAACTTTGCATCTGTACTTTGAATCATACTGCAATCCATTGTTTTCATAAAAGCATGATACTTATCCTTTTTGTAAACTTATCATTGATCAAGGGTTAAAATAAATCAGTTTCTAAGAATATCACTTGAGTGATCTGTTAAAAACCTTTGAATAATCTCTGATCTTTGATAATTCTTTTCTTTTGTCTTTTGTTATCATTAAAACAAGGGTTACAATAGATATATGGACTGTCAATAATCATATTTGGTGAACTAATGGTCAAAATTAACTAACTTAATAGCATGGGCAATTGCGTCATTTTCTTAATCTTCTGAGGCAAAATTGCCTCCGAAACAAACTTTCAAGCAAAAATGCCCATTAACCCTTATATGAACCTTGTTTATATTTATCAATTTTTTCCAAATTTACCCTTTTAATGCCTCTTCAACAACAATAAAGGATGAAAAAGGGATGAGTAAATTAATGAAGATGACTAGGATATTTTTTTAAAAAAATGCACGTTACATAAACTATAACTCTCTTAATAATAAGCTATATCTCCCCGTAACATTCACAAGAACAATTTTCCTACAAGCTTCAAATTAATGTTTACTCTTAATGCATTAATTATTAGAAAAAAATTGATAATTTTCTAAAATGTCCATGCAAATTTTTAGCAATCTATCAAATATCACTAAAGATTTGATAATTGTTTTTAATAATCTCCTAATTGACGACTAGAAAATTGGAATGTTATAATTATGTATTATGAACCATTATGATTAGAAAATGTCTGATGATTGTCAAGAGTTGAAACATAGGCTATTGGCAAAAGGCGAAATCATTATTTCTAAATCAAATCATTATAATTACGACATAATGTATGGGAATGGGAAAAACATATTCATGATTCTTTATGGGGATGTAATGCTATTATTGATAGAAAGATAATTTTTACAACTATATTGCCATTTTTAGGCAGGCTTTTTTGGTCAAATGGAGGAAGTTATAAAATACAAACGGATCCGGTCCAACTCTTATGGAACGGGTATTACAACTTTTCAAAAATAAAGTTGATTTAATTAGGGTTAATACTATAATACTAAAAACCGAACTAGACCTAGCAGGCTGACCCAAAAACTAGTGACACGGCGTGATCATGTCTGACCTAGTCTAACTGGGGTGAAGCGGTTTGGTTAGGGGTTGACTTGTGGTCACTTTTTTTTAATAGAACATTTTGCTAAAAAATGCATGAAATATGATAACTTCAAGAAGAACAATGTTTGCCAAAAAGAAAGGAGAGGAAAAAGAGAAGGAAAATAGAAAGGAAAATGAAAAAAAACGTTGATAATATAGAAAATATGTCTTTTCTCATGTACTTTGTATGACATTCATATTTTTAAATTGGTTTGATTTATTTTATATTGATTATATATAAATATATTGTTTTAACATACATTAGATTGGAGTTGTTAGCATGTACTTTTACACATGTTATTTTAAATATATTTTTTAATTATCACCTGGGTCCATTGACCGGTTCGTTTTTTTAATATTTTGGTTAGTACAATATTTGGTTATTCAAATTTACTGTCATTTTGATTTTGATCTCTCAAGTTAGTCAACTAACTATTAAAATTAATGGAGGTGACAGTCAGGACAAAATTTCTGAGGCAAAACTACCAATCGGTAAAAAGTTTTAAGAAAAAATATTCCTTAACCTTAAAATTTAGTTAAGTATCAGAAATAAATTTTTATTTTATTATATGTCGAATCAAAAATAAAAAAGATCTTATAATTATCAATTCTCATTATTATTTAAAAAATAATAAATAAAAAATTTTAAATCTAGACCTTCCATATTAATTTGAACAGTTAAGATATTATTAGAGTGATAAAAATTTCGCTACTACTTATTAGTATGATAAGTATGGGATAGGGAGTAGTAATATTAGGACTTCAAAGGAAGAGAACAAAATTTGTTCACGAGGACATTTTGAGTTTGGATAGGAAAAGTCAAAATGACCAGAGAGAGAGAGAGAGAAAAGTAGCCATAGTGCCGACATGACATGAAAATAATAAATCAGATAAATATTGCTTTCACACACACTTTTTCCTATTCCAAAAAAGAAAGTTATTTAGAAAGAGGTAAGCAAAGGCCAACCAAAAAAATGATACGAGTAATATATGACGAGGAAAGTTCACGGCCTCCATAAAAGTGTTGGTTTCCAACCAATTCCCATTCACTTTCCCATCAGCTTAGCACCCACCTTCACGTAACCTCCCCCCGTGATTCCCGTGTTCCCCCAATTTCCTTTTCTCTTTTTAACGAATCTTTCATCTTTCTCATTTCCACTGTTCCTTCCAAGATTTTCCAATTCAAATCCAACCTCATCTTTCTGGATATCACCAAAACACTTTTAATTGCTTGTCTCTTACGATTCCCCCACCCCCAATCGTCCGTACATCCCGCGCTTTTCTTCTCCGGTGCGGAAGCTCCGGCGTTATGGATCTCTCTCAGCGACGGTTCAATCAAAATCTGTTGATGGTCCCCTCGAGGTTTGCTGGTCCATAGTTTACTTCATTCTTTTCATTCGATCCAGATCTGCCGGTAACTTGTCCTCCATTGCTCGGAGCTTCTCCTTTGTGTCTTCCTTGCTTCTTCTGCCTTCTCGTCTTTGCGGCATAAGATCTGTTCTTTAACTTCTGTTAATTTTGGGTTAGGCCCAAATTTGCGTTGAAGTAGTGCCAAAGGAACAATTTTATCTTCAAAGAATAATTGGGCCAATTTTGTTTCATAAGTTTGTAAAATGGGATAATTTTGTCTTTACTGTTAGTTCAATGTACTGTTAGTTGGTTAAATACGTTGAACTGACAATATACATGTCATCTATTGTATTTTTATCAATGTGAAAATTTATCTTGAAAGTTTTAAACCTATTAATTTTGACTGTTAGTTGATTAAATATGTTAAACTGACAATCTGTATGTCATCCAATTTATTTTTCTTAAGGTGAAAATTTATCCCAGAAGTTTATTTGTCATCTAATTTTTCTTTTTCAAAATTAAATTTAAAAGTTCCGGTATAAACCTTCACCTTAACAAAATTATACTAAATGACATGTAGATTGTCAGTTAAATATATTTGGTCAACTGACGGTCATCTAACATCAGAGGGAAAATTGCCGCATTTTAGAAACTTTCAAAGTAAAATTGCTCCAAATCTGACAAAATGGCCCCTAGACAATATTTCCAAAACAAATTTAATATTTAACCGTTTTTTTTTGGACTTACTTTCGGAAAATGCTCTGGATCTGATGCGAGGGAGAAGATGATGATGTGCTCTGCCTTCTGGAATCTCCTTGGTGTTTTCACCTGATTATGTATTGGAAATAATTTTTTCTCCCATCTGGTTGGTTACATACCGCAATTGGCAAATATATGGTGGATGATAATCACATCAAACTCAAGAGTACTTGTGCTGAGATGCAAATAATGGAATTACATTAATAAAAAAAATTGATTAAAAATATTAAATGTATAATACAACAGGGAAGGATGTTCTCCTTCCTTAAGATACTTTTAATATTTTTTTTATCAAGACTAATTTTTTTTCTTGAACTTTATTAACTCCTTTATCCAACATGTTGAACTAAAAGAGGGTTAAGTCATCAATTCTTTAGAACCTCTGGAGTTTGATGAAGCCATATAACAAAATGGAAAATCTAAAAATAGAGATATATTATAAGTTAAGAATTATAAGCAATACTTCATGTTATCAATTTGAATATTTTAAGGATGGTGTAAATTTTCAATTTTACTTTAGGCACGTTTTGTGTTCATTATTTTGATAGGGTATAAAAAGCCTCTCACTGTTACTATTGCGTAGATTGGTTTTGGATCATAAAGATTAAATTTAATTTTTAAATTTTAAACAATTTTATTTTAATACCTATAAAATATATATAAAAAAGAAACTTATAACTATCACAACTTAACAATTTTAAATTTGCACGGTTTAGATTATATTAGAATGGTCTAAATCTTATCGTCATATCCACAATAATTATAAGTCTTTTAAGTTTTAAGCATACACAAATGAGAAATTTCCAAAGTTATATTTGATTCTCCATGATTTTTAATGACTTTGCTTAATTAATATCAAATCACGTGAATTATGACAAAGATTATTATTTATCTTTTCTATAAAAAGGGTCTTACAATTAAAAAGCAGATGAAGTCAAGTAGCGTATAGTTGATAAAATAGTAAGAATTAAAAAAAGTAGCCAATTCTTTTGTTTTTTTGGTCGGAAAAAAATAGCTAATACTTCAAATATCTATAGAGAATCAAAGGGAGTATCTTTGAATAGTATATAGGAAGTAGGAACACCATCTATCAAAATTTTATCTTATTATTTAAATTAAAAAGATTTAAGATAGGATTAACAAAGAGGCAGGCGCCGATGGGTGGCGTGAAGAGGCACGGCACCCTCTGGTTTTCATTGGTCAGCTTCCAAAATAAATAAAATATTCGTAATAAATAGTAAGATAAACGTGATAACTGAAAGGGACTCGCACTCCTATTAAAACGACGTCGTACATGGCCTCTCCTTCTCAGTTTCTCCGTCCCGCTCGTTATAACTTGAAATCCAAGATTGCAATTTTTGCATATCCCCAATGATATTATTCATATAAAGGGACGGGCACGCTTTGTTAACCTGCGCACCCCGTTCCCTCAAATCCAAACCCTATTTAAACCTACGCCAACACATTCTTCACGATCCACGACTTTGTCCCCTCTATAGCTTTTACGGTTTACCTCTTCAATACGGGAGGCGAAAGTCGCATCACGAACCTTCTAAGAAGCTGCCGTTGAAATTTCCGTGTCCCTGTCGTTTTGGCCTCCCCGAAATTTCCCCCTCCACGCGAATGAGATTGGAACAGTCGCTGCTACTTTTGGACCGGCGGAATCGGAACGGTCAAGCTTTACTTTAGGAGGGGCTGCTATTTTGTGTTTTGCTTTTTTCCAAGCTTGAAAGAGGGTTAGGGTTTTCTCTGCGGACGGAATTTGAGTTTGTCTTTTTCCTCCCGTTGTTTTTGATGGCGGACGAGGGGTTTGATTTCTCCGATGATGATAAGTTGTGTATAGATCTTGACACCGTTTTGAATGTCCTTGATGAGGATTGTGATCCTTCGGAGGTAGGGCTTCGAATTGGTTTGTCACTTTCATTGGAACAGACTGGATTGTGTGATTGGTTATCGGAGCTTTGATTGGGTTTTTCTTCTTTGTAATTATGTCCGAAGAATTCAAAATTCTATTGCTTTGAGATAGGATTTTTGAGAATTCGGGTTTGGACGTAGCCTGGTAGTAGTATTCAATCGTTTAAAGTGTCCTGTATGTAATTGCTTCTCATATTATTCTTAAAACTATGCTTCTGTATCCTTTGTTGCATACCTGTCTGTAAATATACTCGTTGGTTTCAGGATGCCTCGTTGGTAACGTTTTCTACTGGGCAGCATCAAATTAGAATTTAATGTTTGATAACTCTTGCTGGTATTTGCATTAAGTCGTGGTTGTTATGCACGATTCTTTTGTAATTTTTGGCACTGAGTTGAACCTGTATTATCTTCAGAATCTTCCTGTTGTAAAGTAAAGCAACTTCACTAACGCGAATCCCATAAAAAGCAAAGGTTTTACATGACAAATAACACCTCTATGGGAAATAATTAGAAACAAAAGGGTAATGCTTCTAGAGTGTCTATTACAAATTGAACTACAATTAGAACAAGTGTAATGGTGGTTGACAATGAAGGATTACTTAATTAGTTATTACTAGTGATTTCCTGTCTAGAAGGGATGGAATAATGTGTTTAGCTCGCACATGCCTCTAGCATGCTGGCAGTAGACACAATTTTGATAGCTGTTTGTTTACCTTATTTTGATTACATTAGATTTTCTTAATCCAAAATTAAAAACTTGCCCGTTTATGCTAGTTAAATTCTTTGGTAAATGCCTGCTGATTTTGTTGTGCTTCCATGCTCTAAAATTAGAACATCCTGGGTTCAATTGCTTTGCCCCTACCTACAATTTATTATGATTCTTCATCCCTTGATTTCTTTTGGTTGAGTTGCTTCAGAATTAGCAACCATAGCTTAGGTTGCTTAATGTCCTTGTATGAAATAAGATTTCTCAGTGCCAGTAGCTTCTGTAATAATTTTATGCACATTACATTGCAGAGTAGTCTGGACGGTTTTTCATTAAAAGATGTCTCACCTGGCGAATCCAGCAACCATGATAATTTTCAGCTTCAAAATGGTATGTGGATTTAAATGGCTTCTTGTCCCTGTCTGATTTTGTACTGCTCATAAAATTTATTGGTCAATTAATATGGTTAGTGTAGTATCTTGAATTTAATATATGGTTAGTGTTGTTCTGCACTCTGAATTTTATTCTGTGGGATAAGTCCTATGTTCTTCTCTGCCAGCTTATGCATGATCTTTTGTCCGGAACTCAATTAATTCTATTTTTCAGGAAATTCTATGCTTTGTTGTGATAATGAAAATCAAGGACCTCCTTCACAGACTTGCTCATCCTCTCATGCGGTCCCTGACGGTTTTCAGCAGTTGGATTGTCTAGATGAAACTAACAAAATTTACTACCCAGAAAGGGAAGGAACTTTGGGATATGAGATGCCAGCCCAATCTTCAGAACCTAGGGTCCCTGGGCCAGATTTCAACAATTTATCAGTTTGTGGGGATAATTTGAATTTGAATCCTCTCTGGAAGCAAAAAATTCAGAGCCAGCTCAAGCATGTGGGAGACGATGTTAAATCTGAATGTAGGAGTAATTTTCAATGTGGTTTGTTTAAATTTTGACCATTGTTTGATTTAAAGCTGGGTCCAATCTGATTTTATTTTCTACTTGCAGATGCTTCTTACAGCCCTATGATTGAGCACGGTGATGTAAGTTTTGAACATTATCAAGCTTTTGATGAGGATATGTGTGAAGGAGTTTCTGGCCAACTTGAAACTGACTCGTGTACATCTTTTGAAATGCCATTCATGGATGCTAATGGAGGTTCTCATTTTGCATCATCAATCAATTCTACTATTTGCCCAGGCTCCAATGCTCGTGGTAATTCTCATGATTACTTTTCATACTTGCATGGTTACAAGGGCACAGATGATAGACATCTACCTTCTTATTTGCCTAATGTTTTTGGCCCTCAATTTTGGCCAAATCAAGAAGTTCTTGATGATGTGAAGGGTGAAAACATGGAATATGTGGCTGATGCCTCACATGCGAGTAGTAACATGCATTCCAGTTCTACCGGTGGGATTTCATTTCAAGATAATCAATTTATACCAGCAGATAGTGAATTTTCTTCATATTTACATGGTAATGCCTCATACTATCCATATGAAGATCAAGTAGTTTGTGTCAAAGGTGAAAGAGATGAACCAGTTGCACCTTACCAGAACTCTTTTTATGAAGATTACTCGGAGTTCAATGGAGGCCAAGAAATGAATCAATTAAATGGAGGCCTAGAGATGAATCAGTTAAATAATGCTTTTCCTTCCATGGGAAGTCATATGTTTAATTTTTTGGAGTGTGAGAATAAAGATGCTGATATATTATCCCACATACATCATCATCAAGAGATGATTGATGGTACTACCTTCAAATTTCCAAGAGACATTCCTAATTTGAATGGACAAAACTTAGACATATCTTTGCTGAATGCTCATGCATCGATTAGCTCTGAGAAGAAGTTTGGTTATGTTAAAAATGAAGAGGAGGGAAAAATGATTCAATGTAGGAATTTTGATTACCACATCTCAAAAGCTGACCCTGAACTGGTTCACGGTTTTTTAGAGAAATCCCATGTTGAGGATGATGACTCTGATGTCTGTGTGATTGAAAGCATTAGTCATCCTGCACCGAAAAATGGATTAGCAGACCATCGGAATTCTCATAAGATATCACAGCACCCTGCATATGGCGATTCACAACCTTACATGTCACGGAGCACAAGGTTGAAGGCCTGTGATGAGCAAAATATATTACGAGTTGCTCTACAAGTAAGCATTTTTACTTTTGGTATTATCATAACTCGTTGTGCAGTGCTCATAACTCGTTATTATTAATATTAATGTGGTGATCATGACTTCAAATTGTTCTCTTTATGATATCAATGTTTTTTCATTAAATAGATGCAATAATGGATATAGATTGCAATTTATAACATGCTTTATGCTATTGACGCATCAATATTAAGTTTACCTGATAAGATATTAATTTATGCTTGTTTTCTTCAAAAAGAAAAAATCTTGCTACTTTGAAGATTTCTGCGCTAAACTGTTGCAAGCAGTTTTCAAAATGCTAATATTCACAATTTTAATTGGGATCATAGTGTGGTTGTATATTATTGTACAAATTCAATTTTGCATTTGTGCTTGTAATCATCATCATTTTTTTGGAACATGATGGGTGAATTTTAAAGCTGTCTCGATTTCAATAGAAACACAACTTTTGAACTTGGTGGGAATCTCTCAAGTTTATGAGTTTTAACCAAGGTTACCTTGATCACATATATCAGAACCTTAACTTGGAACATTATATGATTTTTTGACTGAGTTTACAAGCTTGTTTCCTTTATTTATATGTGGCCACTTGCTATCTTCCATATGTAAATCTGTACACTTGCGTGTGGGTACAGCATTAGGAACTCATAAGCCTTTGACATGTCTTGTCCAATGAATTATACGTATTGTTTATGTTGCCTTGTGCAAAGATTTCCATGCTCCCTCTAATTTCAAGTTTAATAGACTTGTATGTTTACCCTTACAAGAGAAAGTTGTCTGCTATTGAAAATGACTGAATAAATGTTGATGTTCATTGCAGGATTTATCTCAGCCAAAGTCAGAAGCTTTACCTCCAGATGGATTGTTGGCTGTTCCTCTATTAAGGCATCAGGTTGCTTTTGAAACTCTTCCCCTCTTTTTGCCTTCCTTCACGAATGTTTATTTTATGCTGAAACGAAGTTGAACCAGGGTCTGGATCTGATCTAACCAGTAATGTTATCTACTAAATGATTGAATCATCTTTGTTACTGTCATAGCATTTTTTTGCTCAGCTAATGTGAGGTTGATCACTCCCTTATAAAGATGGGAATTATTCAAGTTGTTACCTGTCGCTTTCACTGCCATGGGTTGTCATTACATTTTGTAATGTTTCGTATATTTTTTTATTGAATGTAAACATAATTCGCATGTATCAGAAACCAATATAATTTTTGTTCCTGAGTTTAAATATTGTTGTCAATCAATGAAAAATCTCAGATATGTTTTTGAAAGCAACATTTTTGGTTGTGACTATGGGCTTCGGTTTATTAGTCTGATGTGCCTAATTCAGATTCCTGACCTTGTCCTTTCTTAATTTTGACCTTTTATCCCTGGATGTTTTTTTGACTTGTTTAATTTGTAATTCATGTGTCGTAGGGGACTAATTGTAGTTGTTGTTCACTTGTTCTGTTTAGAGAATTGCTTTGCACTGGATGGTTCAAAAGGAAACATCAGGGGGAATCTGCTCAGGGGGAATCCTTGCAGATGATCAGGTAAGAGCTCTGGATGGAATTTCCTCATCTTTGTTGTTTGCCTAAAAATTCTTTTTCTTTTAGGGACTTGGAAAAACAGTGTCGACCATTTCCTTGATACTGAAGGAAAGACCACCGACACTAAAAGCTTGCCACAATGTACAAAAGGGTGAATTAGAAACTTTGAATCTGGAGGCCGATGATTATGTTCTTGCTGAAGGCAGTGAAGTGAAGGAAGACAAACTTAGTGTAAGTCCAATTGAAAGCAAGAACTTGGTGCATACAAAGGGAAGGCCATCTGCAGGAACACTTATTGTTTGTCCCACTAGCGTGCTTCGGCAGTGGGCTGAAGAGTTGAAAAATAAAGTAACCAGCAAAGCAAATCTCTCTGTGCTAGTGTACCATGGAAGCAATCGAACTAAAGATCCGTATGTGCTGGCCAAGTATGATGTTGTTCTGACAACTTATTCAATTGTCAGCATGGAGGTACCTAAGCAGCCTCTGGTTGACAAAGACGAAGAGAAAGGAAATTCTGAAGGTCATGCTGGTCTGCTGCCTAGTAAGAAAAGGAAATGCCCTCCTTCCAGTAAAAGTAGCAAGAAGAGATTAGACTCTGCCTTGCTTGAGGCTTCTGCCCGCCCTTTAGCAAAGGTGGCATGGTTTAGAGTTGTCTTGGATGAGGCCCAGAGTATAAAAAATTTCAGAACTCAAGTTGCTAGGGCATGCTGGGGCCTTCGTGCAAAGCGAAGATGGTGCTTGTCTGGGACTCCTATCCAGAATGCTATTGATGATCTTTATAGTTATTTTAGATTTCTCAAATATGAGCCCTATAATGTATATAATACATTCTGTTCTTCTATTAAGATTCCAATAAACAGAAATCCAAACAAAGGGTATATAAAGCTACAAGCTGTCTTAAAGACAATAATGTTACGCAGGACAAAAGGTTAGATCCAAGAACTTCACTACTAGTAGGCCATATGCACTGTTTTCACTTATTCCCTTATTTTGTTCTCTTAGTCCTATCATAGAGTCTACTTTTCTATTTTTTGTTATTCACTTATGAAATTTATATTTTATGCTCCAAATCTGATAGGAAGTGATTTAGGCATAGACTCAGGAAGGTTACTTTTGGTGGTTGTAGTGGTTAGGTGATGTGCCTAATTAGAAGTTAAGACTGTTGATCTGGAGTTGGGATATAAGATTTTGTAGTATTCATGAACAACTCATAATTTTCTTCAATTTCCTTCAATTTCAAGTGAATAATAAGAGTCCACCACCCCTAAGCTGCAGCATGTTACATGGACTCATTTAATTTTATGTTCATTGCTGGCTTAGTTTCACACGTGCTTTTAATCATGTGATGGTCATCATTTTCTAGGCACACTTCTTGATGGGGAACCTATTATTACACTGCCACCTAAATATGTGAGCCTGAAAAAGGTGGAATTTTCAAGAGAGGAGCGGGATTTCTATTCCAGACTGGAAGCTGATTCTCGTGCGCAGTTTCAGGTTTGACAAGTTCTGAAACAGATTTTGATTTTGAGTGACATGAATAATCCTCATATTTTGTTGCATGTGTGCTTGTTTTCCAACTTTCTCTGTTGATTTTTCTTTTTATCCCCTCCCCATCTAAAAGAAAGCTATTAATTAATACCCAACAATATGCCAATGGTTGCATATTTTGGCTGTAAACCATCTTAAATTGCATTTTTGGCATGTCATGTCAGGAATATGCTAATGCTGGAACTGTCAAGGAAAATTATGTCAACATTCTGTTGATGCTTTTACGGCTTCGACAAGCTTGTGATCATCCTCTGCTTGTTAAGCGCTATGATTCTAAGTTGTTATGGAAATCTTCAGTTGAATCTTCAGTTGAGATGGCAAAGAAGCTTCCTTGGGAAAAACGAACATTACTTCTAAAATGTTTGGAGGCGTCCTTGTCTCTTTGTGGCATCTGTAATGTATGTATTGACCATCATTTCGCATATACCACACATGGATGATTCAATTGTATTTGTATATGAATATGACTGATTCATCCTCTATTGTTGGTTGTGTACAATTTTGTTGGATTTGTGGTTGCCATCTTACCTTTTTTACCAAATAAATTTTAAAAAATTAGTGCTTTTGTATCCTTTTCTTACCATTTCTTCCTCAACAGGATTCTCCTGAAGATGCAGTTGTTTCAAGTTGCGGTCATGTTTTTTGTAACCAGTGTATTTCTGAACATCTCACTGGTGATGACAATCCGTGCCCTACTACAAATTGCAAAGCTCAAGTGAATATGTCTTCGGTGTTTTCCAAAACCACATTGAGCTGTTCTCTTTCTGATCAGGCTAGTAATAGTTTGGTTGGTTGCTCTGGTTCTGACGGGGAGGATTATGTGCCCTGTTCTCGGAGTCAGCCTTCTGATTCTTCCAAAATTAAGGCTGCTCTTGAGGTACTGAGCTCATTGTGTAAACCACAGGTTAATGCATCAAAAAATATTTCAATGCAGATTAATTCTGATGAACATAGTGACTGCCATGGGAATTCCTCTGATGCCAACAAGGTGAAATCTTTGATGGATTCTCCTGAGAGTCAACAAGTGTCGGATGGAAGTTCTAATGATTCAATCGTTGGAGAGAAAGCTATTGTATTTTCTCAGTGGACAAGGATGTTGGATTTGCTGGAAGTATGTCTTAAGAATTCTTCAATTCAGTATAGGAGGCTTGATGGCACAATGTCAGTTGTTGCTAGGGATAAAGCTGTTAAAGATTTTAATACTCTACCAGAGGTTTGTGAAATCTTAGGTCCCTTGTTTGCGCAATTTAAGTTCTACATTAGCATCTGTCAATTTCTTTGCCACCATTATGGCTTGTGAACTTTGCACTATCTAGCAGGTAACAGTTATGATCATGTCTTTGAAAGCTGCCAGTCTTGGCCTCAACATGGTAGCTGCCTGCCATGTACTTTTGCTTGATCTGTGGTGGAATCCAACAACAGAAGATCAAGCAATTGACAGAGCGCATCGAATTGGGCAGACTCGCCCCGTGACTGTTTTACGGTTGACTGTGAGAGATACGGTTGAAGATCGTATTTTAGCTCTACAGGTAGTGGAAATTTTTTTGAATTTCTTAATGCATCTATAATCAACATACATTTTTTAAACCGAGACTTTTCTTTGTTTACCATTCAATTTGGGTCCTGTAGTTCCTTCCCTTTATTTTCACTTTTTCTAACTCCTTTTTATGAATACCAAAGATAGTTTTTATACCCCCCTTCAATGCCTTTGTAGTTTTTCTAATTAGAAGAAAGCCTTTGTTTCGGAGTTGGACTTGAACATTTAGATGGGGCCACTAAACTTGGGCGCTTAGTTTGAATAGAAAAGATTTAGGACCTGCGTGGTATGCTGAATGGAATAAAGTGGGGTGAAATGATTTTGTGGATGATCATGGCCTTCGTGTGTCAGCTACCGTTGAGTAATGATAACTTGGGTGTATTAGATATTATATCTGTACAGGAGAATTTGAATACGTTTCTCTAGTTGGGACATTAACATGTGCAATGGTTGGAAAAGGATAAATTTATTATGTGTCACTTGTTTAGAAAACTTTGTCTACTGTCTCAAGAATGTGGATTTTTCTTGCTGGTTGCTCATGGCAAAAAAACTGTTTGATGTACCTTGCAGCAAAAGAAGCGGAAGATGGTTGCATCTGCGTTTGGAGAAGATGAAACTGGCGGTCGTCAAAGTCGCCTCACAGTGGATGATTTAAAATACCTGTTCATGATGTGATTAGGCACATACATTCGTACAGATACAAATTTGTTTTTGGATTTTTTTTTCCCAAAAGTGAGGTAGGCTACTGGTGGCCGCAGAAGTCAGGAAACAGCAAACAGGACATTTGCTAACCAATACTGACAGTAACCGTAGAAGTTTTGGTGAAGATTAAATGTATTGCCAGTATAGTTTGGTTGAGAGATGATTCATTCTTTTACATGGAAATTTTGGCTTAGCCTTTTATATTTGTATAGGATTTAGATTAGGAGCAGTTGCAGACAGCAAGGTAGATAGATTCTCAGTTTTTTCTTGTAAATAATAGAAGGTTTAGTTTTTCTCATAATGAATAGTCTACTACATCTTGCATGTTAAAATTTTCATTTATGTATTTATTTTAAGGGACAATTATAGTCACTTGCCCATCCTTACAAGTACGATCAAGTTTGCAATCTCCTTATAAAGTATTGGTGTTATCATATGTCCGTGTTACAGACTTACAGTCAATCATCAAGTTAAATATATTATTATATAATATTAATTTTATGTTGAAGCACTAGTTATAATGTACATAATTTAGCATGACATATTTCTTTTTGTTATTCAGTAACGCTTTTTGGCCCAAAAAAAAAAAGACAAGAAAGTAACACGCTAAAAATGCTTGTTGAAGAAACAATCTATTAAATCGTGTTAGTCAGGATGTATTCTTGGATGACAAATCCATCATGCCATGAATTAAGTAAAAGTAAGTACTACATATGGAGGGATCAAATTATTATTATTAGTTTAATAAATTATATACATGTACATGTAACATTCCTGATTTCTAAATGTTTGTTCAAGGACTTTCTTTCTCGGATAGTTTCATTATTTGGGAAATATCGCGCTCAATATTCTAGGCGTCCAGTTCAGTGCATCGATGTTTTTTTTTTTTGGTTCTTTTGGGGATCATTGCATCGATCCAAACACTACATTCCATGACATCGTGATTCCGATTCGTGAACCTGCGAGCACGAAACCCCGAAATTAATAATCTTTCTCAAGAATAACGAAACCAAAGTCTCGTGATTCTGCAAAACTCAACATGTTGCAGAAACATGAATCCATTAACACCCCGTTCGGATGCTAATTGCAAAAGCTTAATTCAAAAGTGGGGTTCCATTACACACAAATGCCATCGTTAATCATTTCTTCACAGGCAAAAAGAAATAACAGTGAGATTACCCGAAGAGGAATCATTCAAAAATAAAAGCACTCGATCAATCATTGGAATAACCCACCTTCATTAATCCGTTGTTGTTGTTGTTGTGTCGCATCTATCATTCAGCCACGACACAATGTCATTACGAACAATTGCAACATTCTCATCGGTTTCGCCAAACAGAAGAGAATGCATCATCCCTTCGTACACCTTGATGCTCTTATCTTCACTCTTTGCCACTTTATACAACTCTCTACTCACATCTGGGTCTGTTACAACATCTGCACTCCCATGTAACACAATGAATGGAATCTTCACATCACACAACCTTTGACTCAAATAATCTGTCACCCTCAAAAGCTCCGCCACTGTCCCTAATCTAGGTTTTCCCCTGTACCTCATCGGATTCATCTCCCCGATGACTTTCTTGTGATCTACTTTCACGGATTTGTGCAAGAGGTCAGGGGCAGGAACAATAGCCCAAGTGGGGAAGAATCTCGCGAGAAAAGTAAGAATCTGAGGGATCGGCCATCTGGGTCTGACCTTGTCGGAGATTTTACACATGGGTGCGACCAATATAGCGCCGTCGAATCCTTTTGGATCGGCGAAATGGACAAGGAGGCAGATCGCGCCGCCCATGGATTCGCCGAAGAGGAAACGGGGCCGGCCCTGAAAGTTCGGGTCTTGCTTGATGGATCCGAAGAAACTGAGGCAGTCCTGCACGACGAGATCGACGTCAGGGACGAAGGCTTTGAGGCCTTGTGATCGGCCATGGCCTTGGAGGTCGAGAGCGAAACAAGCGAAACCCATCTGAGCGAGGAAGATTGGGGTGGCTTGGAAGGTCCAGCTGATGTCGTTGCCGTAACCGTGGATCATGAAAACAACGGCGCGTGGAGGAGTGAGAGGAAGCCATGAACGCGTGAAGAGAGAGAGGCCTCTGGGAGTGGTGAAGGATGAAGACGACGATGAGATTCCTTGTTGAGCGTAGAAATCTTGCTCAGGAGTGAAGCCCCAGTAGTGAGGGTAAGCTTGAAGGAGATTTTGACGTTCCTCCATTATTGTTGGAGGGCGTGGAAGCTATCGGCCGGCTATGTCCCGCTATCCAATATCTGTGCAGAATTGCAGATTGCGTCCACAAAAGGCGCAAATAGTGTGTTGTACTTGGATTCTTGCCTTGTGTCATTGGTATTGAGTTAATGCGTCCAAGGTTCCTTCGACAGTTCGACTCACTCAGGCTTGTCACTCAGTTAACTCGTAATGCTATGCGTTTTAAGCGTGAACAAGTTTAGGAAGTTTTGCTGGAAGTGGAAAAGAATGCTACAGTAAAATTTTAACTAAATCATGAAGTTCTAAAAAAAACAGTTATAAGTAATTAAATGTATAAATGTGTTTTTGCCCTTATTTTGAATGAGAGAGAGAAATAATGAGAAAATGATAAAAGAGAATAAATGGAGTGTAATTATTAATTGGGGGAAAAATAAAAAAATGTATTTATTATTGAGACAAATACTACAAAAAAAATCAAAATAC
>JBAGKO010000015.1:17740008-17762398 GCA_037177275.1 Acacia concinna | reverse complement strand
AAAAAAAAAGCCTGCATGTAGGAGCTAAATATATGGCCTTTTTTAGGGACCAGATGCAGAACATGGTATACCTAAAACATATATATATTATACTATAATATATGTATGTGATATGATTTATATTTATATTATATTTTTTAATTGTTATGTGATATATATATTATGAGAACAAATATCACAGGGTTGAAATAGTTCAATTGACAAAAGCAACAAAATGTGCATATATAGAAGGTCCATGATTGAAGTCTTTCCTGGTGGTCACAAAACTCAACTATTTTGTAAGGACACGTGGAAGTTGCCTGAGCCTAGCCGAAGGCCCGTCGTGAGGGGTGACCTCTAATAATGTCCACATGATTTTTTTTTTAAAATACATTATTGATGGAATTATTCACGAAATATTCTTTTGTGGGCAATTGCTCAAGTAATCGGCAATTGACAACAGAAAATATTCCTTCGGTAATTTTTGACTAAAAATTCTGTCAATAATGTTTCATCAGTAATTTGTGTTGGTAAACCAGTTTTGCAGTTTCCCATGCATTTTTGGCAGAAAGGGATTTTGTTGGTAATCCCATCAGAAGATTGAAATTCTACTGATAATTCCACTAGTAGTTTGATGTGTTTTTGAGGTGAAACTGTACACAAATCTTCTATTTAGAAATAAGCCCATTAAAAGAGATGTTTCTTGTGGCAATTTGGCACAAGAGTGATAGGAGAATTGCCCTAGCTCGAATTTTCTATGGCGCTATATTTCATGAAAAAATAAAGCAAAAAAGCTTGGATACATGATTTGCAATGGCAGAATTCAAAAGGGGCTAAAACATTATTTGGATGATAATGTTATAGGCCCAAACCCAAAAAAAAAAAAGCCTGCATGTAGGAGCTAAATATATGGCCTTTTTTAGGGACCAGATGCAGAACATGGTATACCTAAAATTATGCATCGATAGTTCTTCTCTCTCTGGACCTGGATGGGTTAGGATAGTGGCTTTGTTAAATGAAATTAAAAAACTGATAAAAAAAGTTAAGGCCAATCTGGACAATGCAACAATAGCCATATATAAAGGAAGACAAAGTGGTAATATGTATTGCCAATATTGGAAGCCAGCAATTTCCACAGCCAGATGAAATAAGTTGGTTAATACTTAATATACTATACATACATAGTTAATTTATATTGATATTGATATAATTAGATATATGAAACTCTCATGTAACGCCATGTTTATGATTTATGAATAAATGGCACTTGTATATATCGTAGATTTCATAAAAACATATATATATGCGTGTAATTGTCCAAATCACCATACAAGTCTTTTTTTTTTTATGAAAACAAAATTATGTATTAACTAGTAAAAGTACAACAAATAAATAACCGTAACAAAATACATACATCCCAGAAAAGGTAAGTCAAACTTCAGTGAACATTTCTAAGATGATTAAGTATAGTGATATGAGATTGTTTAAGTAATTTACAATGGAGAAGAAAATAATGAGATTGACTAATGGCGTCTTGCTTGATGATAGGTATCATGGCCTCTCGAGGCCCGAGCAGTTGAAGGTGAAAAAGCCTAGTTCGAGTTGGTGGAGTCAAATCCGAACTATTTAGTTCATGATGATCAAAAAGTATTTGAATATGCATATGACATTGTAATATAGTCTATGTTTGGAATTTGAAGATAAGTCTAATATGCATATGATGCTATGATCTAGTTTGAATTTAAGATAAGAGACTATCCATTGATCAAAGAAAGGTTAGGAATTGCATCAACTAGAAATCCATCACATAAACCAAACTAACATGCTTGTGCAAAAGGACAATGTAGAAAAAGATAGTCAAAAGACTCCCAATTAATAGAACAGAAAGAACAAACTACATAATCCATCACATGGCATATTCGAAGTATATGAGTGGTGGGACGAATGCATCGAACAATATTCCATAGAAGTATTTTGAGTCTTGGAAGTAAGACGGATTTCCATACTAATGCAAGAACTTCAATATCCACTCTTTGAGAAGGGGGGAAGTAAAGATTGAAGCAGTTGGTACCCATGCTTAACCAAATATGTTCTCGTATTATTCTCGGACCAACGAATAATATTTGGCTTTTTGGAAGCAGGGATGGGAGGTTAAGGAGAATAGTTTAGCTCATTAAGGATGAGAATTGCTAAATTCTTTTGGGGTAGCTTAAATGATTCACTTCGTGCTCATTTCATTCTATGGGAAGAACTATACTTGCTAGCATTATGTTGTGGACTGTAATTTTTTTGCTTGGAATACTTTAATTCAACATTACTAGCTAAGCATTTATGGTGAGTGATTTATGATAAATCTTCTTTGCTAAGTCAAATCACACTACTGAAATACATAGATGCCAATTATGTTTTTAGTCCAGTCTATAACAGTTCGGGATTGTGGAAGTATATTCTTAAGGCTGGGACAATAGTGACTAATCATCTAACCTGGTAGGTTGGTGGTAGAGAGTTTGCTTCTTTGGATAGTAGGTGTTGGTGACCAATGCAACAGTTTGGTCTATTGTACCTATAGTTACAGGTGTTTGACCTTATGTTACCCTTTACAGAATGTTGGAATTTCACTTTACTCTTGCCATTATACCCTGGGCAGCGGTTAGGCAATTTGCCTTTAATTTTATCCTATCCCTATATTTAAAAAGTCAGATATCATTCGTTGGTTCGGGAATAATTTGGAAAGCTAGCATATTTGTTGGTTCTTGCATTAGTATGGAAATCCGTCTTACCTTTAAGACTCAAATTATTTCTATGGAAGATCGTTCACTGCATTCTTCCCACCACTCATATGCTTTAAATACGTCATATATATCATGGATTATGAGGTTTATTCTTTTTGTTATGTTGATTGTGAGTCTTTTGGCCATCTTTTCTACATTGTCCTTTTACACGAGCATGTTGGTTTGGTTTATGTGTTGAATTTTGAGTTGATGCAATTCCTAACCTTTCTTTGAATCAGTGGATAGTTTCTTGGCTATCAAACCACAAAAATCGTGGTAATTTTTTGTCTTTATTGCCTTTCCAATTACTAGGATCTTTATGATTTGGCTGTAATTGAATTTACCATATAGGGGATCATATCTTTCCACAATTCAACACATGCAAAAGTAGCGGCTGTGCACAAACAACAATTCAAATCCTCAAATTTACAGCAAAACCTTAGATCACGATCAGTATGATAGAATCACACTTTATCTACAAACCAACCTCAGTAGATAATCAAGGAGAATAGTTTAGCTCATTAAGGATATGAAAAATGTGTTTAGTAGTAACACTTTTTGAAATCGTCTTTATTAAAAGTCATCGAGGCTGCATATTAATTAAATATTCGCGATATTTAATTATAGTATGTAAGGATAAAATAGGAAAGGAAAAAGATTAAATACTCTATATATTCTAAAAAAAAAAGGAAGGAACAAAGTTTAGAGAAAACTCACACCACCCAAACGGTTGATAGGGTTGAGAGATTGTTGCTTCGGGTTATTGAAAATTTTAGAGACTATACAATTTCATAAAAATATTTTTTTATCGGATTAATAAAAACCACGTATAAAAGCTTATAGATACACTATTCTTTAATCAAATCTAAGACAAGGTAAGTAGTCTCACTATCTTAAGAAGATAAACATAAGTTCGAATCCTAAATTTTAAGCGTATTGGGAGAGACAAAATTTTTTTGCCCTATAACGGGTATAAAAAATTTGACATGAGCTTTTTTCCTTAAATCATTCTATACAATCAAAGGGAGGAGAATCCAAACCCACAATAATATCTCCTATCTCTATGTCTGCGTCTTTTGTTGGCTATTGAAGACTGTTAACGACCAAGAGCTCTAAGTTTTTAGGGAAAATTGCTATTTGGTCCCAAGAAAAGGATTATATGATCAAATGGTTCCGCGCAATCACGTAATTACAAAAAAAGTCTCATAGTTGTCAATTAACATAGAGTTGTTTTTGACAACTCTATGTTAAGAACATGGAGTTGTCATTAACAATTCGATGCTAAGTATTGACAACTTTACGAGATATTTTTATAATTATGCAATTTTGTGCGGAATATTTTTTGTAATTACGCTATTTCGCAGACCGTTTGATCTTATAGTCTCTTCCTTAAAACTAAATTGCAATTTCCCCAATTTTTTAAGTCACACCACCGTAATGCAAAATTATAAATCAGCCACTTAATGATCAATATCTCAACAAAAAGCTTCAAACATGCATGCGTATGTATTTAACATTTTCAATTTAATTAATCTTAACGATGTTTTCCATGAAATACTTTTTTTTTTTTAAATGCTGAATCTAGTGTCAATCATTGACTGTTGTTATCTTTTACGGCATGCTTTGAAACCAACTTTTCCTAGAGTGATTATCAGCCCCATCAGTTATGCTGTCCACATACAAGGCAATTTCACCTATCATTATTTATTTTCTTTGATTTACAAGCTATATATGTAGATAATGTCGAGAATATAGTATAATTCAATCTGGTTGAAGGTCAAAGTACCTCTCATTACCCTTATAGGCGTGTACTATTTAGTGATAATTCCTTTTGAGAAAGATCTCTTCTTAAAGTCTAAGAATTAATGGAGTAATATAATAATGATTGAATACAATTTTTGACAGTTTAAACTGGTTCAGTATAATATAATTCTTTTGAATATAAATTAGGTTGTACATGTGGCCAAAAAAGAAAGAATTTAAGTAGGTTGTAGTCTGAATTGTAATAAATTACAAGTATAAATTATATATAAAGCTGCTAATACAAATAAAATGAAAATGATAATGTGAAGGTAAGGCTTATCTGATTATATATATATATATAGATATATATATTTATTTATTTATATATATCCCCCACTAAACACACGCGCGCGCGCGCGCACCTCTGGTCAATGCAGATATCCTCACGCACAGTTTTTGCCACATTCATTCATATATAATTTTCTGACTTTCTTTGTGTTTCAGATGGGTCAGACAACCACTCAAAAAGAGACATCCCAACACAACAATATATGATATTATTCTTATTTTCCTGAATTTCATGTCATAATCTTAATTAGTAGTGCTCATGTACCTACCTTCTTCTCATTAAGCATTTATTAATTGGCTGATTTCATGTTTGCCGTTGGAATCATATAACTTTATATTTTTTTTTTGGGCCAGAGAAATCATATAACATTATTCTTTAGATTGATACCTTAATTATATGTTGACTATGTCTGGTTAGTTTTCAGTATGTATTCAAAAAAATTATATGTTGACACTGCCTTAGGGTCCTTGTAAGAAACAACCGTCAGTGTGTGGATATATGAGAATATATTTGTCATATTTTTATATTGCTGAATTGTTTAATTTTTAAGAACGACTGACATGAGCTAGCTTGATAAATTAGAAAGTTGAAGTATGCATATTAGTATCCTTCCATTGAGATCAATGTTAGTTGAATAAGAGGCTACTTTAGAGTTTAGAGTTTACAACAGTTGCTCTCTTTTTCTAAGTAACAGATTTTTGTACTATATAGTAAGGTTCAATGTGCGTGGTTGGCTAAAGCTAATATAATGAAATAAATATTTTATTCACTGCATTATAATCGGAAGCACTACTTAGTTAATCAGTGAGAGGACGGAGGTGATTCTTGATATGTCCCACATATTAAAGCTCTGGTGTGAACACTGAACAGACCCAAACATATAAAATTTAACACGATGGCCCTCAAGGTACAAAAAATCAGATTGGGCATCGAATCGGTCATGGCATTAGTTTAGGGTTCAATTGGGTCGGATTGGGGTTGAACTGTCTATATTAAAATATTATAATTTAATTGATAATGATAAAATAACACTATATATATGCATGACAATTAAAGAAACATATAAGTATAATTTATAATAATAAAATAGGTGACAATAAAATGATATATTTTTAAAATTTCATAAATAAATGGGCAATATTATTTTTTTTTAATAAAAACGGGTCAACCGGCCAATTTTCCCGGCTGGGTCAACCGGTTCGACCGATCATTGACCAAATCGAATTGGTTGACCGGTTTTCATTAAGACCGGACTAGACCAAGGGCAGATTCCTGGTTCAACCGGTCGAATCGGTCAGTCTAGTACAGTTTTTGGTACAGTGATGGCCATAGATTTGTTTTTTTTTTCAAGGTTATGGGAAAATTTTGCCATGCAAGTTTAAAAAGAAGAGTAGTTTTACTTTTTGCTGTTATTTCTGTTAATTTTGACTGTTAGTTGACTTAATATAATAAGTTGGAAGTCTATGTATCATTTCAATTATTTTTTGTTAAGGTGTAAATTTTTCTGGAGAAATTCATGTGTTATCTATTTCAGTTTTTTCACAGTTAGAGTTAAAACTTTAGAGGTAAACTTGCGCTATAATAAAAATAAGGTGAATGATTTGTGGACTGTTAGCTCAATATATTTGGTTAACTATCATCTAATGGTCAAATTTAATAAAGATAACGGTAAGGGCAAAATTGTCCCATGAAATTTTTTTAGGCAAAATTGCCCCTTAACCCTTTTTGAATTTATTTTTGGTGAGACATCATGAGTATTATCTTTTACACGCAGTAGAAACTAATTAATAACATCTCTAAATATAACAAGGGCAAACGATAAATGTTTTCCAATTAGAGTAACTTTTTTGTATTGAGCTGTTTAATTGTTAATTAATTCTAAAAATATGTACAAAAAAGTAAATTCCTTTAACATATATATGGCAAGTAATTAAAAAAAAAAAGTTTCTGCAGCTTATTAAAAGTGAAACAAGTATCAAAATGATATGTTCAAATTTAACAACAAACTATTTTTCAATACATGTGGGCACCCAAGCCAACATAATTAACTATTTTTTTTTTGCTTTCGCAAGGTATCCCCCCAGCCCGGTAAGCCAATGATTAATCTTTTGCTCATTGTGGGTTCCTTTATGGGAATGACAGCTGTCCAGGAGATTTAAGGCTACTCCATACCCAAAGCCAGGGATCGAACCTCTAACCAAAGTAAGCTTTATGAATTTTTTTAGAAGTACTTATAGCAACATCATTAACCCTAATTAACTTTTGTTACTTTTTGCATTGTGGGTCCCATTAGTCTTCTCACTCTCTATTATTTTAATATATTTTTATAAGAATGAAAGAGCAAATTTAGTAATGAATTATTTTTTTAAGGGCACCAAACACAATTATTTTTCATAAGAGTATTTAAAAGACAAATATGAGCATTTACATTAATGCCCTTACTTAATTTTTTTCAAAAGAGTATTTACAAGATAAATATGAGCATTAACAAAATAAAGGGATTTAAGATATTTAAAAAATTTTGATCACTCACATATTTGTCGTGCAAACAATTTTTATTGCACCCGTTGGATAAAAAAATAACTTTTGTTAGTAGAAAGACAAATATATATATATATTTACAAGACATGTATGATGAATGTCCAAAATTTTTAACTCTCTGGCTTCTTTTAAATCCTTTTATTTATCTTGTAAATGCTCTTAATAGAAAAATAAAGTTAGGGCATCAATGTAAATATTCTTATGTAAATGCCTATATTTATCTTATAAATATTCTTATGAAAAATAATTGTGTTGAGTGCCCATAGAAAAATTGTTTATTGCTAAAATTTTACTTTAACCCTTCTAAAAATATATTGAAATAAAAAAGAGTGAAAAGACTAGTGATACCTATAATGCAAAATGTAACGAAAGTTAATTAAGGTTAATGGCATTGCTATAAGTGCTCTAAAAAAATTTATAATGTTTGCTTTTACATCCCAAAATAGTTAGATATGCTCGATGCTTATAAAGAAATGGTTGCTAAATTTGCAACTCAACCCAAAAATTTTACATATAATAAAAATTTAATAAAACAATTGAAAAAATATATCAGAATGAACATAATATTATATATATCATACTATTTATTTCTATATTTCTGCATTTATTAATCATTATTAGGTGTTTATCATACTCCCTCTAATCTTTATTATAAAACACCAATTACCAATTCTTACGAACCAATTAAAACAACTAAAATCATTATAGTTGTTCTAAAATTTAAGTGATTTCCAACAATACCCTTCTTTTTTTTTTTTTTTTGCTAATATTACCTTTACTAACTAAACTCAAATATAGCATTAATTATTACTCTTTCTTAGTATCCTTATTAAATATAGACAAACATGAAAAAATAAAATAAATGCTTCTTAAAAACTTACAAGTGTCTTATAAAAATGACCAAGAATACTTGTTATTAGTTTCTTAAAATAAGAAGCAAAATGGAGTACTTATTAGCAAACCTTGAAATCGCATCTTTTAATTTTTTGTTTTGTTTTTGTTTTTGAGTTACAAGAGGCAAGCTTTAGAGAAGCTTGAATTAATTACTACCCTATCTAATAGGAGGGTATAATTCCTTTACAAAAGCTTTATAAGCATTGTAGTGACCCCTACATATTGCTGGCACTTCTTCTAGTAACCATGTACCTTCCCATCTCTGAAGAGCATTCTTAGCTAAGATATAAGCACACCTCAGGATTTCCTTGTTTGTATAAGACATCTCCACATTCCATTCAACAAAAACTAGCTTTCTTGTATCCTCAATATATTCCCTTGTATGATGGTTCTTACCACTGTCCCTTAACAGCCTTTAATGAATCTGAATAAATCTTGATATCCCGCATTTGAAGATAGTGGCATACCTCCAACCTAGTCTTGATTGCTAATATTTCTGCCTTTGGGACTGAAGTTGTTCCCAATCTTCTTTGAAAACCCATAATCCAATAACCTTGCTCATCATAGATTCCTTCCCTATTTGTTGCCTTCTTGTTGTCTCGGATTGAAGCATCCACATCTACTCTTACAATCTTAGCCTCTGGAGGTTGCTAGTGAGTTTCATTAGATGAGGTTCCCTGAAAGATCTTGTTAATGAGATGTCCACTTGAGACCTCCTCCATTAGGATATATACACACTGGTGGAAAGCTTCTTGTGTTGTTATTGTCTTGGCTTCAAAGATATATATGTGTACATCTAGACTTCCATATAATCTAGCAGACATGTGCGAAGATCTTTGTCCAAGGCCACTGCGCGAATCTCTCCTTTCTAGGGTGTTTTGTTGCATTTCAATGTAACCATCCTTGCAAATCAGATGAGAAAAAAAGCAACATATGTGTTAGCATTAATAAATTCCTCTATTGCAATCTCTCAATACATGTAGAACACTCTCCTTACACCCATAGCCAAAAGGACATTGTTATGATTTTGAAAGTCCTCTCTTAGCTCTAAGAGCATTGGTGATCAATCTCTTATGACTAACTTGCTAAAAAAAGTACTCCCTCCTATCCTAAATATAAGGGTCCTTTTTGAGTCTACAAAATGGCCTTATATTTAGGACCGGATAAATTAGGATTATATGGAATTAATGTGGAAAGCATGAAAAAATGGTTTAAAGGGGCATAAATGTAATTTTCTCCTAGTATTTGATTTTAGAATATATAGTATTACATTTTATGTGAATTATTTCAGGAGAAAATGAGAGAAAATGAAGATAAAAGCAAAAGGGCAAAAGAAGGATCAAAGTGCAAAGCTAAAAAGTTAAAAATTAAGGGACTATATTGCAAAGAGTAAAAAGATGAAGTCTCAGGTCCATGGAGCTCCATATCCAACCCATTTGGATATGCTTGACCCGATTTGAGCCAACAGAAGAAGAGGAAGCCATTTCATTCTTCAATCATCATTCATCATCGACCTTTGGCTAGCTCCCATATCACGGACACTCTCTCAGCTTCACCTTCATCACCACCACACTCCACCACCACGATCAATGATGACGCCATCGCCATCATCCACCGTTCCTCTTCCCTTCGATTTGCAGTAGCCAGTGACACGATCCAGCTCTGGATCTTCTCAAATTCATCTCAGAATTCCAACTTCCTTGGGAGAAATTCGTTGGATTTTTTGAGGTGAATTAGAGTAGACGTGAGCTGGAATCCATGAAATTGAAGATGATTGTGTCTATCAATTCCATGAGAGGCTAAATTCGGTGGTTCTCCTAGAGTTAGAATCAAATCCGAGCCTTGCTGATATTCATGGTAGAATTCGATATTTGGCCTTTCCTTCTGTAATTGATGAACTCAGTTCAAGTTGTAGTATGTTTGGTGAGTTATCAAAGAATACTTCAATGAGAATTGGTTTTGTGATGTAATTGCTTATTACAAAGCAATTAGAACATGATTAATGCAATTTAGATTATCAGTGATTCCTCGTTGGAATAAGCTTAATTGTGATTGAATGAGATTAGGTTCATTTCATGTTGCTTATGATATGTCGAGTTGTTCATAATATGCAATGTGATTGAAATATGATTTGCATTAATTTTTGAGGTCTGAATTCATTTTGTATGGATTGTGTTCTTCTTGGTTCAAGAGGCAGCTAAAATTCATGCTAGTTATGTGAATTTTTTGCATAAACACTTGCTAGTTGTAAGTGACTTAGCCTAACACCATTAAGCTTATTGAATCCTAATTCAATTTAAGAGGCAATGAAGATCTGATTCAAGCTCTAGGAGGACATACTCCATCGTTGATTGTTTGCACTCTTGTTCTCTGTTCTGCAGGTTTGGTTAGTTGCTGAAATTGTTGGTTTCTTGATTAAATCATTAGCATAAATTTAGATTTAGGTAATTGCACCATCATTAATTAACTCACTCTCTTGGTTAAATTGTTAATTAAAGGTCCAATTGATTGTTCTTAGGAAAAATTAATACTGGATTTTAGGCTCATTGTAGAAAATGACCTAGACTATGCACTTTATATTGCGTTAGTTTAGAATTTCTTTGATAAGAGTGGTACAATAAGCTTTTTCATCAAGTGGTATTTTACATTGACCTATGTTCTCCATTCACGCACACTTCTTTGGCACACAAACCAAAAGAGAGAGCAAATCAATACTCCCATATTTAATTATACGTATTAGACTAGTCAACATTTGTGGGCAATATAACCAACAAGTTTCACCACCTAATTCTTTTTTTTTTATTTAAAAATGGAGCTCATAGGCTCGGGTAGGCATTAACGGCCTGAGGTTACAACGACGGGATCGAACCCGTGACCTCTTTCCACTTAGGAGATATCATTACCACTAGGCTACAAGGCCTTAGGTTTCACCACCTAATTCTAGCACACTGCATACACGAAGTTATTCCCAAAATGCATGGCCTTCATTAACTTTCAAATAAATTCTGATTAATTGGACACTGACTTGACAGAAGCTTAGTTTTTTCTTGGTAAAACTGATCCTAACCCTATCTCTTGCTAGAAAGTGCGCTTTACCCTACAGGTTTGGCTCTAATTAGAGAAACTGATAAGTTGTTAAACCTTTGAACACATCTTCAATATGGAGGAAATTAAAGTGGAGGAGACAAAGAAGATGAAGCCCATCAATCAATCTCAAAATCAAAACCTGATCATTACTGTTCTAGCTTAGACCCGAGAAAAGTGAGCACTATTTAAATATTAATTACAATACAAAGCTCTAACTAAATTATTAGAATAAAAAATATAGTTAACTTCTTAAATTCGTTTTAAATTGAAAAGAAATTCAATTTTACTCATATTAAGTGAGGTATTGACGGAAAGAGAAAAATACAGTGAGCTATATTTAAATATTAATTACAAGAATAAAATTAACAAATATGTATTAATTGCTCTCTAAATAATTTACCGTAGATAAAGACATTCTTATACAAACCACCACTGTTTTGGAATCCTGACCAGACTGGCCGGTCCAGCCCAGAAACCGTCAACCCGGTGCCAAAACCAATCCGATCGGGGTCAACCTGGTCTTTTTTTTTAAATAAATAAAATCAAAATTTTTAACTTTTTCTTAAAAAATTTATATTAATAAAATTAAAATCTTTTCTCTCTCATCGGTTTAGTCCTGATTTGGCTCTGGTTTGACTCTAATATGACCCAGTACCTCGACCGGTTCAGTGATCGGTCTGGGTTTCATAACTTTGAAACCACTTATGTTACATTATGGGCAAGAGGGGGTATGTTCCTTGTGGAAAAATATGAAAACGTGCCTTCTTGTGAACCAGGTTAATTGCTCATAAAAGGTTGAAATTTAATTTAAATAATGTTATAATGAGGTGGTGATTTATAATATACAGATGAATTATTGCATTATATTTTTCTCCAATTATGCTTAGTGGTGCTGAATCATAAGACAAACTAGATGGAAAAGTTATTATTAATATATACTAAAGAAATATATATATATATAGGTGGACATCTATTTGGCCAATTAATATGCTAGGTTTGCTTATTTTGTTAGGGACTTTTTGTCGGGTTCATTTAGAAAGTATATTCATGAATCTAGACAATGTGATTCAAATCAAAATACTAATATTGTATTGCCTAGCTGGTGTTTGTGAATAGCATTTTCAAAAGACAAGAATTTTTTTTGGCCTTCGAAAGACAAGAAGTCGATTTGGTTAGTTTATAAATTTGGAGCTTATTAATTTGACATTGGTTTTTAGAGAAAAATGAGTAGGTTATTTTGTTTTCTTATATTTGTAAATTTAGTCTTACACTTGAATTGAACGAAAAATTAATTTAACCTTGCTATAACAAAAACGGTTTTTCAATTCAAACAATAAAATCAGATATGGGTCAAACAGAACAAGTAATGACATTGATAAAAGATATTTATTTATTGAACAGAAGTTACTTCTTCATTTATTATATGGTTTTTTATGAAATTTAATTTGAAAACAAACATCATGAACCAATGATAAGAACGCGTAAGATTATTCTAAATGCCTCTTATCAGAATAAATTCCGCAATAATTTTTCATAAAATATTAAAAAATTATTTCCTGACCTAGAAACAGAAAGATATACTTTTAGAAAGTGACTTATTATTCAGATGGAAAAAGGGAAAAAAAGGAAACATTAGTCTTAGAAAGAATAATTACAAAATAATGGTCTCCACTGATTGCAGTACATATCTCTCTTGAAGGAATATCTCCTTTAAGAATTTGTATTTTTCCTAGATAATATTTTAAATACATCATATGCATATGAAAGTTTAAATTTTTAATATCAGTCATTCGAACATATATTTAATTAGAAAACCGATGATGACTTCAATCCCATGTAGCTACACACACACACAGAAAATTGTACATATCGTTATGATGATACATATATTGAAAGTGTGAATGGATGAATATTAATTAATTGGTCCAATATTTGTAAGAGCACTTATATGGGGTTGAAGAGTCATAACGCACAAGGTTCGCCACAAAAACTCCACCTTTCCACTTTGTGATGATGGGATTCTTTAATTATAATTAAATAAAAGAGAGACAAGAAAGCAATAGTTACCTCTCTGGTTTTTTTTTTGACATAGTTTTTTAGGGGAAACAATCAATCTAATTTGGAATATATACTATGTACATTGCATTGTCGATTCAACAGCACATAATATGGTAAAATGCACCAAATTAAAGAAATATATATTGCATGCGCAGTAAACTTATTTGTCTTTTCTTACAAAGCTCTGTTCATCATAATAATAATTTTGCATTGTATACAAATAATCATATATATATATATATATATAGTGACAGCACATAATTCTCTCCACAAAGTGCGTTTTTGATTTATTGACGTTGTGGAGATTTCTTATCCATTGGCTAATCATGGCCTACTTCTAGTCCTACTTGAGCTATAGAGTACGCATGGTTTTGTCCATGAGACTTAATGCACAAAGCCAAGCAATTTTGAACATTAATACATCAATTAACATATATTCTATCTGGTCCAGCTTGAAATTTGAATTGCCCCTAATCCTTTTTTATAAGATCATAGTTGGGGTTCGTCTGGGCGTATAATGTGTTTTTATCATTTTTGCCTCTAATTGATTCTATTATATCTCCTTATCTCTTTTTAATACTACATTCTCTTTCATACTTTCTCTCCTTACTACTCTATTTCTCCCTCATATTTACCCCCTTATAAATAAAGGCATCCTTAAAAACAATTATCTCTCACATATCTATTACTTTTAATAAATTTTACCTGATTTCTTAAATTGTGTAATTCGGTTACCAAACACCTATGAAAAGGGACTGGAACTGCATTGTCTTTTGGTTGGTATATATGCACATATAGGTTCCTACTATAGCCGCCTGCTTTAATTTCTTAGGATATATACATATTATCGTGAAAATACTGATAGTAGTTGAAATATTGAACTTTTCTTTATGGATATATGCAAATCCAATATATAATCCAATCAATTATTAGCCTCCAACTTCGCTTGACTAAGTAACAGGGCTAGGATCGATGTTGTTTGTCATCCTCTAGTATGATGCAAAACTAGATGTTCCCCACTAAATAATATATGCCTTTTTTGCCTGTTCTGATAAAACCATTAATTATGCACTAACCTTATTTGGAACATGTAGTAAGTGCAAATTAATTTTGATTTTTTAGATTTTTTCTTCACTTTGTAAACCTGTAATGAAAACAAACAATTTCGAATTGAACAATATCACCTTTAATAATAATGCACTAACCAAATGAAATCTCAAAAGCTTTCTGGTAGGAGGAGGAAGAGAAGCTTAATTTCTACGGTGTTTTGCCAGTGCATGAGAAGACAAGAGTTATTAGGGCATATAGGAATTATAATTTATATTTTTTTAAAAATTTATCAATACGTTAATACTGTTGGGTATGCCAGAACAAATTAAGCTGGCTCATGTCGTGTTGTAGAACACACTCTCCAAGAGTTATTCTGTCACAATAAGTATAATAAGAAGAGATATTCTCCAAGATTAAACGGACCGTTATGCAAAAAGACAGGGTAGCAGAATTGCATAAATATAAGACAGAAAACTAAGTAGAGAAGTAAAGGAGAGGAGAGTGCTCGAAAGATCAAGAGCGATGTATGCTCTGAAGCTACAGGAGGCATCTCCTTATATTTCTCGTTATACAATATGTTTATATCTCAAAAAATTGAAAGAGCTGAGGTATATATCTGCTTCTGAAAGAGAACTCAGGCATTTGCTGAAATTGTATAATATATACCCCTAGCTAAAGCTACAATAATGGAACCCATAATTTTTCTTTCTCTCCTAGTGACTAGTTTGTCCATCATATATTATTATATATGCTGCTTCCTACACCATAGAATTAGTTGAAAAAAATGAAAGAAAAAAGTGAAGAATATTTTGAGGGAATTGATTAAAGGGGAAAAGAGAATAAAACTGAGAAACAAAATGATGGATGACGATATAAACACTTTGCAGGAAACAGAATATTAATTTAATTAATGGATCGTTAATTGATTTTTCATGATCTTTCTATCTCATCTCTCCCTTTATGTTCTTACAAACTCTGTTTCATGTCTCTTCAAATATTTCCCATAAATTATGAATAAAAAGAAACCACTCCATCAAGTAAAAGTGTCCACATCTTCTCTAAGGACTTAATTAATATACCGATGGTTCCTATTTTTTGTTCAGTTTAAATCTGTGGGTAGCACACTGTCATGTCATATATATATATATATATTCGAAAAGTCTCAAGTAATTAAATTCTATTACGTGGAGTTCTTATCTGATCTCTGCGAAGTCTAAAGAATATAACCATAAAGGAGAAGGGAAGAAGAAGAGGACAATCAATCATGTCAAATTTACAGTTCGAATAAACTTTTTGATTTCTTTTATGCACTGGATGGATAAAAGTTAAACCAAATGTGTAATCAAGAATACTTTTATCAAACACAAAAGATGTTAAAACGTTTCCAAAATCATCATATAATTTATTCATGTGACTACACCTTTCAACCACCCAAAGTTGTCACAATTGGAAGTGCCACTCGCTGTTCATGTTCATGCAGAAAAATGGTCTAGAAGCTACCTAACATTTATCACAGACGTCATAGCATTTTGAAACGCAGAAAGAGAGAGAGAGTATGCCAGGTAGGACTCTTATCCTAATCTACTTTCCCAAATCTTCTACCCACGATGGGGTACACAGTGGATGCAATTTTTCAGTATAAAAAGGTGCATGCAGGTCTCTAGTTTTCTCATCCAGTAATATCCAAGAGTCTCTGATCTGATCTATTTAAACTCGTTGTTATATGGATATTGTATTAAATATGAAATTCTTCTGCAGATTGTTGGCTCTTGTCCTTGTGTTATCATTATGTGCGAAGCCTGCTGTATCTTTGAGAGACAGGAAATATTATAGGAAGCTGATTTCTGGGGATAATAATAATGAAGATCTTGTGACCAACTTGCCTGGTCAGCCTCTTGTAGATTTCCAGCACTTTGCTGGCTATGTCACAGTGAATGAAACTAAAGGAAGAGCACTCTTTTACTGGTTTTATGAGGCCATCACCAAACCTCAAGAGAAACCCTTAGTGCTTTGGCTCAATGGAGGTAAGCATATATATATATATAGGTGGTACTTCATCAATATTTTTTTTTTCCTTCGGTTTAGATCCTCTCATGTATGTAAAGTCAAAGTCGCGTGAAGAAAGAGATAAGTATATCTCTCTCTGTGAATTGAGAGGTGACAGATAAGATCTGAATAGTTTTGAAGTGAAGCTAATAATTATAAAAGATGAAAACGAAATGATAAAGCCAAGTTTGTAGCTGTTATAGCTTTCATAATCTTCCTTTTCATATACAGTCTGAAACAGTTCAAAGGTTGCTGATATTTCATTATCTCTGCTTTTTGTTAATTATATGTGTGTGTGTTCTTGGCTAAGGTGACAAGATGCGTTTTTGTTGCAGGACCTGGGTGCTCTTCAGTGGGATATGGAGCAACACAGGAGATTGGTCCTTTTTTAGTGGACACTAATGGCCGTCTTAGATTTAATAACTTCTCATGGAACAGAGGTATGTGTGAGACTTTTAAGGACCACACACACAGACACACGCTCATCACTTTCTGCTGCAAACCCATCTCACTACTTTCTATGAAATATACAATTCTTTGATGACGCTGAACCACATTAATTATGGTGTGTGTATATATATATGTAGTGCTCCATTATTATTTGTCCCCACAACATTTGTTAATGTTGTGTGTGTGTGTGTGTGATGGATGATGCAGAAGCCAATGTTTTATTCGTGGAATCTCCTATTGGGGTTGGCTTTTCCTACTCTAACACAACCAGTGATTATGAAAATATTGGGGATGACTTCACAGGTTCATTAGAATCACTTATAACCTTAATATTATTACATAATTAGTGATTATATATATATTTTTTAATTAATAAAGGCTGCCTTTTCAATTGTTTGTAACAGCTAAGGATGCTTACAATTTCCTGCACAAGTGGTTCCTCAAGTTTCCATCTTACAGAACTAGGACATTTTACATAGCAGGAGAGAGTTATGCTGGTGTGTATATATATTCATCTAAAGATCTTTAAACGATAACACTCTCGTTTCTTAGTTTAATTTATCTAATTAAGACTATTTGATAATTAATGGAATATCCATGTGGATATATTTACAGGGAAGTATGTACCCGAGCTTGCTGAGCTCATCGTTGATAGGAACAAGGACCCTTCACTTCATATTGATCTTAATGGTATCCTGGTATGGTCCTACATAATTTAATAAAAAGCATTATATAGCCAGGTGCTTGCTATAAATAATTTATGAGTAACACAAGCCTAAACATGAGTAATCCTTCTTTACTGAGAATATCGACACGCAAGTCTGTCGCTTTATTAGTTCTTATATATGTAGGGTTTTTTTGAATATTATATATCTATCACACACATCAAATCCCACTAACACAAAAGTCTCCACATTTCGTTGTTTCCTTGGATGTGGAAAGAAACTTAAATAATCCAATACTTAAATAATCCAATTCTCCATCAACAAATTTAAACCGCTCAAAGCCAATATTCCTTTTCAAAAGCTTTCATGTGTCACTATAATAAAAAAAATTTGTTTTATTGGGGCAGCTTGGAAATCCAGAAACATCTGATGCTGAGGACTGGATGGGTATTGTGGATTATGCGTGGAGCCACGCAGTGATATCAGATGAAACTTACGTTACGATAAGAGGAAGCTGTGACTTTAAAAGCAGTGATCCATGGAAGAACCAAACTTGTTGTGATTCTGTGGATGAAGTTTTCTCTCAGTACGGCAAGATTGATATCTATAGCATCTATACCTCTGTCTGTTTCGCCAGTACTGCTCGCTCCAATGATGATCAATCTCAATCCCTACAAGGCCGACGCGTCATGAAATACAAACGTTCTTCCAAAATGGTCAGCATAACAAATTTTTATTATTGGGAAACCTTCTTAGTTTTAATGATGTTTTACTGATGTAATGGATTTATTGGTTGAGCAGATGCCGAGGATTATGGGTGGTTATGATCCATGTTTGGATGATTATGCGAGAGCTTTCTATAACAGACCAGATGTTCAGAAGGCTCTGCATGCTAGTGATGGTCATAATCTTAAGAATTGGAGTATTTGCAAGTAATTAATTAATATATATCACCTTTTCTTGGTCGATGGCATATAATTAATTTAATTAATGGATCTCTCAGTAAATAAAAATTACATGTACGACACTGTGACATAAATTGCAGTAACAAGATGTTCAACGATTGGAAAGATTCAAAGCCATCTATGATCCCAATTTACAAGAAGCTTATTTCGGCAGGACTTAGAATCTGGGTTTACAGGTAATAACTAATATTAACTAATTACTGTCTAAAAAGTTGCTATTTTCTGTTTAGAGTTAATATATATATATTGTATATAAAGGTCCCACTCCGAGACAATAACTTAAAAATATTTACTTTTTTTTTTTCCTTCTATATTTCATGGATCAAATTCTATGGTATAGTGGAGACACAGATGGGAGAGTGCCAGTACTTTCCACAAGATACAGCTTAAGTACTCTGAATCTGCGAATTACCAAGCCATGGAGACCGTGGTATCACGAGAACGAGGTAATTAACCTTAGAAAAACATGTTACTATATATATAGTAATGTTTTTCTTTTTCATAAATACAAATTAATGAATGGAACGAATACACAGGTAAGTGGGTGGTTTCAAGAGTACGAAGGACTGACTTTTGCAACGTTTAGAGGAGCAGGACATGCAGTGCCTTGCTTCAAACCAAGCAATTCACTCGCACTTTTCTCTTCTTTTCTGCTCGGACAATCACCACCTTCCACTAAATAATTATCAAACTTGATAATGTTTCATACATACATACATACATATATATATATATATATATATAGGGTTTTGTAACTTCTTCATATGAAGAAGATTTTGGCCCTTTGTTTGAGTATGTAGCACTAGCATGCTAGCTAGTTTGGAGGACGTGTTGTGTATCCTATAATATATCAAAGAGCGAAAAAGTCAAATATAATGAATAAGAGTTAAGTGTGTCCCAAAAAATCATTGTCTTAATTGCTGTTATTTTCTTGGAGGGGGCAATAAAAATTAAATGGTCATACTTGTCGTAGTTTTTTTTTTTTCAAGAGCCCAACAAAAGTTGTATCAGCATTTAACGAGTCTTTTTCCATTTTAGCCCCTTATCCTTTTCCCAACAATACATTTCCTCCTTTCTACCATCACAACTCAATTTCTCTCTCTTATTTGCCCTCTTACACAAATAAGGGTATACTTGAGAAAAAAGTTTATTTAAGACATATTTATTATTAGGACAAGTTAAATTGTGTGTGTATATATATATAACTTATAATAAAGTATGGGGCAACATTTCTCAATGGAGTTGAGTCTAACGGAAATAATTAATCTCTTACAACATATTGTCTAACGGAAAGAGTTAATTCCACTTAGGAGAGATATTTACATAATTACATTTAGTGTTTGACAATGCATCGAATATGATTGTTTATGGTAAGAATGAGAAGATACTAATTGTACTTAACCAAAAAAATATGGGACCATATTTTAACAAATAAGAATTTTGAATTTAAAATTTAATATTATTTTAAGGAAAAAAGAAAAACGTGACATATATAGAGCCAAGTGCCCATTCACATTCACTTGTACTTTTACATATGGGCCGCTCTAAATGCAGCACGCGAACATAAACTTTTCAGCTTTTGGCACATGGCAATATAGAATTATATATGTACATAAAAATTTCCTTAATTCAATAATTCACTCTCCCTAAGGAATCAGGAATGTCCAATGCAGACCCATTGAAGTTGCTAGGCTGAAGGGGTATGAAAAAAGTGTTTTAGTTTTTTTTTTTTAAAAAAGAAAAAGAAAAAGAAGAGAAATTAAAATTGCATAAACAGACCATCCTCTACATGCAACTATCCTTGTTAGACCATAGAGTTGACTCTGATGGGGCCACCTGTTCATTAACCATTGGACAAAGTGTTGTCCTGCAGTTTAATACGCTACTACTGTTTTTTTTTGATTGTTTTCCTTTATATATTTTATATAATAAATAAACTTTATCACTATAATGGAAAATTTGTAAAATATTAAATTTATTTTTTAACTCCTATGAAGTGAAAATAATGTATAATCATTGAGTATTTGTAATTTTAAAAAAGCATTACTTTTTATCATAACATTATTATTATTAATTATATAAGAAGAATATATTTAGAACGAAAGTAATTATATTTTTGCTAATAAATTAAATGAATTTTATAATTTTCTTACTAGCGTTTTTTTTCCCTTGCCAAGCTAAAAGCCAGCGTGGTCGCTTCTTGATTATTTGCTCTAATCCAACCCCCAAATGTGTCAATGTTTTTGTGTGGGACAAGAGTAGACAGCTAGGGTCGCGGGTTCGAGACTGTGTACTCAGAGGAATAGAGGGCCCGATATGTAAACAATGTGGCCTTGATATAGATTTGTACATACGATCTTAATTATAAGGGCCCGTTGATTTTTTTGGAGAATTATAAAAAAACTAATTATATTATTTAATCATATGATATATTGTGTTTTATTACGTTACATATTAGTTCATAAGTCAAACAATATAATTTGAAGAAAAACGACAAATTTTAATGTCTTAAAGTAATGTAATTAGCTTTCATAAAATTCTCTAAAAAAGTCAACGAGCCCTTATAATTAGGACCGGAAGGAGTATAAAGTTAAATTAAAGAGGCAGAAAACCTCCTAATCTCTTATTTGAAACACTCCTACATAATGAATGCAAATCTAACTATTAAGAATACGATTCATACTTCATAATAAAGATAATTCTTATTGCTACTATAGAAATCTTATTGATGAACAATATGTAAACACTTTTTATAAGCAGTTCTTGAGTCGTGAAGTATATTCTAACAATGATCATTCTTATAACATAATTTATCTAAGCTATTATAATTTATAAAATAACACACGCTCCTATTGTATGTGCAACCTTTTTATAATCAAAGTTTATATATATATATGTGTGTGTGTGGTAAATCATACATTTAGTTTTTTAAAATTTATATCAAACTTCAATTTACAGTTCTTTAAATTTTATGAAATGTATTTTTAATCATTCAATCTTTATATATATATATATATATATATAGATAATCATTCAATCTTAACATTGTATTTTTTGTCTAAAAGAATATGTTGACTTATCAAACTTAAATGATAATTATGCAATTAAATGTTGACAAAATATACTTGCATATTAATTTTTTTAATACAATATTTGTATATTTTAAATCGTGTGAATTTAACAAAAATGTAATGAAAACAACTATCTCTTTGTGAATGTTTTATTAGTATTTAATTACACAACTATCACTTAAATTTGATGAGTTAGCCTTTTCCATTAGATGGGACGGACAATATTAAAATTAATGGAATAAAAATATACTTTATAAATTTAAAGAAAATAAAATGAAACGTAATGCAAACGTATATTTTAGTGCATATATTATATGTATGATGCACCCTTGAAGTCATAGTCATAATCATATAATAGGCAATTTTTAATGTATTATATATAGCACTGGGAATTCGGGTTGGTTCAAACCTGTCGAGTCAACCCGATCGGGTTAAGGAGCTAATCGGTTTGGGATGCTTTAGCCCGACTTCTGGTGGGCTGGAAAGGTGGCAACCCGAACTTAACTATTCGAGCTAGCGGGTTAGCTCGCTAGCCTGACAGAAGAAAAGCATGCTGCAAGCTGAATGAAGAATGGTCTGAAGTCCAAACTGAGAACAAAATTACAAATCTGAAACCTAAGATTCAGAGTCAAGGGCATCTTCAAATTTTCATCAAATCACAAAAATAATCCTAGATTCCCAATACCCAGTATTACATACCTATCCCACATTCCCACTAAAG
>JBAGKO010000015.1:17704941-17720411 GCA_037177275.1 Acacia concinna | reverse complement strand
ACTCTTATAACAATTAATTTTTATATTAACTACAACAAATTAAGATTATACATATTATCATAATATTTTTTATAACTGTCACAAGTAAATATATATCATTTTCACTATATCAAGATATTTTTTAATCTCATCCAAATTCATTATTTAAAACAAAATTAAAATATTATATTTATCTTATTTAGTAAAAATTTTCAATAATTATTTTCCCATCTGTGCTTTTTTGTAGAAGTTATATAACCGCTACAAAATATTTTATTTTGGCGCCCTCTAGCGCCATTTTTAAAAAAATTCCCATATATTAGTAGCGGTTTTAGGAAAACCGCTACTAATATTTTCGCTCTAAAATTCAAATTTTCCTTAATTCGCACCATTTTTTGACATATAAATTTTCAAGACAAATTTCAAAATTTTCCCACCAAATTTTTACACATTCTTCATGAAAAAAAAAATTTGACAAAACTTTGTTCCCTTTGTAGCGGTTTACTAACAGCTATAAAGGTTTAGACTTTGTATCGATTTAAAAGAATCACTACAAATTAGTAGCAGGTTTTTACCAATGAGTAGCGGTTTCTAAAAACCGCTACTAAACGTTTTGCAACATCGTTGAACTTAAAATCGGACCGGCCGGTTCAACCAGAAAACCGGTGAACCAGACCACAGTTCGGTCTGGTTCAATAGCTGAACTGGGGGACTGAGTCGACTCGGTCAAATCCAAGTCGACTCAGTCGACTCGGGCAAACTGCCGAGTCAGGTGATTTGCCCAATCAATATTTTATAAAAAAAACAAAAATGAGTTAGAATCAGTTAGGAACAACGATGAAAGGTTGCCTAAGCAACCACAATCCATGTGCTATGCTGTCTGGACAATGAAGAAAGGAGAAGAAGATTAGAAGAAGAGAAGGAAAATAGAGGGAGAGATTTGCCCCACCTCCATGCTTCACCACCGTCGCCTCTCCTGGGAGAACAAAAGCTGAGTGAAAGGCGACGGCTTCGACTTTGGATGGAGAGAAGGAAGAGAGGATGGCTGAAACTTTCAAGAAGATAAGGAAGAGATGATGAAGCAGAGGGCGTGTGATATGGAGATTAGACATATGGCTTCAACTTCCAAGAAGAGAAACTGTGCACACCGTGATATGTGGACTTGAAGCCTTGTAATATGCGTACTACAGCAGAAGTAAAAAATTAAAATAAGATAATTTTTTGAATTTGAAATTTAACCACTTATACTATAAAATAAAATTTATTATTATAAATTATACTTATATGTTTCTTTAATTTTCATGCATATATATAGTGTTATTTTATTATTGTCAGTTAAATTATAATATTTTAATATGGCAGGTTCAAACCCCGGTCTGACCCGGTTGAACCCTTTAAACCTTGAACTCATACCTTGACCGGTTCGTTGCCCGGTCCGGTTTTTTGTATCTTGTGCAACATTCAATTTTGTTGTGGCTTTGGCAACCGCTACTAATGCTATTTGTACCAGTTAAAACCGCTACAAATCCTACATTTTAAGCGCTACAAATACGCGTTTTTTTTTTGTAGTGAATATATTCCTGATCCTATTTGTAAACAACTTTCATTCTTTTGGTATTTGATCTTTAATATAAACAACTTTCTTTTTATGTCTCCAAATTTAAACTACATTCTCCTTTTCTACCTCATTAAATACATAATTTTATATTAATTATCCCTACTCACCACTAATTTTCTATTATTCAATCATTTATTACTCATTCTCTCTACTATGCTCTTTTTCATAAATAAGGGCATATATGAAAAAGACATAACCTCTTTTTTACTTATTTATTGTTTTTAACTAATATTAACCGCCAATTTTTTTTCACAATAAAGAAAATTGTTACTTATAAAAAGGACACCAAGGAGTATATTGACAAAACATGGAATTTAATTGGTTTCAATTTTAATTATATTGAACAAATCTTTACAAATGAGGAGGAGAAAGAAGCAATGAGGAAGGATGTGAGTTCAATGAGGAAGGGGGCGAGTTCAGGTTTCAAATGTAAGAAATAAATTGGGAAGAAAATAAGTTAGGTCAGGCTAGGCTTAAGCCAGATGTTATAAGCTGGGGTAAGGCCTAAACTTGAACCTAAACATATATTCATAAGTGTTTTTTTAGACTTGGACTTTAGCCTTTAGAAGACCTGATATGACTTAAAAGACTTTTCCAAGGGTATTCATAATTTAAGGCTTTTAAAAAGTATCATGTTTCAAGCCTCTTCAATGTCATAAGTAGGCATTGAGTTTACTAAAGTTTACATATAAGTTGGCTTTTCGCAGGCTTTTCCCAAAAACAGACAAATGAAATACTCTTATAGGGTATTAATTGAAGATCAGAGTTGATTTGAGTTTTAAAGCTAAGATCTATCTTCCACATTTGTCGTTTTCCTCAAACTCCCCTCTACTAAATAGGCCCTCAACAAGGTGGTAGATTCTTCACTTGCAACAGTAGTTGAAACCAATTGCTATCCTAAATAAGGATTTTTAAGAGAAACATGACATATTTATTATAATTAACCAAGTTAATTATTTTAATTAATCAAATCAAATTACTTAATTAGTCTATATATTTATATATATATATATTCTCATGAAATTAAACCCGACTAACAACCATTATTATTGCATTTATATTACAACCAAATTCACAATATACAACGATGCATCTCTAGAACTAAATGAAATATACACTCTCACACCTTACCTCAAATATAATCCACACATACATCAACTGTCTTGTTACAGAAAAACTAACAACACACTTCCCAAGAACGCATATGCATATGCATATGCTGATAAGCAAGCACACAAATTTATATCAGGTATGGACACACACACACACTAGACACATGCAATATCTGAAAGATTCCAGTTTTCTATATGAAGCATCCCACGACTTTTGTTGCCATCCCAAATATTCCGTTTCTTATGGCATACTGATGAGGGACTTGGTTATAATTAGCAGCAACACTTAAGCACTTCGATTTAGGAGACAATTTGAGGCTGGAGCTTGATGTTGTTGCATGTTTCATGTTTAGCCCTGAAGGAACAGTTCCAACGTTGAAGCGCTTCTTGAACTTTGTGCTCAAAGGAAGATAGATTGCTTTGTCAATATCTTCAAGCAAGTCTGTGTTTGAGTCATAGCTATTGCTCGAATTGAAGAACATCTGAAAGGCCTTCAGGCATGAGAGATGAAATTTCTTGATATTTTTAGGCCAATCACACATTTCATCCATTAGAACATGCTCCATGAACTCTTTCTTGTGTTTGTCAATTATCTCTCTTAAAAAAGCTATGGAATCTTCCATATCCATCTCAGGATTCTCGATCAAGTTTATCAGAACTGAGTTCACTTTTCCTTCTGGCTTTTCCTTCTGAACGTAAAGTAACAATGTGTTAAGGTTCCAATAACACACTTAAAATAATGGCAAGGTACAATGCTATAGATTACGTGTGCATAGAATTATTACCTGGTAGCTTTGTATGTCATTCAACAGACGACAAATAACCATAAGCAACCTTGTTATGGTTTCATAATGCTGTGGCCTGAGCTTGTCATTGGGTAAGCTGGGCCTCAGAAAGCAGGAAGCTGGAAGAACAATGGTGTGTACGGCGATGGAGATCATTCCAATCTTAATATAATCTTCAATGGAGGGCGTATGTCCATTTCTGCACCACTGTGCCTCTTCCAGCCACGAACTAAATGTTTCGTACCACTTCACATATTTGATTTCAATTGGTTATATGTTAGTTTTTGCTCGTGGATTCATCAGCTGGATGATTAAACTTTTAAAATTGACTCATTGATCCAATTAACTTACAAGATCTCTCAGGCTAGTGGTTATATCAGCTCCTTGTTGTTGACGATATCTTTGAGTAGTCTCACTCACGAGATCATGAAGAGCATCGAATATTACCTTGCTGTGGCCGCTTAAGTCCCCACTGTCCCATCTATTAAGTATTTAATCAGTTAAAAATAACACTTTTTTATGTCAAAACCGATAGTTATGATCTCCAAAAACACATGATGGCTTTTTATTATTTAGGATTACCTTGCTATTGCATCTATGAGGAGTTGCAGTTCAGGAAGATAAGCTTTCATGTCAAAGAAATCATCAGCTACAGTGATTATTATGGCACTTTTTGCGACCAACATTCTGACATAAGAGTCAAGAGGTAGGGAGGAACTGGTGGCAGCAGCAACAGCGAAGTAACAGTATGTAGTTTTCTCTCTGCCAAATCCCATACTTGCCAAGCCCAACTCTTCAGACCACCTATTGATTAATTAATTACTAAATTAGTGCTAACTACTAGTGAATGTGAAAATTCATTAACTTCTCGGTTCAAGATATTTCTACTTTCTAGACTTAGACTGTAAAAAGGAACCCACTTTACTGCTAATCACCTTATCAAATATATATGGATCGGACCATCCAAATGTGATCAGAATGATCTAGATTCATAATTTTCAACTGATAATTTTTAAATTTAAGAAATCATGTTTTAAAAAAAAATATTAGTTAAAGGATTATCTTTATTTTAGATTATAATGCCATCAAAATATCTTTTTTAAATAAATAAATAAATAAAGTAAACCTCAACTGTGTAGATCTGAAGAGTTTGGTGCTCATCACTTTTGATTATCACCCAAACCGGTTCCAAAAAAGATAAGAGATTGTTAATTTGACAAACCTCTTGAGTTGCTTCAACTCATTTTGGTAAACAGACTGCCTAAACTCATAGTTTTTCACAGCAAGTTGTAGCAGTTCATCATTGCAGAGGCATGATATCCTGCTTCCACAAGTGAATTTCCAGTTACCTTTGTTAGTATATAAAGAGTTAGAAATTATATATTACGAAAGTTTAAAGGAGAAATAAGCACACACACATATATACCTATTATAAGAGGTCTTTCCAATCCACAGAGCATTTGCATCATCTTCTTCTATGAACGTTCGATGTTCCAAATGATCGAGGCGAGCAAGCCATGGAAGATTCAACTCATGCTCAATCTACAAGCGAAACAAATTAAGGAAACTGTGAATAGTCAATGTATTTCCAAAGAAACATGATAAATATTCGATGAGAACGATTGATAGGAAGAGATGGACGCGTTCACATGTCACTAAAATCGTCCAGACGAGATGTAGGTGGTCCAGAGATCTTTTGTATTCTTAAGTTAGAATATTGTTTAGTTTATAACTTGACAGTGATAGGACCTCATCATGTAATTATACGTAACGTTGACAGTTTTACTTGTGATTTATCACAAGTTCAAATATTGTTTATTTCATAACTAATAAGTTGGTGAACAAGTTACTAAAAATTGGTTGGTCAATATTAAAATCAAGAAAGTGGTTCAAGAGAAGTGTTTTAACCGCAGTTAAATCGAGGGTCAACCTAATAATGACTAAAATAATTATGACGTTATTAAAAAATACATAAAAATATATGCAACCTAGAAGAGACTTAATATTTAAATAAAAAAATGCATTAGTCCACAAATAAATAGAATAATAATGTATAAATCACGTATAATCAAATGAAACACATTTATTAAAATAAAAAATATGATGGACCACTATTTTTTTAATGAAAAATCAAAACAACCTCATTTTAGGGTTAGTAAAGGAGAAAAAAAAATATAAAATCCGACGGATCATTCTGTCCAAAACTATTGACCAAACTAATTAAGAGCTGAGATTGATTAACTACTTGGCTAGGCTAACGGCCAACCTTGGTTAACATTTATTACTATAATGATTGATAGTGATAACTGATAAGACCTCGTGCATCTGGAAACGTTAAAAAAATGAATTGTCAGTCTTGATATTCTTTAAATATGGAAACGTTGACCGTTTAATGGACCTGTGGTTGGTGGTTTCTTTCTCCCGCAAAAGTCATATTCTCAAGTAACTTCCGAGCAAAGGTCCTTGCTTCTTCAAGTTGATATTCTCCACAAAACATGACATTCGTGGCCCTATACGCATTCATCATTGCACTTTTGAAGTACTCAGGATGTTTCTCCACATAACCTCGGATCTCTTTGTCCCGTAAAAACCAGCAAAAGCTTGCTGCGGTAATTATTATTAGGTGTTGAAAAATAAATTAATAAATAATAAGTAAATACAAAATTAAACCCTGTGAGATAGATCGAGGTAAATTCGTCAGTAATTAACCATATTTCATAAAAAATAATCAATCTATATATTATATATAATTAATGACATACATGGCGATACTTTATATCCGTGCATCCGCAGAAGCTGAAATGCCAGAGCGTCTTTGTGAAGCTGTGATGCAATCATATTGCATGGTTTTACCCACAATTTCCGATCTACGAAATTCCTATAAATCAAATCATATCAAATAGGAACGTTACCAGTTATACATATATGTAGAGAGAGAGAGTGTGTGTTGTTGATCTTGGAGATTGAATTTTACAAGTTAATTTGAGCCAAGGTCTCTTCGATCTCTTCTACAAAATACTGAGCCAACCTAACTTTTCTATTTGGTTCACCATGCACAGCTTTATAAGGTCCTCATCCATGGGATATGTTTGTGGAACTGTAACAGGTAAATACAATTACTTATAAGGATAGAAAATAAATATGTATAATAACAAGTTGGTTGGGTTATTAAATATTAAAAAAGAATTATAACAGTGAACCTCCATCGGGAAATCGTTGAGCTAAAGACTGCAAATAAGTGAGACACTCTTGTTTTCCAGTAACCATAAATGCTTTAGCTGTAGCAGAAGGTGATTGGAATAACGAGCCATCACCACTCAAGTTGTCTGATATATCTTCCGTGCTAATTGCAAATAATGGAGGCAAAGCTTCCATATAGGATAACAATGGAGGGTAATGAAGTCTCACAAGCTTCTCCCTGTATTTTCATTCAACTTCAAGTTTCACCTTACAAAATTTCTTCCAATAAAGAAAAAAGGGTTAAGATGCAAAAATAATCATAAACTCTTGTTAAAATGTAAAAATAATCATGGACTATTTGTTAGAACAAAAATAACCATGAACTTTAAAAAATGATGCAAAACTGCTAAGTTATTGTAGTACCATTAATTTTTTTTTTTAGGGTTATTGTAGTGGAGTTAATGGTTTGCTATAGTAACTTAATGGTTTTACACCTTTTTTTTAATGTTCATTGTTACTTTTATCAAAAAAAAAGTTAAAAGTGTAATTTTCAACTGTAAGTTTCACTTTAGTGAATTTCTTCTAATAAAGAAAAAGGGTTAAGGTGCAAAAATAACTATCAACTCTTGTTAAAAGTGTAAAAGTAACTAAATTATTTTTTAAAATAAAAGTAATCATGAACTTTAGAAAATGGTGTAAAACTGAGACCGAAATGAATAGAGAAAATTGTATTATTCAATCTCAATGAGTAAAATGTTTGTACACTTATATACAATTAGTGGTTGAAACCACTTGCTAAACATGTAACTAACTTAAGATGTTCCTAGATAACAAGATACAATTAACAAATCAACAACAAATTAATGTATCGTAACAAATATAACAAATATGGTTATGTTACACCTATTACCCCCCACAAGCTAGAGCATGTATATTGGTCATGCCAAGCTTGGAAATCAACTCATGAAAATGTGTAGGATGCAGTGGCTTGGTGAAGACATCAGCCAGCTGATCTGTGGTGTGAACAGGCAAAAGATGAATGAGTTTGGATTGAACTTTCTCCTTGACAATATGACAGTCAAGATCAATGTGCTTGGTGTGCTCATGAAAGGATGGATTAGAGGCTATATGAATAGCTGATTGACTATCACAGTACATCAATGAAGGATCAATATGAGATATGTGGAAATCATTCAAAAGATAGACAAGCCATTGAACCTCACATGTAGTGGAAGCAAGGGCATGGTACTCAGCTTTAGAAGATGATTTGGAAATAGCAGCATGTTTCTTTGCTTTCCAAGAAAAGAGAGAAGAGCCAAGGAAGATGGCAAACCCAGTAACTGACCACCGAGAATTAGGACAAGTAGACCAATCAAAATCACTAAAACAACAGAGTCATAAATCTGATGCAAAAGACAGAAAAATACCTGCACCAGGAAGGACTTAAGATACTGAAGAACACGGTGAGCTACCTGAAGGTGAATATCAGTAGGGGCTGAGATAAATTGACTCAGATGCTATGTAGCATAACTAAGATCAAGACGTGTAATAACAAGATACTACAGTCTGCCAATAAGTGTTCGATATTGAGTAGGATCCGATAAAGGGTTACCCTTAGTAAATGAGAGTTTAAGATGAGGATCCATGGGGCATGTAGCAGGTTTAGAAGCCAAAAAACCAGTATCCTCAAGCAACTAAAGAGCAAACTAACGTTGAGATAGAAAAATACCATCCTTGGAGCGAGCTAACTCCAATCCCAGAAAATAACGAAGATTGCTAAGATCTTTTATGGTAAAAGCAACATGTAAATTAAGTTTGACAAGATTGATTTCAATCATATCATTTCCAGCCAAGACAACATCATCAACATATACAAGAATCACAATAAAAGAAGCATCAGTAACCTTGAAAAATAAAGAGTGATCAGATTGAGACATATGATACCCATAGGAGAGGAGAACCGAGGATAACTTTGAGTACCATTAACGACTCCCTTGTTTGAGGCCATAAAGTGATTTATGAAGCTTACAAACCAAGTTAGGCTTGTGAGAGACAAACCCTTGAGGAAGAGCCATATAAACCTCTTCATGTAAATCACCATGAAGGAATGCATTATGGACATCCAATTGCTGAAGGTGCCATTTCTTAGCATTAGCAATAGAAAGGAGGAGCCGAAGAATGGTCATCTTTGCCATTGGGGAGAAGGTATCAAAATAGTCTATTCCCTTGGTTTGAGTGAAGGCTTTAGCGACAAGTCGGGCTTTATGTCATTCAACAGTACTATCAGCTTTAAACTTGGTACGAAAGACCCATTTACAACCAATGGTATGTTTCCATTTTGGTAATTCAGTTAAAGTCCAGGTCTGGTTTTGTTCAAGAGTAGATATTTCAGCAATCATAGCATCTCTCCTAACAGAAAATTTGACAGCTTGATTATAGGTTTTAGGATAAGGGGAAGTAGAAACAACAAGCAAAAAATGATTGTAAGCAGGGGTTAAGGAAGAATAAGATAAAACAGAAGAGAGAGGATACCTATCAAACCTTCTTGTGACAAATGATCAGCCTTGGTGAGAAAGGCACAGTGATAATCTTGTAGGTATGATGGAGGATGATGAGGCATGCTGGAATGACAAATAGGAGAGGAAACAGGATTGATAGAGGTAGGAGAAGAAGAGAAGGAAGAGAGAGAGGAAGGAGGAAATATATCATCAAGTTGTTGAGAGGAAAATTGAATAGAAGGATCAGGTTTAGTGATACAATCAATTTTGAAAGGAAATACAAGTTCATGAAAAAGGACATCTCTAGAGAGAAAAATTTTATTGGTGTGTAAAACTAAGAGTGTGAATGCTTTAGAACCAGAAGGTATACCAAGAAAAATACATTTGCAGGCTCGGGAATCAAACTTGGAACGGGTAGAGGCCAAAGTGGAAGCAAAACACAATGAGCCAAAAACCTTTAGGTTGTCATAGGAAGGTAATTTTCCAAATAGTTTTTCAAAAGGAGTTTGGTTATTGATAATAGGAGAAGGGATGCAATTGATAATGAATGCAGCATAGGAGACAATAAAAGACCAGTAAAGGAGGGGAACATGAGATTGAAAGAAAAGAGCTTTAGAGACATTAAGAATGTGTTAGTGCTTTCTTTCAACCAAACCATTATGCCATTATGTTGACAATACTACAAAAAAAGCTTTTAACGTCCGTTTTTAAAGGCTTTTAATGTCTCTTTTTTAGGGGACGTAGAAAATAAAGAAATAATGTCCGTAAAAAAATGACGTGGAAAGAACAGATATAACGTCCCTAGTGTAATTTAAGGACATCGTAAGTGAAGACATACCACGTCCCCAAAGCCATTTGGGGACGTGGTAAGTGACCTACCATGTCCCCAAATGGCTTTAGGGACGTGGTATGATCTTTTCTGGGAATTTTTTACATCCCAAAAAAATTTCAAATTTCAAATGTGCGAGCGAATTTTGTTTTTCAAAATTGATCTGCACAAATTTTTTTACATTACCCATTGATTCATTATGTATATAAATATCATACAGTACTATATAAATATTTATCCAACCAATTAATACATAAACATACATACTAACTAATCAAAATGTCAAAACTTCTAAAATAAACTTTGCTCATAATCTATAAGTCCAAAACTCCTAAAATAGAGACAAGCAAGCACCTACAGAAGAACTTAATGGCACAGAAGATCAACTTTGAAAGAACGGCGGACAAGATTGAGGAGGTTGAAACACCAAACAATGGCGACACGAAGTGATAGGAGGGACAGTAGAGGCTTCGACCACAACAAGCAAGGAATACCTATAATATCGCACACAAAAGATCCATAGCGACAAGGACGAGCTACAGCGTTGAAGGATCGAAGACGGCAAGCAAGAATGAGTAACGGCGGTAGCACACAAGAATGAAGACGGTAAGCAAGAATGAGAGCAAGAGAGAATGGGCAAGAGAAAAGAGAAGAGAAGGGAGGGTATGGTTAAATGGATTCGACAGAAAAGAGATAGATAAGGTTTTTATAATAAAAGACGACATGAATACAAGCACGCGAGGGTTCTAGATAAGTGTACCCAAAACCCTTCCACGTCCCAAATTATAATTGAGGACGTGATTTCCCACTTTTCATGTCCCCAATGTATTGAGAACGTGGAATGTATGGGTAAACCACGTCCCCATACATAATTGGCGACGTGTTTGCCACATACATTCCACGTCCCTGATAAATTAGGGACGTGAAATGGGGAAACCACGTCCCCAATTATAATTGGGGACGTGGAATGTCTTTCTATTTAACTTTTTCACAATCATTATTACAAAAATGCCACCACCTCAATTTTTTACGTCCTTAATTTAAAAAACAGACGTTTTATGGGGACGTGAAATATATATTTTGTAGTAGTGAGGTACACTATTTATTCAAGGCTTGTGACAATTGTCAAAGTTTTGGAGGGATGAGATGCCTTAAATCGCCATCTTGTTTTATGAGATCTTTGATGTGTACGACATTCATTTCATAGGACCATTCCCTACTTCCTTTTGTTATGACTACATCCTTCTAGCATGTGGTTATATGTCTAAATAGATCGAGGCCATCCCAACAATGAAGGATGATTCAACTACAATCTTAAAGATTATTAAGTTCCACATCTTCTTAAGATTTAGAGTTCCTAAAGCCTTAGTCAGTGATAGGGGCACACACTTATATAACAAGTTGTTGGAAAAACTTTGTGCTAAATATGGAGTAACTCACAAGATCTCCAAGGCCTATTACCCTCAGACTAGTAACAAAATAGAAATATCAACTATGGAAATCAAACAAATTTTGAAAAAGATGGTCAAACCATCTAAAACCTTAAGAGGATGTAACATGAACCTTGAAGATGTTACCCAAGAAAAGACTCTACAAATGCCTATAAAAATTTAAGGCTTTACAAGGAGAAAACAAATTTGGTTCATGATAGGGGCATTATAAGGAAGAGTTTCCAAGAGAGTGAAAGGTTTATCTCTATAAGGCATGTTCGAAGCTCAAATAAGAGAATCTCAAGACTCAATGGAAATGCCCCTATATTGTCACTAAAGTCCATCCTTTTGGCATGAAGCTTTTTGGAGAGCAAGATGGTCTAAATTTGAATGTTATTGTTCACCTACTCAAGTTATACAAGGAGAACTTCAAGCCACCATGAGAAGCCTACCATTAGGTTGTCCCTTTCCTCTCTTACTTTAAGTTATAATTGTGTTTTCTTGCAGTGTCTAGTATATGCTTAGAGTAAACATTTGGGAAAGAAGTAAAAGTAGTCTTAGTGTCTTTCTTTTGTTTGTAGTGAATAAATTGCAAACCCATTGCTTTCTACCATTTACACCAATGCAACAAATAATTTCACATTGCATGATTATTTCTTTACTCCAATTTTCATTGTGCTTTATTTAACTGTCATTTTATTGCTCATAAGGGATGCAATGAGGGTATTGCCTTAGTTTAAGTGTGGGAGAGTAGTTGCATGATTTTCATAGTGATATGTATGTTGTTTTTGTGAACACTTATACATACATTTAGAGCACTTACATACATGATATGTTGCTAAAATTGTCCTATATTGAAGCTATTTGTTGCAACAATTGATTGGTAATTTTGTGACTTCCATGTAATGCTTGCCTAGAGCTTATGCTTTTGTACTTATGGGGCTGTTTTGAAAATTATTATGCATGATTATTTGGAATATGATTGCTACAAAATCTTAGATAGATATTAGCATTGAGAGATGTGTCTTTTTGAATTTGTCATGAGAGATAAAGCTGGCAAGATTGGGAAACCAATATTGCTAGCTGTGGCAATAGAATTGGTCTTGTTACCATTTGTATAACTTTAGGAAGAACATATTGTAAGGGTTTGAGCTTCCCAAATGTTTCAAAAATGTGTGAAACTTCATGCATTTGCATCTCTCTATAATCTAGTTATCTCTCACTTGAGACCAATATGCACTTGAATTTTCATGTAGAGGATAGAGGCATTCATGTTTATTCCTATACCCCATACACAAGCCATTATATCATTTACACCTTTGCAACCATTTTTGAGCCCTTCATTTTCCATTTTTTACCACCCAAATTTGATTTGATGCTCTTAGATGTGGACTATCTTATTTGAAATTACTTGTATGTTGCATGATTATGTTTAGAATTTGGCAATGAAAGATACTAAAAAGAACAAAATGAAGAGGAAAAACAAGAAATAATATATATATATATATATATAGAGAAAAAATTGATGAGAAAAGCAAATAAGGCTATGCAATTAAAATATAGGATTTTCCAAATCTCTCCAAAAGACTGAATTGCCCTTAATTTATGGCTAAAAAGAAAACAAACCACAGGTGAAAAATTGATACGAAAGTTGTTAACATATAATTTATTGTTGTTAATATATATACAAATGTTGTTAATTTCATCCCTGGAACTTATGGCTGTAAATCATACATTTTTATTATTTTGTATGTTATAAAGTTTTAAAACAGGATACTAAAGTTGTTAATGTATATACGTATGTTGTTAATTTATATGCTCACCCTTGGAACTTGGGTCTTAAAAAAAGACATTGGTATTAGTTGTTTTTTGGGATCTCATGTGGTGAAACTTGATACTTGAGTTGTTAATCTATAATTTCATGTTATTAATTTATAATATCACCGTGGAACTTGTCTTCCAATTAGACATTAACATAAGTTGTTTTTGAGATGTAAAGTTGTGAAACAAGGATACTCGATTTGTTCATTTATAATTTGTTGTTGTTAATGTATATACATATGTTGTTAATTTATATTCTCACCCCTATAACTTGTTTTCCAATTAGATATTGGCATTTTTTTTTCTGGATCTCAAGTTGTGAAGCAGGATGCTAACGTTGTTAATTTATAATTTGTTGTTGCTAATGTATATATGTATGCTATTAATATCACCCCTAAAACATGTCAAGGTATAAAGTAAATTATGCAACAATTCTAGGATGATTTGCTACCCACCACAAAATATTTCTCCTATATTGTGTAATTTATTCCTACACTCATGGAAAACTTCAATTGTTCAATCCAATGTACAACAAATAAAAACCAAAGCCATAAATGTGAAGCAAATTTGTTAGATTTGTGTAATCAATTGGCACATTTGGACTCCATTAGAATAACCAGATAAAAACATAGGTACAAAGGTGTAAGGAAAGGGCTTTGGGTTATAGCATTTGGGAAAGTCAAGTAGGCAATGTGTATATACTAAAGTTGTAAATTGTGATTATAAAGTTGTTATTATCTATATTTAAGTTATTAATGACAATGGCACATTTTTATAAGCTAAGCAGTTAATATATAGGGTAAAAGGACAACTTTAACAAGTAAGTTGTATGTAAGGGGCACCTAACACCATAGAATTTTTAAAGGTGTTTTCAAAGCTAAGTGAAAAATTGTACATAAAGTTACAAAATGGGTCAAATTTTCACACTGTTACCTGCCTTTGACCTCTATTAAGTTGCTCTCATATGGGACCCTCAAGATGCCTACATCAATTCTTTCTTCTTTTTGAGCTTTCATTATTTTTCGATGAAGTTGAGATCAATGCTTTTGCCTCCTTATTGCAAGAATGTGATTCTGGTTTCCACTTTTCTTAGACTGCCACTAGCTCTAATTTTATTGATAATCATAGACAAGAGACAAGCATTACAAGTACAAAAACAAGACAAAAGCTAGAAAGAAATAAGCAGGGCACATAATATGAGAACAATAGAAACAATCTTAACCAAAAAAAGATAGCAATAGTAAAAAACAAAAAAGCAAAATGAATCTAGCCGTGCATGCAATCCATCAGCAACAAGGATTGACAACAAAGGGAGTAAGAATGTGGCCATCAACTGGCCCCTTATTACCTTTCTCATTTTCCATATGCAAGAAACAATTCATTCATTATTGGGTTCGAGTGGATGTGACAAGAACAAATATTTGGGTTTTGGTTATAAGCAATACTTCAATTTGAAAATACTTTTAGTTCTTAAAAAAATCTTGGATTTTGACTTTTTATAGTATATGTAATAAATAGCTCTGCTTAATTTGAGAGTAACGTTGTTTCTCATGAACTTTCAGATTTTGAATTGACTTAATGCTTTTATAGTATATTCAAACATCTTGGGGTCTACCTCTGTTTCTTCATCTTTGTGCAGAGTCATAAACTCATAATTCTTCATTTCAAACTCTAGAATTGAAAGCCCTTCGCAAACTCTATTGATTTGATATCCTACTATCATCAAAAAGCTCTTTGCAAACTCTAGAATAGAAATCATCTTCAGTGCCACCAATGGTGACATTCCTAGCCTATACTCCAATCCTTACTCGTCAACTCAATGGGTGACGATTATGGCCTCCTGCAACCAAGTCTGGTCTTGCAACAAAATGTCCAAAACGTCCTTAACTCTGTCGAGCTTGATAGTGGCAATATTAGACTATAGATTTCAAGGTGGTTTTGCCCCAGTTGAATCTATTGTTTTCCCAGAAAGAATGAAGGTTCAAAGGGAAGAATTCATGAATGTTGATGGTGAGAATGAGAGGAGAGAGGATAGAGAAGAGTGATAAAAAAGTGAGAGATTTGAAAATCATATATTCCTACTTAAATTCTAGGGAAAATGGCACCTAGATCCCAAGGACCAAAGATAATTATAAAAAAAATCCCCCCAAATTTCCCCCTTACCAATAGGTCCCTAGGGACTTTTGAGACATTATGTTTAAAAGGAAAAAGACCTGAC
>JBAGKO010000015.1:17687435-17704841 GCA_037177275.1 Acacia concinna | reverse complement strand
ATTGCCACCCCTCCCCTCCCCTCCTAAACCAAACAAAAACTCAATTCCCCTCCCCTCCCCTCTAACAAACCAAATAAGGTTACATGCCCTCCCTCCCCTCCCTCCTCCCATCCCCTCCCCTCAAACTAAACACACCCTTAGTAGTGTTGGAATCTCTGCGAAGTTGACATTTTTGGGTGAAAAGATTAAGGAAATTAAATAAATAAGTTAATTATAATATATGTTGTCTATTATTAGATTATATATTAATTTATAAGTGAAATAAATTAATTTAATATAAAAATGATAAATATAAATACTTTAAATAATCTTATTTAGTTTGTTTAATTTATCTCTTTAAAATATTAGCTGAATCTTATATTAAGAAGGGAAGGTAGTTATAATTTTCCAATATAAGCACCAATAATGCAGCTCGTGTATTCTTCATTTGTGCGTTATGAATCCTCAACCATTATATTATTTATTCATGTGGAGCACTGTTCATTTTTAATGCTAGAGACTGTGTAGTAGATACTGGGGATATTGGTGGGGCAGTGAAAGAAATATTTTGTGTTTGTTTTAGGGGCCATGCGCATACAAGCTGATTGCACTTGCTCTGGTGGGATCCCTTTAAGAGGGTATAACTGTAAATCCAACATTTTGATCACAAAATAGACTAATTTGATATACGAGTAATTTGACTTCCCTTGCAGTCACAATGAGACATTTAACAAAAGGCTTGGTCTTATAGTGGATATATTAATTATAAATATAAGATTTAGTTAATTCTTTTAAGAGTAATTAAAGAAGTTAATTAAGTTAATCTTATTTTTTTGCCTGAAATTATTTTATCATATCATATGTTGTGTGTAATTAAACTATATATTAATTTATAAATGAAACAAATTATTTTAAAGAAAAAATTATAAAAATAAATACTTTAAAATGAATTAACTGGCTTCCTCAATCTCTAAAAACCAATTAGATCTTATATTGAGATTAAGAGGAGGGGTAGTGTACATGTGTGTACACTTAAAACTGATAATGTTTTCTTCGATTATCAACAAATCAGTGACAATCTATCAGTTTAAGCTTCCTTTAATGAATCTTGGCCGCCCAAGACGTTGCTTACACATTTTTTTTAAAATATCAAGTACTACCTCTAATTTTAAATATAAGATCTAATTGCTTTTTTAGACAATTTTAATGAAGTTAATTAAATTACTTAAAAGTATTTAAATAATTTATCGTTTTCTGTTAAATAACTTTGTCGAACTTATAAATATAATATAATAATACATAACAAATTAAATAATATGATTAAGTAGTTTATTTTCTTTTATTAATATCTTAAAAAAATTAATTAAATTTTATATTTAGAATCTGAAGGCATTTAACTACTATATTACACCAACTTCAAAGAAACAGTGTTTGAGTGATAACATCTGTAACCGCAAGTGCTACAATGTGTCGATCGTTTTTTTTTTTACCAGACGACGTGTCATTATTGGCGAGTATATAATATATATATATATATATATAATGAACAAAACTAACATTGTAATTTATTAATGGGGCCTCATGCTGCCACTGACGCAACGCATAAGCTTGTGACACGATTAATTACGCAAAAACGTGTCTTTTTTGAAATAAAAGATGGGTACATATGAAAGATATTAAATAAAATATTTCATTTAGTGGGGGAATCTTTGTAGTAGTCCTGATATATATGTTATGATAATCAATCCATTTTGGTAAAGCCACTTGTCTTTCTTTTTCAATTATCCATTCATGTGAAATATGATTACACGCTAGCTATTTTATTAGCCTCTTGCTTGAAATTATGCTTAGTTTTCTGGTTCTCTCTGTCACTTAAATATTATCATCAGAATTATTGCCCTTGAATTGCTCTTTTGAACTGTTTATATCAACGGCCTTTTGCTCTTCTTTCCCCCAAATCAGCAAATAAAGACCAAGCACCACCACCATTGCCCCTACAAGGCTGAATTAACCATACATCACAACTCATTAATTAATCACACGTCGTTGTTCTACACGTGTTGATAGTTATAAAAAAAAAAAAAAGACGAAAGAAAGATGAAGAATAAAGGGTTATGTGATCTAGTCTATTACGTACCAGCCCAGATGAAGTCCGTCGCCGAAGACGAAGTAGGAAAGAACAGCCGTTATAACTGTAAGAAGAGGGTTAAACATAGTGACAAAAACTGGGCCTTTTTCTTCTGTGCACCATATTTGAATATAAACTAGCAAACCCGACGCCACAATTCCCTGCCACATTAGCAAAAAGAATACTATTAACTATCAAACACTAAGAACTTTACATTTTGTGCTTACGTAGCAATAGTCTATAATATAATGGAGTATCTTGTTTGTACTGCATTTTACACTATAAACGAGATTTCTTTTATATTAAACAAGGAGGTAGTACTATTTACTCTCACTGCATGTGTACTTACGGCATATATTATGGACCACAACTCAATATTGAACCCTATAGTCCATGCCGACTTGTCATGTTCTACTATCACTGAATAGACCGCTGATTGGGCTCCTCCAATAAGGCATTGCCATGTGGTCAACGACCATTGTGCAGGGTATCTTTTCAAGGTATATGCCTGTATATATGGACACATTATTGTCTCAGTATAAGGTAAAAAAACCAGAAGAAGATATATATATATATATATATAGGAGTTTAAAAGTTCTGGAATTAGTTTCTAGTTGAATTGAGTAGTGACTTGTGGTGAGAAAAATGAAAACCTAACCTGCATAATGTACCAGATGGCCCATGCTACGCAGCTCGCAATTACAAGGAGCGATCCTTTTAACCACTCATCATGGATTTGATCTTCATTATTACTAATATGAAACAGAGGAGGCCATAAATTTCTTATTGTAGGCCCTCTGTATAGTGTCACGATCATCACTCCACCTAAAGAAACCAAAGTCCCTACTATTTTTGCTACACTGCGAGGATTACGCAAGTGAATTACTTCAATCCTGCAATTATATTAATTCATACACAAGTTAACAATGAGAATGTAATTTCATATACATCTATCTATGATATATTAAAAAGTTGGAAGTTTATGTGAATCAATTGAAGCTATGGAACTACCTTAGTATCACCGCAATAACGAAGGTGATGGCAGCTATGGTGTTGTATAATGCAGTCACAAAGGTTGGATTGGTGTAGTTTAAGCCAATAAAGTACATAATCAGACTCAGACTTAACCTGAAATATTCAAACGAATAAGACAAGTTCATTAAGTTTTATACGTATATTGTTTCCATTTAATTCAGAAATATAGGAATAACATGTTTGTCTTCTTCATCATGGCCTTACCCCAACAAAGAAAGCACAAAAAATTCCAAGAAAAGAGCCACTGTCAACTTGGGCCTCATTTTTCTGCAGGAGAAAGAGAAAGTTAGCTGCGAGAAATGAAAGACGTACACATGAAAGGAGATCAAAGAAGCAAATCAAGTTAAAGTAGCTAGTCAAAATCGAAGAGATGATCAATCACTTGGCAATAATCAGAGAAGTGTAGGTAAGTGCATACCTTTCAAGAAAGTAAGCAAAAGGGGAGAGTACAAGGCCAGCCAAAATGTTGCGGTAAGTGACGTACACGTAAGGATTAAGGCCATGATTGAAGGAAGCCTCTGCTATGAAATACAAGATAGAATAAGCCAATTGAACCAAGATCATCAACAGGTGTGGCTTGAACTTACAGCACAAACCGACGAGACCACTTTTTTTTGGCTCCATTATTAATCTCCGCGATATCAAGATCAGATCCCTCTCTCTCACGCAAACTCACACTATTACCTTGTCACAGGCCCTCTACAAGATAGTTTAATTTATAAGGTAATGGTAAAGGCAGAGGAAAGAAACGAACGAAGGGAGAGAAAGAAAGCGGAGTGAGGCTTTGGAAAATAAAAATTCTTACTCAATCAAATAAGAGCCGAATATAACTAAGAATTCTCATATTATAGATAAAAATTCTATTATATTGGTATTTATAGAGCGCTAGAAATATTAAAATAACATTAATAACCTTGTAGTATAGTGTTATTGATATTCCCGTCTAAGTAGGGGTTGTCGATTTGATCTCGCTGTTAAGTGACTAGTACCTGTCCCTCTTATATTAAAAAAATTCAATATACCACTCTCTCTTCCTAAATATAAGTTTTAAATAACCTTTTTTAATAAAAAAAAGTAGTTAATAACCATATATATATATATATATATATATATATATATATATATTCTAACTATGCACTCCTCATAAATATAGGTCTCATTCACCTTCTTAACTAATGTAATTCTCACCGTCATTGGTAAGAAAATTGGGAAAAAATAAATAAATGTTGAAACAAAACTGATGAAACTAAATTTATATTTTGGGACTAACCCATTATTAAATTTAAAGCATGGAGGATATGGTTAATTTCATATTTAATAAAATTCTCGGAATAATAATATTTTGCACACAGCTAGAAATGAACGACATAAATGCAAGACAATTATTGATGATGGTCTCATTATCTTTTTTTATCTTCTTTTTTATAATTCCATCCGACTATTAAATTATGAGAGATAAAGTATTTCCTCCTTTTCACATTTCTTCATCTTTTCCTGATTGCATTGTCTTGCATTGTGCACTATGAGTAGGATAATTTATTCATGTCGGGACGGACCTACTTGACATAGAGCTTGACCGCACACATAAAAATTTGAGAAAATGATACCTAAGTTCTAAGAATAAAAAATAATTATTAAAAAGTGCTACCAATAAACATAATTATTAAAAAATCTCAAGATTCCAAAAAAAAATTAACAACTTAGCAGAGAAAATTAACAACTTTAAGTTCTTTAACAGCGGTTTTAACAACTTCGTTCCAACATTTTTTAACAACGCCTAGGTGATAAGTATAAAAATATTGGAACGGAGTTATTAAAACCCGCTATTAAAGTTGTTTATTTCCCCTGCGAAGTTGTCAATTCCAGTTGCTCAGTTGTTACAAAACCCAGGTGATATTTGTTAAAATGTTGAAACGGAGTTGTTAAAACCCGCTATTAAAATTGTTAATTTCTCCTGTGAAGTTGTTAATTTTTCACTTTTACTTTGGGACTTTTGGGTAAGAAATAAAATTGATATGAGACTTTTTAGTAATGTTGAAACGGAGTTGTTAAAACCCGCTGTTAAAGTTGTTAATTTCCCTTACGAAGTTGTTAATTTCCCCTATGAAGTTGTTAATTTTTCACTTTCTACTTTGGGACTTTTGGGTAAAGAGCTAAAATTGGTGGGACTTTTTTATAATTATGTTTGTTCCTTGTGACCTAGGTATCATTTTCCCTAAAAAGTTCAGCCTTCTTTCAAAATAATTTAATATTATGTGTACGATTATGATGTATATTTTTTACTCATAACATTCACTGTAATACGGTCAATGCATATACATACATACATATATATATATATCTATATATTGCCTCCAACCTCAAATTTTTCGGTTTGTCACTGAATTCATGTGATAACATTATACTCCTTCTGGTCTTAATTTTAAGGGTCTATTAACTTTTTTAAAAAATCTTAAAAAAATTTAAGAAATCTAATTATATTACTTAATCATATTATATATTGCGCTTTATTACATTATATATTAGTTCATGAGTCAAACAATATAATTTGAAGAAAAATGACAAATTTTAATGTCTTAAAGTAATGTAATTAGCTTTTTTAGAATTTTTTTAGAATTATCCAAAAAAGTTAACAGACCCTTATAATTAGGACTGGATGGTGTATAACCTTTAAAGAAGTTAAATTAGTTATTTAATTATATAATAAGTTATTTTTCATTAAGCTATATATCAATTTATAAGTCACAATTAGTTTATAGAAAGATAATGAATATAAATACGTTAAAGTATCTAATTTAGCTTTATTAATCTTTTTAAAAAAGTTAACTAAGTTTTATATTTAAAAGCGGATGTAGTAGTATATATTTTGATGAAAATCAATAAAAATTAACTAACATAATTATAATACTCCTTCCAGTCTAATTATAAGATCCAGTTGACTTTTTTTTTAGAGAATTCTAAGAAAGCTAATTACATTATTTAATCATATCATATGTAATTATTTTATTATTTATTAGTTCATAATTCAAACAATATAATTTGAAGAAAAATGATAAATTTTAATGTCTTAAAGTAATATAATTAACTTTTTTAGTATTTTAAGAAAAAAGTCAACTGGGCTTTATAATTAAGACTGAATGAGGTAGTAATAGCATGGTTAAAAAATGCCAATACATACATCCGTAGGTGCTATATATATATATACAAGAACTAACACGACAAATAATTATAGACGCTGGCATAAACAAACACACATGAAATAGTGTCATTGTGCGCCATTTTTATATGAAGCCTCCCACAATTTTTGGCGCCATCCCATATTTTGAATTTCTCAAAGCATATAGAGGAGCTTGGACAGCAGTAACATTAACTAAGCAGTTAGGCTTAAAGCACAGTTTGAGGTTGGAGTTTATTCTCGTGTGTTTCTTGTTTATCCCTCCATGAATGGCATCATTAACCTTGAGGTTGAGGTTCTTCCTCAAGCTTCTTCAACTCCTCAAAGGAAGATAGATTGCTTTGTTAATATCTTGCAGGAGATCTGTGCTTGAGTCATAGTGATTGCTTGAGTTGAAGAACATCTGGAATACCTTCAAGCATGAGAGATGAAATTGCTTGCTAGTTTTAGGCCAATCACACATTTCATTCATTAGAACATGCTCTATGAACTCTTTCTTCTTGTTCCCTATTATCTCTCTCACAAAAGCTATCGAATCTTCCACATCCAACTCAGGGTTCTCTATCAAATTTATCAGAATTGAGTTCACTGTACGTTATCAACAGTGTGTTTATATTAGGTTCTAATTGTTGATATATGTGGGAAAAGTCCCACATCGCTAAGGATTAAAGGGAGGGGCGCAAGTTTTATGTATAAATAGGAAGCCCCTCCTCACTTTTGTATCATCCCTTCAATAATCAATTGTCTCTTGATTATATAAGACAATTTGATTCTCTCTCTCCTTCTTTGTATTATTTCTTTGTGTAAATTATTTGAGTAGCAATAATTTATAGATATTTAAGTGTTTCCTTTTATTGTTGTCCTGCCTTATTTTTTAGCTGTTATTAAGTATAGTAATTGTAGCTTATTATATTATTAAATTACATCTAGAATATTTTGTAGTGTTGTGATTTATTAGTATAATCGGCTACGCTCTATAAAATAGGCTTCCGCAACACTAATAACATATATACTTAAAATAATGGTTAGGTACAGTTTTCAAGATTATGTGTGTATAAAATTATTACCTGGTGGCTTTGTATGTCATTCAATAAACGACAGATAACCATAAGCAATTTCGTTATGGTTTCATAATGAGGTGGCTTGAGCTTGTCATTAGGTAAGCTGGGCTTCAGAAAACAGGAAGCTGGAAGAACCATGGTGTGAACGGCGATGGAGATCATTCCAATCTTAATGTAATCTTCAATGGAGGGCGTTTGTCCATTTCTGCCCCACTTTGCTTCTTGCAGCCACGAATTAAATGTTTCGTACCCCTTCACGTAATTTGATTATTCATTATTTAACAAAATTAGATATGTTAGTTTTTGCTCGTGGATTCATCAGCTGGATGATTAAACTTATAAAATTGACTTATTGATCTAATTAACTTGCAAGATCTCTCAGGCTAGCGGTTATATCAGCTCCTAAGCTTGTTGTTGAAGATATCCTTGAGCAGTTTCACTAACGAGATCATCAAGAGCATCGAATATTACCTTGCTGTGTCTGCTTAAGCCCCCACCATCCCATCTATAATTAATCAGTTAGCAAGAGAGAACACATTTTTGGTCAAAACTGAGATTAATTATTATGGTCTCAAAAAAACACTTGGGGGCTTTTAATTAATTAGGGTTACCTTGCTATAGCATCTATGAGGAGTTGCAGTTCAGGGAGAGAAGCTTTCATGTCAAAGAAATCATCAGCTTATACAGTTATAATTATGGCACTTTTTGCGACCAACATTCTGACATAAGAGTCATGGGGTACTGGTGGCAGCAGCAACAGCGTAGTATCAGTATGTAGTTTTCTCTCTGCCAAATCCCATACTTGCCAATTACATATACCAATTAGTGCTATTTAAGTGCAGATGAAATTCATTAATTTCATTAGTTCAAGTACTTTCTAGTCTCAAACTGTGAAACTGATATAGAAGAGAAGTTTGCGTGACAAACCTCTTGAGTTGCTTCAACTCATTTTGGTAAACAGACTGCCTAAACTCATAGTTGTTCACAGCAAGTTGTAGCAATTCGTCGTTGCAGAGGCATGATATCGTGCTTCCACAAGAGAATTTCCAGTTACCTTTGTTAGTATATAAAGTTGGAAATTATAAATTACTTTAGTTGAATTAGCTGAATTAAATTACGAAGTTGAAGGAGAAATAAGCAGATACCTATTATAGGAGGTGTTTCCTTGCCAATGATCATTTGCTTCGTCTTCTTCTATCGACATTCGATGTTGCAAATGATCAAGGCGAGCAAGCCATGGAAAGTTCAACTCATGCTTAATCTACAAGGCAAACTAAGAGCATATAACACACGAGCCGCAAATACATACTATCCGTTATGAAACCCTCTAGTAATTAATTTTTTTCATTTGTTTAACCTACTGATGATGAAAATTTGAAATATTTACTTATTAATTATCTGAATAAAATATTATTATAATTTAATTGAATTAAATGAAGCTTCCAAATCTCATCTAATCAAATTGATTAAATGAGATTTGCACATAATTTCACACCTCCACTATTATTGTTAAAATCAAATGGAGTTATGCAGCTAGATCCAACAACTTCACAAAGAAAGCCCCATCCACATATCACGATGTATATATTCTTTAAAGATGAAGTTTGGGTATGGTAAGGAAATTATTGTAATTTTGGTACCTTAAACACTTGTGTCTAAAAGGGTCTTTTTGAGATTAACAACCATATTATACCATATTAATAACAGCAACCTTTTTTAAATGACTACCAAATTGTCATTAATATAATTTCCTTGCAAAAATTAAAGTGCATAAATGTCTTTCTGTTCTTTATATATGGGAAAGTAGACAGCTTAATTGACCTGTAATTGGTGGTCTCTATCTCCTGCGAAAGTCACTTTCTCAAGTTGTGTCCTAGCAAAGGACCTTGCTTTCTCAAGTTGATATTCTCCACAAAACATAACATTCGCGGCCCTATACACACTCATCATTGAGCTTGTGAAATACTCAGCATGTTTCACCACATAACCTTGCATCTCTTTGTCACGTAAAATCCAGCAAAAGCTTGCTGCAGCCATATATAACTGTTATATCTAAAATATAATTATAAGCAAATACACATGTAGTTTCTTAATAAAATTAGTTAGTTAAAGCCCTGTGATACATATATACATATACATATCCTAATCTGAAATCAACCATATATATCAAAGCTAATATATATAATGCCATACATGGTGATACTGTGTATCCGTGCATCCGCAAAAGCTGAAATGCCAGAGCGTCTTTGTGTAGCTGTGATGCAATCATATAATATGGTTTTATCCACGATTTTCGATCTATGAAATTCCTGCAATCAAATTAAACAAAGAACCTTGTTAGTATTTTCGATTATATGTATAATTCAGGTTGGATTCTCTAGAGGTGAAAATGGTCTTGACTTGTCCAAGCACACATTATATATATATATATATGTCTCTACTTTGTGTGCATATGGAAAGATTAGAATAAAAACACAGGAGAAGAGGCTGATCTGTGTAATTGATACTTTTAATTTGGAGATGAGGTTTATTTTACCCTTAAATTTGTGCCAGGGTTTCTTCAATCTCTCCAATAAAATACTGAGATAACCCTAAATTTTCCAACTGATTCATCACGCACAGCTTTATAAGGCCCTCATCCAAAGGATATGCTTGGGGAACTGTACACGATACAGTTTAAGATGTATGAAAAATCCTTAGCTCTTTGGTTTTGTTAATGGAGAACTTTTTAACTTTGGAAAATTAAAAAAAAAAAAAGTAATAAGAAGCTAGGAGCCATCAACCTCCACTGGGTCATCTTTGAGTTAAAGACTGCAAATAAATGAGGTACTCTTGCTTTCCCGTAACCATAAATGCTTTAGCTGTAGCAGAAGGTGATTGGAACAACGAACCGTCACCACTTAAGTTGTTTGATATATCTTCTGTGCTTGTAGCAAATGATGGAGGCAAAGCTTCAAGATACGATAACAATGGTGGATAACAATGCTGTCCCACAAGTTCCCCTCTACATTTTCATTATAAGGTCCTTTAGTGAAATCTTCATATTAAAAAAAAAAAATTTACAAGGAATGCATGCAAGTGTACGTATGTCTGAAATCAAATATATGAGAGTAAGTACTTGTTAAGAAGCTTTTTGCGACAGCTAAAGATATAGGATAGTATCTCCTTCACTGCTTCTGGGAAGATAACTGGCAAACCATTTGTTTCGGCAAGTTCAACCAAGCCAGGTAGAACGTACAATGGCAAACGAGGGAGTGCAATAATAATGGTCTTTCACACCCTTGAGAAGCTTCTCAGAATTTGATTCAATAAATGATAATCCTGAAACCAGACAGAAATTTAAACCATTTCACAATCAAATAAAACTAAAATATTCGAAGTTACTTCCTCTCTTCACCAGGTTATTAGACATTATCTCATTCCAAATTGGTTATGATCTCTACCCTTGCAAATAAAAAGTTGAATGAAACGAAAGATCATTTGACTGTGTATGAGACCCATTTTCACTACTGAACATTTAAAATAGTAACATGGGATATATATACCTTTCTCTATAACAAGTGGGCCAGTATTCCACATTTTGAGGGCAACAATGGAAGCAAGAGTTGCAGGTAGGGCTTCAATGATGGGGTTGCCTAAAGCATCCCACTCTCCCTGAGACCGAAATAATTTGGGAGAAAAATGAATTGCATTATTAATGAATGAATGGACACTTATATATATAATTAGTAGATAAAACCACCATCTAAGCTTGTAACTAACATCTAGACTTGTAACTAACTCTAGATAACAGAATACATCATCAATTTAATTTAAGTAACAAAATCTGTTATGTTACACCTGCTACTCCACAAAACCCTTGTCCTTTGTGATTATTTATCATCCAGTTCAAGCAATTCTCGAACATGGGCTTCAAATTATATTATGATCAGATTCATGAGAACAAGAATCAGGGATCATAGCTAACAATGCAGAGTCACACGCAGAAGGACTCACAAAAGAATAGGGATCAATGTTTGGTGAGAACATCGTTCCCTTAATGTTTTGGACTCTGCTTTTGATGGAGCATAAAGTGGAATCCATTATTTAATTTGAAATCAATAAATGAAAGATGGAAGAAGAAATCGATTTGGATTGCAATTAAGTGGCTTGTTGCTATAAGTTCATGAAGCAAACTACTGTATTTATAGTGCTTTGCATGGAAGTTACGTGTTCAAATACATACATATAGTACATCGTGTTTCTAACTCCAAGACTATATATAAATGTTGCAGCTGAGAGAAAGTTGGGATGAAATTTAATTTGTTCCCAGATCACGTGATAATTCATTTTTTTTAAATTAAATAACGACACAGTCAAAACCGTAGGGGCAAAAGGGGCGAGTTTAACAAAGAAAATCAACAAACTAAACTGATTAAATAATAGCCCAAGCATGTGTTAATCAACACATACATAGTTCCTCCTTGATTTATGTTTTCCGGCTAGAATCCTCTTGTTTTATAACCCTAAAATAAATTCCAATTTTTTTTTTTAAATATTGAGATGAAGGTGGGGCTAATGATGACGTAGTCTTATGATTCCAAAATCAAAATTTGAGAAGCAAGAAATTCAATGTTGATAAGCTAACCAGCAGAAGATGACGTGTCTCCAATAAGGCTTACGAATTGGTACTGATATGTCACTAATAAATAGAAGACCTGGCCTCAACAGAAGATATAGTCATTTAATCAACGGAAAATTATTTTGCAAGTTACCTATATTTTAAAAAAAATTTTAATTTAGTACGGGCTGAGGCAAGAGAATTGAAGTAGTTAAAGCAGCTCTGAGTTTAGGAGCATAAATGAATGAGGCAATAAGCCTCTTTCCTGTATCGTTCTGGCCTAGAGTTAAGTAAGGCATTGGAAAAAGGCTAACTTTATTTCATCGTTAGAAAGACTGGTGTTTTCCTCTCTTTATTAAATTTTTTAATTTTATTCTATTGGCACCATTAACCCAGGTGACTTTCCTCCGTTAGCACTACTAATAAATAATTATGCTAATAGAGCAAAGTTAATCATTTAACTGAGAAAAAACACATATTTATCAAAAAAAAAAAATTGAGAAAAAATAGAGTACCTACAAAAATAATTTTCCCTTTAAATAATTATATGTTTACCACATCGATCTGTGTACTATATTCACTAATTCACGCACTCCCTAAAATACTCATGCAATGACATAATTTAGTCATATACACTATTGAAATAGCAGCTAGCCCGTACAATACGTAGTGCGCAGTCATACAAACACAAACAAAATTTGTATACGTTTTGTTTCTCTGTTCCCTTCCGACCGTGTGGACACTGTGTCTGGGCTCAGAGGAGCAGAGTTCAGGAAGTGATGGATCGTCGGGCCCAATTGAGAAAGATACGAGAAACCCAATAAGAAAGAGCATGCGTATTAACTTAAGAGGAAGACTTGGAAGCTACGCGCACTAGAGGAAGTCTGACGATTATCAGGCACAAGACGTATGAGAGTGTGGGTGTGAATTGTCTTGTGAAAATCTTCTTTCTCTCTCATGTATCTCTCTTCTCTTTCTGTTATGAGCATTCTCTTTCTTCCTTGTTTTTCTCTGTAATTCTGTTATCCTTTCTCTGACAGATACTATTCTGGATCTGGTGATTTGATATATATCCAGTAATATATACGGAGTTTATTCGAATTGCTTACACTTGTTTTTTGTTGGAATTATGTAACATAACATTTAGTGCTTTCGTTGAGAGTCGGGTTTACAGTCATGGCGGAAAACACTAGGATGAAGGCTGATCTTAAGAAGACTCAGGACTTCGTGGAATATGCCAAGGAATGTTTCAGTCAATTCGACCACTTTGGCTCCATGCTCCAGGCCCTCACTAAATCCATCGATTCCATCCACGCTCGCCTTGAGCTGGTTCCGTCCAGTTCGAAGAAGTCTACTGTCCCCGATCTTCTGATGGGCTGGGCGCTGTTCCTTTCCATAGTGTCAAACTTGATTTTCCTCGTTTTGACGGCATGGACGCACTTAATTGGATTTCTGTGCTGAGCAATTGATAAGCAAAAATTTTATATCTTAAGACTCTCTAAGTGTACAGGGTATATCAAGTAACAAAGTATGAGTAAGATATCGTTTTCACAAGAACTTAACAATATAGTTGAGCACTGACTTTATACTTTTACTTAAATTGAGTCAACACAAACGGAATAAATGATAACTAAAAGAAAAGAATCAAATCTAACTAAGGCTAAGAGTAACACTAGATCTAAGTGGTGGCTTAGATTATTATAGCTTTGATTATTTCTTAGTGTCTAATTTCTCCCATTAATTGTATTTAAAATAATATTTGATAGTCTAGGATTCTAAATTACCTAAGGCTATGTTTGGCTCAATGGAGGGGAGGGGAGGGGAAGGTTTGAGAGGGATTTCATTTTACTTTATTTGGATTGATGAAAAGAGAGAGGAGAGGAGAGATTTTAGTTTTGTAATTATTAAAATTAAATAAATATAATTATTTTTTGTTTAATATATGAATATTATTATAATTCTATACATGCTATTTAAAAATAGTATGGACATATTGGTTAACATAGGGTAAAATATTAGCCTTCCCCTTACCATGTATGTCTTACTTGTAGCTAGTGTAGATCTGGTGATTGGTGCCAATTGGTTGGAGACTCTTGGCTCCCACGTGGCTGACTACAGTATGTCCAAGATTAAATTTCTGGAGGGCGATCATTTTATTACCTTACAGGGGTACCATGGATCTGGCCCATTTGAGGCCCTATTACACCATCTGATTTGAAAAAACCATTTCTACTAAATAAGACATTAAATCTAATTAGCATATATTAAACTATCTAGTTGGATTCTTTTAATAGTTAACTATGATAGAAAAGAGTAAAAAATGAATTCAAAAGGTCTATCGATGTTATAAAAATGATTTGTCTATCACTTTCAAAAACTTTTTGATTAATTCAAAAGATCCACACATCGAGGTCCAGGGCATGTAACTTGCCCACAAACCCACTGCAGTAACCCATACATAATATTAATGGCACAATCAGAATAAGGGGTAGAAACCTAGCTCACTAGTCCACATACATAACACTGAAACCTTTATCACAAAGAGTCTAAACAGAACAGTTTCTAACACATAAAATATTGTGGTTCCACCAAAATATCAAAGTATACATGAACAGGGCCTCAAGCCCGACAAGAAGTTTATAGTTATCAATATAGTTATCTAAAATAATATCAATGCATATCAAAATATGATGATCCTATGATAACAATATATAAACAATACAATCCCAAAAAAAAACAAGAGACATACATGGCTGCTGTTGCCTATACCTCTGCCTACTTCCCTTGACCTCTATTTGTATGAGAGGTCTTACCTGAAAAATTATCAATAATAATGGGGTGAGACACGAAGTCCGAGTAATCAAAATCAATTTACAAAATATGTAAGAAAGGATTGCAAGTAAGAGAAGCAGGTTTACCATTAATCATAACCATATTCTCAATAGTAAAACATTATATAATACATTCAATAATTAAAACCATCCCCACCCATCCATCCTGATCCTCCTTATATCTTTTGGACTTGGTACATCATATCAGTGCTAGTATACTCAGCCAAAGATTAGCTAGTCACTTTAAGAAAACTGCCCCCTCCCATGCCACCATCGATATACCATAATAGGGAAGTGTCCATCCAAAACACTCAACTCAAATTTGGGCCAGGAATGAGAGAGCCAATGGGCACACACTTTCACCATATCTCTTCCACACAATCCAATATATCCCATAATAGAACACAATATGTTCAATATAATTTTCAGAAGCATTTCACAACAGTAACATTTTATCATAATCATCATAACGGTAATAACTCAATTATAATCACAAATCATACATATAAGTTGTAAAGTACACTGCTTCACTGAAACAAATTAATATTTAAACATACACATGATTTTTCAAAAACCATACAATGCAAGTAGTATAGATAAAATTAAAGTAAGGTTTAGAAAACACCTTATAGCCCAAAACATGCATATAGAATAAATTAACCCCGGTTACCTCAACTCCAAGCTTAATTTTACCATCTTTGAAAAATAAAGGTACCAACCACAATCCGGACACAAATCAATATACACCATAATATAGATATAAATTTAATACATAGATGAAATAATTAACACAATCATATAATATTAAAGCTTTGAATTAATTACCTAAAAATTACAAATTTTAAACTCTAATTCCAATTGTTTGATTTAAACTTAATCTAATACTTTCCTCAACTCAAATAACTCCTTTAAATCATGAGTTAACACCAATTACATATAAGGGTACAAAATCTCCAATTTAAATTTTAGATTTTCAACATAAAATTGTCATTTTATAAATCTTAAATTTTTATAACAATCTAAATCAATTAAAACTTTATAATACCTCCAATAGTATAAATAAATTGTTTAACACAAATTTAATAAGCCCCACAAGTCAAAAATAACCATTTTTGGGTCTGTTGTCACAAAGAAAAAACATTATAAAATCATAAAACAATCAGATGAAAAATCTAAACTAATTAAAATTATCTACTAGCATTCCTCTACATTTCTATAATATTATATTGTCAAAACTTAAAACTTCCCAAAACCCTAACTCTAAAAATTTCCTTTAATCAGAGCAAAATCACTATCATTCAAAAGCTAAAATCATTTAGAATAATTATGATAAAGAATTTTCATAAAAGGATATTGATTTAAGTACCTATTTGATCCCAAATAAAGAACTCTAGACTAGAGGAACAATATCGCCAGACAGACGAAGAACTCGCAATTTCTCTCTCACTCTCGTTGTAGCTACAGGGAAGAAAATATGAAATTGAATGAAATGGATATTAACATACCCACACAGTCAGTGCCAGCACGTGATTGATGTTTTTTTTTGTTAATTTCCCTTTTTCATTTGCCAATCTTCTGCCTCTTTAATTATATATATATGTATATCTTTTCTTCTTCCTCTTTGTCACTATTATTATTATTATTATTATTATTATTATTATTATTATTATTATTATTATTATATTTTATTAACCTCTTTTATATATATGTGTATGTATTAATAATAACAGGAATAATAATAATAAAGTATTATTATTTCTACATTTTCGTTTCCACTAATTTCTTTTACAAGTAAATTCAAACTTTTATAAAACAATTTCTTTTTTTTTTGTATATAATTACCCAATAAATCATTTTATCATAAATAATTTCTTTGTAATTGAAATTAAATCATAGCATAAAAATTAGGATGTTACACTTTTCACATCAGCAAATTTAAAAAACCCAATTTAGTTATGGTACCTTAGTGTCTTTTTGAAATGTTAACAAAACTTTTTGAGTTTTGAAAATTCAAATGATATTTAAGTATTATTTCCCTTGATTCTTTGTTTTACAAAGAGAATTTGAATCAATTGGGTTGAGCAAATCTTTGCGCTTTATTTTGTTTTCCATGTTAGTGTATTTGATTAGTAGGGAATTTTTACTCAGGTTAGATGTGTTTGGGGTTTAATATGATGAACATTTCCGTAATTTCACTTCCTCACAAATTAAAACCCCCCTCCATCTTGTCTTCTTTCACTCTTCTCCCTTTGTTTACTTGACCCAATTTGAAGGTATTGGGAATCCTTTTGATTTTTTAGGTACTCATATATCATATACATAGATTTTGAGGGAGCATACTTCAATAATTTCACACGTTAACAATATATATAAATATAATGTTTTAAAAAGGAAGGTGAGGTGGCATGGCACATGTGCCATATAAGCATGTCACATATGCATGTTTAGTCAACCGTCATTGACTTTTAGTATTTATTAATGGAGAGGCAATATTACCTTATTTTTAAAACTTTCGGGGCATATTTGTTGGATATTGTGCTCTAGTGGCCAATCATTGTACTTAGAACATTGTGATGTTTTATGAATTTCTCCAATTT
>JBAGKO010000015.1:17662274-17672488 GCA_037177275.1 Acacia concinna | reverse complement strand
CAATCTCTTTTACCATTAATAAGCCCAACCAAACGGGCCATTCATGGTAATGTAATGAGGATTACCATTACACACCTGCAATGGGGTTGAACCAAACGGGCCCTTAGTCTTTTAGTTGCTTCATTGTTGTATTATGCCTTTAGGCTTGTCCACGGGTATTGAGACACTGAGATTTATTTTCTCTCTTACATTGTTTAATCTCTGCCCAGTTTTTGCGAATCTCAAGGAGATGTAAACAAATGACAACTCTCACTGTTAGTCTTAAAAATTTGGTCTGTTGGCTAATATGAAACCAAATGCATCTACACAAGCTTGTTTCCTTCATCTTGTCCAATTTCCTAAGGACAAAATGGACAAAGTTTTAGTCTTTCTTGCTTGTTGGCTTGTAACGTGTTCTCTAAAACCATTTATTAAAAGAGGACAAATGTACTTCTAGCTATATACGATCCATATTCCTAAGAAGTTTTTAGATCAAATTATTTCATTTTTCTTTTAACAACTCCGGTCTCATTTTGGCCAAAAAGTTGTGCTTGATTTGTTTTGAATATGACTATTTACTCCTTCTCGGAGATAACTCTTTGTTTAACCTCAATTCTACTTGCGGCTGCCAATTAAGACACAATTATTGTTGCCCACTGGCTATGACCTTCCCATATAGGCTATAAATATATTAAGCATTTTCATGCAAGAAATTTGCAAGGTTGGATGTGAGTTACATTCTTAAGCCTATAAAGGCTTAGGGGTTTAATGTGAGGGACGTTGTTTTTGCTTATGGTTATTTCTTTTTCTTGTATTCAGCAAGCTTAGTTTTACAATTAATTATTCAGCAAGAGGGCGTAAGGGTGGAAGAAACTTCATATTTTGTGGATCTTGAAACAAAAGTATACAGACATAGGCTTAAAAGCATTGAATGAAATCCATGCACGCACAAAAAGGGTACAATGAAATGCATTAAAAAATTTAAAATTAAGCTTGCTGAGTACAAAATTTTAGTAGAACAAAATTTATTAGGGACAATTATTGAGCCTTAAAGGAGATGAATGTGACTTCTTCATCAAACTTGACATTAAGAAGCTTCTAATACATAGTGATACTAGCATAAGATAATCTTAATGTATTAGTCTCAATTAAGAGCTAGCTGTCATGGTACATAAAGAATAGAGCAAAGTTAAGGATTGTTTATAAGTTAAGGATAAATTTAGAAATTCTCATAAATGCTATTAATTGTTTGTTGATTATAAAATGACTCTTTATGAATTATATTGGCATAAGATGTCTCCATCAATTTTGGTGAAATTGTCCCTCAAATTTATGTTCTCATTAACGTGAGTTTTTATACCTTTTTCATGGATATTGAATATTCATGGAAACTATGTATATGAAGATTTGACTTAAACTTAATATATATATATATATATAATTGAGGGTTATGAGGTTACCACCCAAAACCATAAAGTAATAGACATATAAATGTGTTTATAATAAATGTTTTGACTATAGGCAATAATGGATATATTTTTTTCTATTAGTGCATTTGAAACCTCATACAGTTTAAACTAATTATGAGAAGGATATCTTCAAGTTAGGTGGTGAAGGAAGTTATATAATATTTCCATCAAAAGAGTTAAAGGGTTTATAAAGATGAGATATGAATATCCCTTAACCTTGTTAACTCTAATTTTTTGAATGATTTACATAAAGGAACATGTAAACCATCACACCACTTGAATGATTATAATTAGTTATGGGATCACGTGTACGATTATTTTATGTTCTAAACTGGTGCATGATAAGTGCATCATTAGTATATTGAAATCTAACCTGTATATCAAGTTTCTTCATACTTGTATTCACCTAATTTGGTGATATTGTTGCAAGAAGAAACATAATCTTAATAGATATATCATATGCTACCATCTTCCTCTTAGAGGACACACTAAAGACAATTATATATTTTTATGAGATTCTAACAAATTTTTGTTTAAAACCCTTTTGAAATCTCAAAGGTTGGAAGCTTGGCTTAAAAAACACACTTTTGTGTAAAATTGTCTTATAAAAGAAAGTGTGGAAGGAAAATATTCTAAGAAAATAACACTGCACATTTTGGTAAAGATGCAGAGAAGTCTTAGGGATTTAAAGTGTGTTGTCCATTTTATTTCTACAAGTCATATAGTATTTTGAAAATGCTAGTTTTGTTTTTAGGAATGCCAAAATTAGTGGCAGTGATCAAAATCATTGATAGTGGTCACACATGGGGATTGATACTTCTAATTATGGTAAAACATTGGTTTGAGATGATAATCACTTTATTGAGTTTCAATCTATCAACAGATGAAGTTGACACCAATGGTAATTATAATTTGGCAATTTATAGTGACTATGTGGTGTACTTATGTGATTTGGTTAGAACATAAATATTTAGAATGATCGTAAATTCCAAATGAAGATATTAATTCATGATAGGTGAGGAAGTTTTTAGGGCTAACAACAACATACAGGTATTTGTAAAGTTGCTAGTATGCAACATTAAGTAATACAAATAAAGTTGTTTGCCAAAATTTATCTATGAAGAAGGGATTGATTTGGTGAGGTATTTCCTCCAATATTTATGTAGAATTCCTCCCCTATTCTCATGATACTTAATGTCTATATTAAGTTGGGATGAAATTGATATCTTCCCATTTTGGACATAAGGAGAGATTAATATGTGAATTAGTAGAGATGATCATCATAAAGAAAATTTAGTTAACAAAATCGAGAGTTCATCTGTCATGAGCAAGTCTCACAATAGTGATAATTAAAGCATCATGATGTGATTACATACAGAATTATGGTGAGAACATCATAATTCTTTGCACTAGATTAGTGGGAGTTTAGTCATTTATATTGTTCAAAATGATAGTTCATTCATAGCTTGTGTACTTTTAGACTTAAGGTGTTACAAATGACTAATTAAGTCACCATTATTCATATTTGTGATATTATTAGTCTGGGCATGATATTCATTTAGAATACATAAAGAGATTATTCTCAAAAATATTTGAAAATGTCATAAGTAACCTATGATCACAAGCATTTGATTATTCATGGAAAATGGTTATAGTTGTTGTGAATAACATCTGTTATGAGAAAGTGACTAGATTGTCCATATGTCTCTAATATGATCTTGTTCCTTCTAATTCAATTTCTAAGAGCACGCTTGCCTAAAAATGTGTGTGCAAATGGGCCATGCTATTGCAAAGGAATTTTAGGAGGATCATTAGGTATATTCTCACTTGAATAAAGAAAAAGCTACAAGTATTGTGGTACATTATAAAATGTACATTAAATTTCATGCATTATAATAAGTAGAATGATTAGCTTGTTTAATTTTGTGAAAAGTGTTAACTATGAAAGGTTAACATTATGATATATCTTTACACTTGTTGAACAAGTTGTATTGTATGGATGGGTATAAGATTACTGAGCAGTCACAAACAACTCAGTATCACCATGAATATGACCTAGTCATTCTTAGAGGCAAGTTACAAGATTTCCAATTAAGGAATTTCATCAGAGGGTTTTGAGATTATTTATTTAGTTCAAATCTATTAAGAGTGTATATGATGTAGAGCAATAGGTCATAAACACAATAAATTCTTTAATAAAGAGCATGCTTTTACAGAAAATCAAAGGATTATATATCTCATCAGGAATGGATCACATTTAGTGATCTAGATGAGACATTCATAATTGATGAAATTCAGTTAAAGTTTGTTGTCTCAATATATAGTACCTAAACTATGAGACATTAACAAACATTTAAGTTAGAACTGAATAAATATTTGGGGTTTATTCATTAAGATTTAACCCATTAAGTAAGGATGCTACTTGTGATACATGGAAGGTAATATTCAACCAAATTAAAGAAGACTTATCGTCATAATTCTTATAGTGTTGCTTAAATGAACTGTACTCACCAAATAATATTAGGTTGCGGGACAAGTGGGAGAATGTTAGAATTTAATAAATATTGATTATATATATTATGTTTTATTTATTTAGATATATTATTTTATACATTTTATTATATTATTTTAATAATATATATATCAACGAATGTGTCCCACAATATTATTTGATTACAGATTAATCCAAGAGTTGTGTTCAAGGGTTGTGTCTGGTCAGTAAAGCCTTTGTAAGTCTTGATGGGAGGCTATATAAGGATTAGATCAGCACTCAAAACAGATACATGAAAATGATTGTTTTTTCATTAAGGGTTTTCTGATGGGTGACGACATTCAACAGTTCATCACTATGCCCAATCTTCCCGTCCAGAAGAATCCAAGCATCTTCTCTACTTTCAAAGTTCTATGAGATTACAAAAAACAACATTAAGACACACTATGACAAGAGGTACGCAAGTCTTCCACTGTGAAACTCATAGATTAGAGTTTATGTATTTTATGGATTTATTTTGTGTGTGAAAATCTAACAGACGATACATAGACGACAAAAACACCACATTAATTCTTTTCAAATGATACATAGACGACATACACACCACATGAATTCTTTGTAGATGATACATAGATCGAATCAACTTCTTGTGAAATGAGCTACTTCATTACTACTGAGTATGTGCACATAATTTATGTTTGTTGGTAAAAGTGGACTTAGGATCACTTTGGTTACACTTCTATAACTTTGAACTATTAATTTCCCTACACATTGACAATTTGACTATTAATTTTAGTTGTCACTCAATAGTACTTATGGCATAATGATTTGCATGAAACAGTTAAGGTTTATATATATATAAATATACCTATATATAAGTAAAATACCTTTAACCTTTTAGAGAGAGCAAAATTGAATGAGAAGAGAGGTTACTCTTTCCTTAGATCTCAATAATTCTCTATATGTTTCATAAGCAATGTCATCCAAGAGAACACATTTGATGTTTGTGCCCCTAATAATATAAACATAAATTCTATTAGTATTATTGGGTTATCAAATGGAATTAAAAATAGGTTAGTGAGTCACTAATATTTATCACTACCTGAAATCTGATAGCATAATCTCCATGGAAGATTTGAATGATGTCACATTCTCATATAGCTTTAAATGTCCGTAATCATTAATGAGATCGATAACATATGATTAAAATCGTGTCAATAGCATCCATAATGTATATTGACATAACTTGAATTGCTTGAATATAAAATATATGGATTAAACACCTTTGAAAAAGTTGTGCACGGAACTTGTTTCACCAGTTGGAAAAGCGGTAGGGTGTGGAAGGCATTATGTGGTATATCATGCTTTTCAAATAATACAATCCATGTATTGTGGTAGAATGTGAGTACGCAAGGGTGGTCACATGGTTTGAAATACCTATGTCTTTTTGTAGGTGTAAATCCCTTGATGAAGTAGCATTCTCCTTCCCTAAAAATCATCCTAAGTATATTGAATATTGATTCATCAATGGTGAAAGCATGGATCTTGGTGAGCTATACCCAAGTAGTCATAAGTAGCCAGGATGGGATTAAAGGACATGCAAATAAGTAGATAAGTTAGTGTTTTTTGACGTCACTATATAAATTATAAAAGCATTAAAATATAGATTAGGACTTATACCTTCCTATCCATGAAATAAAATTCAGCGTTTTAACTGCTCTATTTTCTATTGTTTTAACATCTTGTTAGACCGGAATGACTGACACACAAATGCATTTGTCAAGCATCCTGTAGTTATGGCTTTTAGAGGATACTCCATCAAGATATTCATCATAAAGTACTTATGAGGTGATATGTTTATATAAAAGAAGGAGAACAAGTTAGGGGAGAATAATTGTTGACAATTAACAATTTCTACTTATTATGGGATCAAAAGCATAACAAAGTATACCTGCAATAGCAGTACTATGATGATATACACAATCCATGCAGTTGTCTTTTTTTTATAGTTGCAAGAGCCCTCTAAGGATGTGGAAGTTGAATTAGTAGTGGAAGGAGCCATGTATGGAATGTGGGAGGTGCATTGGTTGTGGCAGGTGCCAATTTAATATATATTATCAACACGGGTGCTGCTGATTTCGTATTTGTTGGTAATCTGAGCCATTATGATTGAGAAGTTAAAAAAACATGGTCAATCTAAAAAGAGAGATCGTGTGGTGAAGTTAAAAAATTAGCAGGCATAACTATGTGTATCCAGGTATTTTTCTAGCAACAAAAAAATATCTGGTATTTTCAAACGCTAACTTCAAAGCTTTCTTTTTAAGAAATTAATTCCAACTTGAAAATTAAAATTATCATAATATCTACGTTAGAATATGTTTATAATAAATATATCATGGTCATGCCACATTTATTTAATATGGAGTAAAAAAAAAGAATTGCTAGTAAAGGAAAAAAAATAAGAGTGAAATTGCTAATTAAACTTATTTAGTACTTACAATCTTCAAATAAATCATTATTAAATAAAGTTTGTTGAAGAAAATCATAACTGAATGATAAGGATGAGTGAAATTCATTAGTTATCAGTATAATTTATTAATTTTTTTGGAATTTTCTGGTTTTCGGGTCGATTGGGAGAAAATTGTAGATGAAAGTAGGCAGGAGGGCCCTTGGGCCCATGTGGATGTGGCCAACTCTTCTTGGAGGAGAAGGAAAGTTCTTGGCATGTCGAATAAAGAAAAATCTTGAAGGGGACACTTGTTAAAAAAGGGAAAAGTTGTTGAGAAATTACACCAAAAGACCCAATAAATATTTGCATTTTGACTCCTCCCCTTCTCTTCATGCAAAAAAATGTGCTTCCCCTCTCTCTTAGAAGCTCTCCCATCTTTCTCAAAGTAAGCCCCTTTCTGAGCAATTTCGAGCAATCCCGGCCTGGTCTTCAGTCCAAATAAGTCCCAATTCCCTCTTTCTTGTGAATTCCGTTATTTTCCTGTAGTCATTAGAGTAGTTTAGGGGGAGGTACTGTCCAATTAGGCAGGCCTAGATAATGAACCTAAATGGAGGTTCTGTCCAACTATCTAGGCCAAAACAAGCCTTCCTAAAGGGAAGTGCTCCCAATTGTTTTGGACCAGGATAGCTTTTCCTAAGAGGAGGTGTTGTTTGGTTGTCCCGAACTAAAATAACATTTTCTAGGGGGAGGTGTTGTCTAATGGTCTTGGACTAAGATAGCCTTTCCTAAGGCGAGTTGCTACTCAACTGTCAGGAGGTCTAGTGGGCACATCTAAGGGTAGTAGGGACGGGCCATTAGCAGCGGGGACCCAGGCTGCACAAGGTGGTCAGTAGAGGGGTACATGTAGGGGATGGTACAATACAAGAAGCGGAACGACCCTATCCAGGTAGTACGGAACCAAGACCCTAGGGAATACAGGAAAGGAGGGACAGAAGAATACTAGTAAGGGGCATATGGTAACAAGATTTACTGTGGCCTTTATAGGTGTAACAGAGAGATGAACCAAAGACCTAGACGTGCCAGAAATAGAGAGACAGCATACCTGCACTAGGCAAGGATACCGGTAGCTAGAATCTCTACCCTTAAATTGTATTTGCACTATTTATCTGTTGTTTGTTTATTGCCTGTATTATGTGTTCGAGCTAGCATGTATATATGAGATGTTTGACTCTCTGTATTATGCCTTGGCTATGGAGTATAGTAGAGTCACGTGCATGCTCCCAGTATATGGTAGGTGCTGAAAGAGACTGCGCTAGAGGGAAATACGGCATTTTCATATAGCTTGACACTATTATCAGTATGATTTTGCTACTAAGGTTTCTCTAGAAACCTTACCCTTTTCACAATACAGGTGAAGGACCTATAGGAGGCAGTGAAAAGGGGCTAGTTTAGCTATAGATATATTGTTCCTTGTTTTTCTAGCATGTATCTATGAACAAAGATAGTACTATACATTATGGATATTGTATAAGTTAACAAAAAGTGATTTTATGGATTATTCTAGTTTAAAAAATTTTATTCTCTCTATTTCACTGTTCCAACTTTATGGTGGTTCTAAGGGCCACCTTAAGGGAATGTAATGGAATTTAAGTAAGGTGTTACACTTTTGGTTTCAGAGCAAAGGTTCTAGTAAGCCTATTGCTCTGTTGTTTGCATACTCTACTTGATTGTTTGTCTTGTCTGCTTGTGTTAGTTGAGGTGTTACTAACTGACATGAACATAATGTGTTCTAGTAAATGCTGCTCATGTACAGATAAGGTTTATAATATGTTATTTATGCTATGTGTCTAAAGTCCTGTTCCTTTGGTAGAAAGTTAAGATGACAAGAACAAGATAGAGAGCAGGCCATAGCAACAGTAGTGGCCACAGTAGTAGAGCACGTAAGACAAACAGTAGCAGGTGAGGCGAGGAAGCCTCCACGGCTTGTTCCACCACAACCCTAGCCAACCGCTGTATAGTCAGCAAGGTAGATGACCCAGAGACTACCCAAAGGCAGGTAAAGAAATTTTGATCCTCCTATTTTAAAGTTGTGTTGGACACACTAGTAGTTGAGGATTAGGTCACCTGACTAAGGATAGGAAGAAGATTAGTGGTGGAGAAACACTGAGATGGTGTTACGAGCTCAGAACACCCCTAGTGATATGGGGATGTTCTTAGATGAGTAGAGGGCTAAAGTCAACCCTGAATAAGAGAGTAGCCTCAAGGATAAGGAGAGAACCCTTACAACTGGTATTGTTAGCGGCAGCTAGGAAGTCTACAGGAGCTGCAATTATGAGAAAGGCAAGTCCAATAGTGGAGGAAAGTAAGGAGATAGGATAGGGGCAGAGGGCTAGACTCCGGTAGGCCCAATAAGAAGTGTGAAATCTATGGCAGGGATCATGGAGAGAGGCTGTGCATGATGGGCCAAAGGATGTATTACAATTGCAGCAGGACCGAGACATTATGCTCAAGAGTATGCGCAAAGCGCTGACAGTTGGAGACCCCAGGTATAAAGAAGGGTACACCTTAACCCCAAGAAGAGGCTTGTAAGTCACTTGAGCGTACAAGGTACAGAGTGTAGTTACCTTGTTATAGTTTTAGTGGGCTCGGGCGCTAGCCACTTATTCACAGTATGTGAATGTGTGGGGTGATTAGATCTCACTGTTGATGCCTTGCCATGTGATTTCCTATTCACTCTCAAGATGCTAGAGGTTGCACCTCTAAAGTATGTTTGAGCAGTATTGTCCGGTATGCGCAATGTTGCCTTAAGTTAGAGTTGCATGCCTCTTCATAATAGGGATGCCATAGTTGGCCTAACCTAGTTGTCGTCTAATGCCATACTCCTCGATATTAAGAGTAGATCCCTGATATTCCTCTTAGAGAGAGAGTTAGTCCCTAACACTGAGGTACAACTAAACCTTGTGATAGAGGCTCAAGTAGAGAGGTACCTAAGACAAGGTTGCTGAGGCTACATAGTGTCTCTCTCAGGGTAGGTAGAGGCTGACGAGGGGATAGAGTGAATCCCTGTAGTCAGCGATCTCTGGAAGTCTTTCTAAAGGAGATCAATGGATTGCTACTAGAGAGAGGAGTGTTTCTCTCTAGTGGCAATCCATTGGATTGCCACTAACACCGAGGTACAACTAAACCTTGTAATAGAGGCTCAAGTAGAGAGGTACCTAAGCCAAGGTTGCTGAGGCTACATAGTGTCTCTCTCAAGGTAGGTAGAGGCTGACGAGGGGATAGAGTGAATCCCAGTAGTCAGCAAGCTCTGGAAGTCTTTCTAAAGGAGATCAATGGATTGCCACTAGAGAGAGGAGTGGAGAGGACCATTGATCTGGTACTAAGAGCGTAGTAGGTCTTGAAAGCTCCTTATAGAATAACTCCCTATGAGGTGGTTGAGTCATAGGATAGATAGAGGAGCTAGTAGAGAAAGGTTTAGTAGATCGAGAAGGATGCTCTAGTACTGTGAGAAAGAAAAATCGTAGCTTTAGGCTGTGTATAGACTTCTGAGAAAAGAAAAATTTTATCTCATATTTTTTCAATTTAAAGTCATAACTAGTGATTCCAATAGCCCTATGATCTGACATAATATTTATATGGTTTTCTTGGGTATTTTACAAGGAAATTGCATACATTTACTGTCAAAGTGGATGATATTTGTGTTATGTGGACTAAATGTTTCAAGATTGCATTTTGCTGATTTATGGGCAAAATTGTTATTATTTTCATATGATTTGTTTAATCCTCCACTTGCCTTGGCAAAGGTACTGTGTTTTCATGTTTTCAG
>JBAGKO010000015.1:17647640-17661372 GCA_037177275.1 Acacia concinna | reverse complement strand
AAATATTATCATTGAAAAATGTATTAGTATTAATAGAATGGAGAATTATTATAGTTCTGAACTTCTGATTCTGCTGAAATAAAATATAGGGATTAAGTTATAATTTGGTCCAAATTATATGAAGCAACAGATTAATTTTCCCTTGTTAGCATTACCTATTGACTTGTTTTTTTTATAAAATTGGTGATTAAATTTTTAAGTTATATTATATTCAAAAAAATTAAATCATAAATAAAAAAAAATTATGTTGAGGTCTCGTGTAAAAAAATATATATCAAAGAGATCCTAAAATAAAAATAAACTATTAGTAGGTTTTGGAGTTGTTAATAGAGACTTGATAATAATATTTTTTATTTTGAGATTTCTTTGACGTTTATTCTTTTATTTAAAATTTTAATACAATTTTTCCTAAATAAAATTCAAATACGGAGGATTTTACCCAGATCCTCTCACTTGCTTGATGAGAGAGAGAGGAGGGGGGGGGGTGGAAAGGATTGGCGTTTAGGAAAAGGGGTAAGCGGCGATGTTTCTCACTTTCACTTCGTTTTGATTTTCATTTTCTTTATTTCCATCGCAAAAATATTTAATAAAGTAATTTCTCAAAATTTCAATATATAAATGTATACCAAAAAAAAAAACGACTGCCGCTGTGTGCTATTTTTTCCTCTCGCTTCTCAACTGTCACTGCGGGCACACAAGTCAGACCAAGCAAACAAGGAAGAGAGAATCGGAGGCTCATAACGGAAGTGAACAGCGAGTGGGCGAAGCCGCCGTCATTTCAGTTTCGAGAAGCTCTCTACGTTGATTCTTTCAACCCAATTCATCTTCTTTTTGCTGACCATCTTGGCACTCTCGATCTTCATCATTATAGTGTGTGCTCATTCACGTCTCAGATCTTCTACTCTTTCAGGATCGGGTTCGAGTACTCTACCCCTGCCTCCTTGATTCTGCTTCCTGGGAGTGTTTATTAAAAAGGGAAGGTTGGGTTTAACAGAATAAGAAATAGAACAAGGGGCTAATTGTATTTTGGAATTTAACGAGATGTTGAGGGAAATCATGTCTACCTTAGGGGTGTGGTTATGAAGTAATATGGAAGTGATTGTTCCACGCTTAAAAGAAGAAAAAGAAGGAGGAGAAAAAGAACAACATGTCGCTTTACATTGGTCGCGAGGCTTCAAAGGTTAATTTCTCAGTTTTTTTTTTAATCCCTCATGTCACTTTAACTACTTGTTCCCCTGGAGTTCTCATTCTATTTTGTCTGTGTTTGATTTTGTTTCTTTTGCTTATGGATTTGTAGCTATGGAAGAGATTTTGCTCAGAGGCAACCACGGAGATCAACCTTCTAGCGGAGAATTGGAAATACCTCCTTGCTGGTGTTGTTTTTCAGGTCTTTCTATTTTGATCAATGTTATGAGTTAGTTGAAAATATGTTCCAAAACTCAGCTTTTATTCTGTGTTGAAGATATGTTCCAAACCTCAGCTTTTATTCTGTGAAAAAGAATGTAAAGTGCCCCCCCCCCCCTCCATCTTCCTTTAAAGAGTGGGAATTGATGAAAATAAACCTCACATCTAGTTGTGCGAAGTTTGATTGATCCCTGCAAAAGCTTCATGTCATGTTATTGGTACTTTTACGAATTGCTCGCCATAAAGTTTGGAAAAAGTTTTATATTATCTCGTGGTTTCGCAACTGAACCTAATTTTTTCAGTAACTAGATACAAGTGTACAGTCTTATAATTTTATTAGAAAATTTGGGCTATAAGTAAATGTTTGCAACATCATTTGTCATGGTCTTCAACTCTGGTGGTTTGACATTCCATACATGTACAATAGCAGATCAATAACTGCATCCCAATTGATATGTAAAATGAGTAGTGGACTTTTCAATTACTTCTTTCGTCTATGTTGCCAATTCACTGAAGTCTAAGGATTTCTAGGTCTACCTGTATCCTAAGATGATCTATATGTTTTATTTCCCTCATTTGAAACCTTTAATAGCTTGTTGCTAGTTGATGAAGACAGATACAGAGCAAAAACATTTTATCATAAACTTTTTTGTTTCCAAAGGGCAAATAATATAAGATTCTTTTGAAGGTTTTTTTTTTTTGGGTCAAACTTTTGAAGGTTATCTAAGTTTTGAAACTGTTTCCCTACAGTATATACATGGCGTGGCTGCTCGAAGTGTTCATTATTTTCATAGGCCTGGTCCTATTCTTCAGGATGTTGGGTTCTATCTTCTTCCGGTCTGTTATTTCAGTTCCTTTTATTTTTTCATCTTAATTATTTTTCATATTCTTAGCCACGTGTTTTCAATTTCCAATGTTTGTGTTGTTATAGGAGCTTGGACAAGAAAAAGCTTACATCAGCGAAACCCTGTTTACCTTTATCTTTTTTTCTTTTTTCCTGGTAAGTGTAGCTGCTTTCTTTCTCTCCCTCTCCCACCCGGCTGTTATATGTTATCTGCACTCATTTACTTATATTAAGATAAGAAGCAATTTTATTAATATTTGGAGATGGTGGTCCCTGTTATGGGCTACGTTTTGATTAACTATGGCATCTAAGTCATGATGGCAGAACAATTGATTCTAGTAGGATCATTTCTCTTTCTTTCATATGAAAATGCATGAAGCCAATGCATTTAGTGTCAGGTTGCTTGCTGATGCTCGAGGATGTGCATGCTTCATTGAGATCAAACTACTGAAGCTTTCTAAGGTTTATTAGGAAGTCAAAAATTATCCTTCTATCAAGTTTAGGGTTATCTGTAGTTGAGACGTGTTCTTGTGTTGAGGTTGGCTTGTTGAAAATATGGACTGAGATAAGAAAATCATATCTCGTTTCCTCGTTTGAGGATTTATGCTTTTGAAATCAAGTACCAATTATCCAGAATGATTATTTGGCTTTCATTGAATGACTGTTTTCCTTTTAATTTTTGCTGGTGTCATGCTAATTGATGCTAAAGCTGCAGCTTGAGACTAACTTTTAGTCTTTTAGATAGTAGATAGTCACATGGTCATAGCTTCCTTCATAATTTGTCATTGATTCATTTATGGGTCTTATTTTCTAACAAGTTCTGTTTTCCAAGCACCAATATTTTCCGTGGTAATTTATAATATGCTCTTTTATGGGCTTTTGCAGTGGACGTTTCATCCTTTGATTTTGAAGAGCAAAAAGATCTACACAGTACTTATATGGTGCAGGGTTTTAGCATTCTTAGGAGTAAGTGATTAAATTGTTTTCTATTAAGATGGCATTATATGTTGGGAATCCTATTCCTAACACGAGTGTTTGAAGTGATAGCAAACTGAAGGAATGGGTAGCTTACCACCTGATCTAAATGCAATGTTTAATGTCAGCATATATAATGTCATTATTAAACAATCATGTCTAGTTGTGCTTCTGTGCATTTATGCATTAGTAAATATCATATTTAACTGTTGTCTCTTCTGAGCAAGGATTTTATGCATCCATATTGTAGGCAGTTTGGTTAAATATATAATTTTCTGTCAATTGATGGTGGATGGAAAGAGATTTGGAACCGTATAAACTATTGATGAATTAGGGGCCAAAAACAAATGCTTCAAATCCTAGATTGTTTAGCAACCTTAGAAGAATTTAATTTTATATATTTTCATTCTATGATATTGTATTGGCAGAACTTTTGGATTTGAGAATGAAATATTTTCAGAGTTCAGTTTCCTTGTTTCCCCCTTTCAGACTCTCGTGCTCCTCCTGACCCTCTTTACTCTTTTCTCTCATGTTTTCTTTTCCAACCTCTTATTGTTCTTCGTCAGCAGGCTGTTGTATGTGGGTGCAATATGCAGTTTTTGTTTTTTTTTTTATGTTTGATCCTACATTTTTGTTTGCTGCAGGCTTGTCAATTTCTTCGTATTATCACATTCTATTCCACACAGCTTCCTGGTCCAAACTATCATTGCCGGCAGGTACAATTGCTTGAGTTTATTGTGCTTTTCTAAAACCCTCTGCCTCATGCTGTGTTTAAATTGTGTTTGTGGATAAATTATTTCTATTTTTGGAAACAATCATGATTCTGATATACTTTATGCATCAACCAGGGTTCAAAGCGTGCGACACTGCCTCCCCCAGATAGTGTTCTCGAAATCTTCTTAATTAATTGTTAGTATGCATTGTTGTATTCATGCGTTGAGCTTCAATGCTTTGGTGCGTGATTTTTTGCTTTATTAATTTTCAATGTGCAGTTCCTCGTGGTGTGCTTTATGGATGTGGTGATTTGATATTTTCATCACACATGATCTTTAGTTTAGTCTTTGTGCTTACATATCAGAAATATGGCACACGGAGGTAAAATTTTCTTTTTTCTTTTTCTATTTTGTTATAAGTAGAGATTTTACTACTGTTGTTGAGTTGGATGTTTATATAAATGGGCTAACACTTTCATTGATACATGCATTTTAGTGTTAGTTCTGACTTGTGATGATCCACTTCAGGTTTATCAAGCAATTAGCATGGCTTCTTGCTGTGATTCAGAGCCTTTTGATAATAGCATCTCGCAAGCATTACACAGTCGATATAGTTGTTGCCTGGTGAGGAGCATGTTCTGATTTTGAAACTCAAGATTTTGTTCGAGTCTTTCAATTTAATGTTGTGATCCATTGCAGGTATACTGTTAACATGGTGGTCTTTTGTATTGACAAGAAATTGCCAGGTTTGGACACTTGCACATTGTTCTATGTTAATGCTTGTGAGAAAAATTCTCTAGTATATTAAGACACCTAGCCAACCAGGTCAATTAGACTCACTTTTTTGACATGCTTTCCATGTTAATTTATGGTTGAAAAGCTGAGCCTAACAAAGTATTTATCTAGGCTATTGCAGTATTGCCTTGTTAATTGGAATATGCATATATACAAGCATGTCAGCCAAATTTTTCTCGAGATCCACCTTTGAGGGCAGCTTTATGCTATTGTTATTTTGAAGTTGAGAAGCAGCGTGCTGTTGTTGCTGACTTGTTTGTCCTGCAGAAATGCCAGACCGTTCCATTGCATCAGCCACCATGCTGCTACCGTTGAGCACTAAAGACAAGGATGGCAGGATCAAAGAAGAGAACCACAAGCTCTTAAATGGGAATTCTGGAGACCCTACAGATAGGGTACTGTGAATTTAATCTATTTGTCTTTTGAGAGATTCTTACATAGGACCGTTTAATAAATAAAGATAAGTCAGAGACCGTATCAATTATGAAGATACACTCACACATAAGCATGCTAGACATATTCTTCAGTTGGGTCCACCTTTCACATGCCTATGTACATCTCTAGCAGTTAATTTATTTCACAAAAATAAAATTACAAACTAGGTCTCCGTCGGAATTTATTTGTTTGGTCCCTTCCCCTGGTCTTTTCAGTAAAACGTCTCTATCTATGATCTGGACATAACATGGTTATCTGTAAATTTTCGCAGAGGCAGAGAACTCAAGTAAATGGCAAGATTTTGGAAGATGGCAATACATTTCCAGCTGACTTTGCAACGAATGGCTCATAGATTTAGGAGCTTCTGTGCTACACAAATCAAATGATGATGAGGAGGATCCAACCTTCAATCACAAGATTCAATTACCTGATCAACAACTCAATTTACAAAGTAGCAACCTAATTTGTATTCACTGGTAACAGTGACTGGATTATATTTATTATGCCAATTTGAGTTCATGTAAATATGTTGAACAGTTTCTCTGTCATAGTCGCATTCTCTTTGGAATATAATAAAAGCTTTGTCGCAAATGGTGGGATTGGCTGGAATTACAAGGCAATGGAACATGGATAATTGCGTCCTATGGGACAGGTTTTATGAGGGAGCACATGCTCAGCACCACAGGGATGGTCCTTTTGACCCTGCATCCATGTGCTTAGACCCAAATTGGAGGCTCTTTCTTAGCAGGCTCCCTCCATTGAATTGACCAAATTAATTAATTGCAAGTACATGTTCTAAACATATCTTTTTCGTGAAGTGGTTTAGATTAGAATGTTTGATAATAATACAAATCTGTTTTCGTTATTTTCACTGGATACTTTGCTTATCCGCCGCTTGCTGAGTGTGAGAGAAGTCCTTGTAAATTTAACAAGTGACTCAACTTAGTGCCTGTTTGGACTGGCAATAGAAGCTACAAGTCTGTTTGGATGTCAGTTTTTGGAACTTAATTAGCATCACATTACAAATATAAGTAACTTATTATGAGTTAAGTATTTGAGTTTAGCTTAAAAATTAAGTTGATGCTGGCTAAAAGTAGCAGCAAAACATAAAGCTCTGTGGATGAGCTTATTGTAGCATCTGTAGATTCACTCAGGGCTCCTACCTTCAATCCTCTCTCTCTCTCTCTCAAGTATGGATTCATGTTTATGAATTTAAAATCATTATGAAATTTTAAATACATCTCTTATTTTTCAATAAAAAATTCTTTCAAAAATTTTATTATAAGTTACTTTTTTATTTGTCATCTAAATATACTTTATAAAAAAAAGAAAATCACTTCTACAAAATTACATCTAAACACGACAGCTTTTAATAAATCTTTTTTTCCCTTAAAACTACTTTTTATTGGCCTATAAAAAAAATGCCATTTAAAATAAGTTACATCTAAAAGAAACCTACTTTTCTAACATGATCTATAATATTAAAGGTAAGTACATAATATGAGTACTGATGTGAAGGTGCTTCTCTAATGTCAACTTAACCAAGCATTGGATACGTTTACAGCATGTTTTAATTGGTTCTTTTTTAAAAAAAATGGATGTCTGCTCCAGTTGAGACAATTTCGTTGACAAAATTATCACCATAGAGGTACTTACATGTTGAATTGAGTGAATTTCTGAAAATGGAGAAATGGGAGGGCATAGTCCCAAATCCGAATTTAGGTATAGAAAAAAAAGGAAAAGGGGGTGGGGGGGTCCCTTGGCAGAAGGGCCATCACGTGCATCTGCTCTGTTCTTCACATGTCCTCATTCACTTCACTTCACCTCACCTTCCCCTCTCTTTATTGATGTCTGCTGCTCACTTTGTCTTTTCAATTCACCTATTATCTTTCTCCACATTATTGTACAATATCTTTTCTTTTCTTTTTTTAAATAATAATAATAATTTTTTAAAAAAATTTACAATAAGGTCTCAAATAAAGTACTTTATGTCAAATAAGTCCCGTAAAATCGCATATTTACAGTCAGGTCCCAAATTTCAGGAATTTATTACTGTCAAGTCCCAATTAACAACCCCGGAGTTTTTAATCGCGCTACTAGGGTTGTTAATTACAACCTCATGAGGTTGTAATTAACAACCCCAGCAATACAATTAACAACCTTGAGACCTGACTGTAAATACGCAATTTCACGGGACCTATTTGACGTAAAGTCTCTTATTTGGAACCTCATTGTAAATTTTCCAAAAAATTACTCCTAATCAAATCTGACAATGTTTCTAACTCACTCTTATAGTCTTATATAAAAAGAAAAAAACAAAGAGGTTCATTTGGTTCCAAATATAATACTCCCTCCTTTATTTAATATAGAATATAAATGAAAAGTTGATCTTGATCTTAAATATAAGACTTTTTTTTTTTCATATTTGTCAATTCTCAACAACAAACAAGAGAGATGACGGAAATTAAAGAAGAAAATTAATCGACAACGGTCTCTAGGCCGTGTGGTATGATTAGTGCCCTATGTGGCACCTAATCCAGGTTCGATCTGGTTGCATGTAATTAAAAAAGAAAGAAAGAAAATTAGGATGTTTAAAAAAATGTCATATTAACTAAATAAATTTTATTAATTTAATTAAATTGGATAAATATGTCTTAAAAAAACCAGGGAGTACGTAATCCACTTAGTCTACCACATGTATAATTTTTCCCAAACTCTTCATATTGATCATTACATATATTTAAGCTGGTTTTTTCATCAATGGAGACAATGGCTAAACCGGTTATTTTAAGAAAATTAACACACATGGATTATAAAATATCTAATTTTTCTTAACACTATGTAACTCTTAAATGAAATAAATTGATTTAATCAGAAGCAAAAGATAAATTGTGAAGGTTAGTTTGGTATGAGCCAATAATATGGCGATACATCATAGAGAAGCACTTAACTTTCAACGAAGATAAGACGATAATAACATTGGTGCTTTCTCAAGAGCCAATGCCATGTCGATACATGAAAAGCTAATCGTAGAAACTTTCTCATTATAAAATCTAAAGGTCTAATCCTAATTAACGTGCTTCGATATTCTTAATAATCAAACCTTTTATTATTATGATTCCCAATTAGTAATCATGCGTCATCTACATAGAAAGGTGAGGCACTAATTAATTCCCCCACTAATAATTATTCTCCTCTTGATTATGTCTTTTATTCTTTCTTTTTTTTTTGTTTAATATAACAAAATTTTAGACAGGGTTTAAGCTCAACCTAAGTTAAGGGTAGAGCAAAATTTTCATTCTTTCTAGATACTATTAATGTTGGGTAAGATGAGCTGTCAATTATCCTTAAGCATTTACTTAAACACTCTGAAGTTAAAATGCCTCCTCAAACACCATAATGAGAGATCAAAGCTCCTCATTTTTTGTGAGAAAATGTGGTCCTTACCACTTGACTCACGGATAAAGGGTGTTTCTGTCTTTTATTATAATATATCATTCTTTTAATTTAATTTATTTTCTTTCTTTCCCTCAATATATCATTCTTTTTTTTTCAGCAATATATCATTCTTTTGGTATAATCTTTTGTGCTAACCATTTTTCTTTTCGATTATGGAACCATACCCCCCGCAATAAATTTGCATAAAAAAGCAGCTTTATTGACACCATTAATCTTCTTAGTCACCCATCGACCATTAGTTTGAACTAATTAAAAATTTTTTAGAGGTTATTGTTTGAATAATATTGTTAAATTTTAAATGTGAGTAAGCTTTAATTTTAACAAGATTTCATTTTTTGGCTCTGTCTTGGGGAGCTTCATTGATATTATATGTAGCTAGCATTTTGGCCTTGGACGTAAAGTTCATTTTCTTTCTTCTTCTTTTATATATATATATATCTATATATATACATATATACATATATATATATTCAATTCTTTGTTTGAAACTTCATATATATATTTTTGAACAATGCTTCCATTACAACCCTGAAAAGGTTAAAATCTCATGAAATAATAAATATTGTTATAAAATGAGGTTTTTTAAAAGAATTTCAGTAAATAGTTAATTATAATAAATATTAACATTGTGTTGTTTTTTTATTTGAAATTATTATATATTTAGTTAATTTTCAAATCTCAAAATTAATCAAATTAAAAGACCAACAATTCTATGCTGTTCAGAACAATATCTATAAGCATATTTCTCAAAAATGGTATGGTGGCCTCCGTATAAGTAGAGACATGTAAAGATTCCCTCTTATATATGCAAATATGATTCCAATTTTATACACTTAAGATCTTTAATTAAGAAAGAGCTTTCAGTTTCTTCTTCACTTTACTTTGAATTTATATTTATAGTCAAAATCCCATGCTACTTTATACTTGCAACTGACAATTTCTTGAAATTTGACAACATTGTTGCTTCCACACACGACCACCCAAAGGTCGCACAAAGATTTAGTAAGGTTATACTCTTTGGGTGATTAATATTAGAGTTCTTTAACTAATTTAAGTATATTGAGAGAGTTAGAAAAGTTATTTAATTATAAGAAATATGATCTCATCTCCTTAAAATTCTTATATATATATATATCATATTATATATAAGTTTATAAATTAAATCAAGTAAATTAGTTTAGAAAAAATGATAAATATTGAAGATAAATATATAAAATTATTTATAAGACCCTTTTGGAAAATATTAAGAAAATCCTAAGAAAGCTAACTACATTACTTAATAATATCATATGTTATGTTTTATTACATTATATAGTAGTTCATAAGTTAAACAATATAATTTAAAACAAACGACAAATTTTAATGTCTTAAGCTAATGTAATTAGCTTTTTTAAGATTTTCTTAAGATTATCTAAAAAGGTTTTATAAATAGAAATAGAGGAATATTATAATTATGACCCAAAGTATGCACTACCTCCTCTCCTTAATATAGGAATTAGATAATTAATTTATGTATATTAAGGAAGTTAGTTTTGTTAGTTATTTATAAAATATTATTAGTTCATTTTTGTAAAATAACAGTTTTCATCAAGACTATGAAAATTCATAATGTGTGAAACCAAAAAAATGTATAAATTTGAGAGACCATATGAATTCAGATATTATATTTAGAACTAAATATGATAGAATACTTGCTCATATATTAACAAGAGGAAAGTATATAAGAAAATTTATCTTATCGTTCACTCTCTCTTGATTTTTTCTGTCATTCTTGTGCGTCAGGATATGCTAAAAAGCTAACCAAAAAGCAGAAAAGCAGATGTTTATATGTATAAAACCTTATTGCCACAATCATCATTTCAAGGATTGGTGGGCTTTGATTAATAATTATTATGAACAAAAACAGAAACATTAGGCAAATCATAATTTCCTTGTTCAAAACGAAGTAATTAGTATGTATATATTTGTGTACAGGATATATACCCCCATATATATATGTTCCTTTCTTTTTCTTCCCCACTTTGCCATTGTTTAGTAAGTATATATATAACCTTATATTATATATATATATATATAGAGAGAGAGAGAGAGAGGGTGAGTTGTCTCTTCCTTGTCCTTGTATGTCATCACAGTGAAAGATCAAAGGAAGTGGTTATTCATGAACATACCTACATTAATGGGGGCTACCTTAAATGATAAGCACGCACGTTATGAGGTCCAATTCATGCTTGGAAGCTGAAACTGCGGCCTCAAAACGCCGTCACGGACAGAGCCAAGAAACGTCGTTGTAGTCTGATGAGGAGGAAGCTGGCTCAGCAGAGAAATGAACGAACTGTTCTCGTCGGCTGAAGTAGTACTCATCCCACTGCTGTTCAGATCACCGTGGAATCTCTTGCTTGATGAAGACGACCCCGATGGTGACCCCGCCGTCTCGTTCCAAAACGCCGACGTTAGGGGTCGTTTCACCGCCTTCGATGAGTTCGACCACGGCAAGTGATTGTGATGATCATGAGATTCACCACCACCACCACAACCTCCTCCGCCGCCGCCGATTCCCAGAATTCCGTCCAATAAGTTGTCATCGTTATTCTCGTGAAGTCCATTAGGCATTGATAAACTTGAGATTGCCGGAAGCATAGCCTCCATACAAATCTCCCTCTCCTGCTCCATTAATGGCGGCCTTTGCAGACCAGTATTCATATTACTGTTGCTTTTCTTGTATATTCGACACAAAACCCAGTTATCAAGCTACGTAAATAAAACCAGAATAATCCAGAATCAGAAATCCTATTTCAGAAAAAACGAAGCAAATTTAAACACATACATCTAAAAATATATATATATTACCCTTAAGGAGCTTTTCTTGGTGGATTGAGAAGCTGGATCAGAAGCCAGCTGAGGAGGAGGCTTAGGGATGGAATTATTATTATTATTATTGTAAGAATTGTTGTCAGTGAGTCTATATTCATGCATGATCCAGTTGGTTTTAACGCCTTTGGGAGGTTTTCCGCCGTAGAAAACCAGAGCCTTTTTCACGCCTACTTTCTGGTTTCGTCCGTCCGACGACAATATCGGCTTGTCCGTTCCGGTGGCTTTCCAATATCCCGAAGTGGCTGCCCTGTTTGGCCTGGCTCCATTCGGATACTTACGATCTCTTGGGCTGAAAAAATACCACTCTTGCTCCCCAAACGCTGCCTTACCTGTAATAATTAAAACACAGAAACACAATAGAAATCCAGAAATTAATTACCAAGATGAGCATGGAAGGAAATTAAACAAGAGAAAAAGAGAGAATACTACTTGGAAGCTCCCAGGGATCGAACTTGTAGAGATCGACGTCGGCGATAATGGAGACGGGAAGCGGAGCGGAGGCGGCCTTTCGCTTCAGGTAGTGAACGACGAGCTCTTCGTCGGTGGGATGAAATCGGAATCCAGGAGGAAGATGAGGATTCTTAAACCCTGAACATAAATCGCTACTATCCATAACCATAACTTCCACCACCAAGCTCACAGATCTATATATATTTATATAATCTAGTTATCTCTCGTGCACACTCAAAAACTCTTCTTTTTTTAATTTTTTTTTTTTTTCTGTCTATCTTGTATTTGGGAATTGGGAATTGAAAATTGAAAGCTGTTAGCTAGTGAGAGAGAAGAGAGTTGAGGGAGGAGGTTGGGGGTGCTTGATAAATGGAGGCGGAGGGTGACGCGGGAAGGAGGAGGGAGGATCATGTGACACGTGTGAGTGGGGACCACTCGAGAACAAGAAGAATGAGGTTGGAGTGGGGCCAGGGATTGTGGGAGAGTTGTGACTTGTGAGTGAGCAATTTTATTTGGACCTGCCCAATTCGCTTTTTTGTATGTCACGCTTTTCATACGCTCACGTATTTCTGACTCTCACACACAACACGCTTACACCACAAAACGAACAGTGCACACAATTTTTTATTTTTCCTTACCAAAAAAAAAAATCCACAATTTGCAATTTTGCATGTCAGTTTATTTGAAGTTCCACGAAATCAAGATAGATCTAACAACTACAAAGTAAAGACGCATAAAGAAGGGGGAAAATATTAGGGAAAATTGAATTTTAGTTCCGACCAATAGAATATACGATAAAACGATCCCGCGAAATCGCATATTTGCAAAAAAAGTCCTATGGATTTTTTTTGTAATTAATTGCAGAATAAAAAATGGTTTTCTCTCTCCCCATCAGTCTGACGCAATTGACGCGTCAGTCGTCAATCTCTCTCACTCTCCCTCCTCTCTCTCCCGCTCTCCTCTCATTGACAACTTAAGTTATTTCTATTGACAACTCAATGTACTACCATTGCCAATTATAGCTCACTTTCTCTATCTCATCCATTGACAACTTTATGTGCTCAATTGACAACTTAAAGTGTTTCTATTGACAACTTAGGGTGTTTCCATTTACAACTCAGGATGCTAGCATTGACAAGTTAATGTTATAGTTGTGAGGTATAGTTGTCAATAGAAACACCCGGAGTTGTCAATATATTGAGTTGTCAATGGTAGCACCCTAAGTTGTAAGTGGGAACACCCTGAGTTGTCAATCAGGGCACATGAAATTGTTAGTAGGGAAGAGGGGGGGAGAGGGAGAGGGACATTGACTTACTAACGCGTCAAGCGTGTCAGTCAGACTCTCCCCCCCTCTCTCTCCCCCCTCCCCATTAACAACCTAGGGTGTTTCCATTGACAATTCAGGGTGTTTTCATTGACAACTATACCTCATAATTATAACATTGAGTTGTCAACGGAAACACCCTGAGTTGTCAATCAGGAACATGAAGTTGTCAATGGAAACACTCTGAGTTATCAATAGAAATATCATAAGTTGTCAATGGAGGAGAGAGGGGAGAGAGAGGGGGAGAGCAAGTCTGACTGACGCAACTGATACGTTAGTTAGTCTCCCTCTCCTTCTCTCCCCCCTTCCCCATTGACAACTTCATGTGCCCATATTGACAACTTAGGGTGTTTCCATTAACAACTCAGAGTATTTCCATTAACAACTATCCCTCACAACTATACCATTGAGTTGTGAGTTGTCAATGGTAGCAATTTGCGTTGTAAATGGAAAACACCTGAG
>JBAGKO010000015.1:17634549-17647540 GCA_037177275.1 Acacia concinna | reverse complement strand
CCCTCTCCCCCTCTCCCCCCCTCCCCATGCACAACTTCATGTGCCCATATTGACAACTGAGGGTGTTTCCATTAACAACTCAGAGTATTTCCATTAACAACTATACCTCACAACTATAACATTGAGTTGTGAGTTGTCAATGGTAGCACTTTGAGTTGTAAATGGAAACACCCTGAGTTGTCAATGGAAACACCCTAAGTTGTCAATCGGGCACATGAAGTTGTCAATGGGGGGAGAGAGAAAGTGATCTATAGTTGTCAATGGTAGCACATTAAGTTGTCAATGAAAACACACTGAGTTGTCAATGGCGCACATTAAGTTGTTAGAGAGAGTGAGGTATAATTGTCATTGGTAACACATGGAGTTGTCAATGGAAACACGCTGAGTTGTCAATGAAAACACCCAAAGTTGTCAATGGGGGGAAGGGGGAGAGAGAGAGATTGACAACTAACGCGTCAGTCGTGTCTCTGATGGGGAGAGAGAAAAGCATTTTTTTATTCCACAATTAATTGCAAAAAAGTCCCACGGGATGTTTTTGCAATTATACAATTTAGCTGGACCGTTTTGTCGTAAATTCTATTTGTTGGGACCAAAACACAATTTTCCTAAAATATTACTCCCACCTTCTGGCCTAAATATAAAATTCAGCTAATCTTTTAAAAAGATTTAAAGAAAGTAAATAAAGCACTAAATCATATCATATACAATGTATCATTATATTATATATCAATTTATATGTTAGATAAAATAGTGACAGAGTGTACAAAAGATATTAGGGATAAAGGGTAGTTAGACTTAGTCAAAGGTTGTTATTGGATTTAATTATTCGGTTATGCCTTTACTTGTATATATAGTTGTACAACTGTGACAGGAAAATAATAGCAGAGACATTTTTCACTTTCGTCTTCATCTCTTTCTCTTTTTCTCTCTCTTCTTCTTTTGCCTCTCTTCCTTCAATTTCTTATGATTCACTTACAACCAAGAGCTATTTTATGGTATTAGAGCATAATCACTGCTATCATGAGTAGTTCTTCTATTAATTTTGGGGATCTTGCTGCCTGTGCATTTTCCAATCCATCCCATAATCTTTCTAGCGCTTATTATTTGCTACCTTGGTTCTTGTGAGTCCAGTGTTAACAGGATCAAATTATCATACATGGTCACAGGTTATGAAAATGGCTCTCCAGCCTAAGAATAAGCTGGCGTTTGATAGTTCGATTCTCGCTCTAATGACTTCAAATCTATTATACTTAGCTTGGCTCCATTGCAATACCATGGTTTGTACATGGCTTACCTAGTCTCTTTTGTCTACCATCGCTCAGAGTATTTTGTGGTTGGATGAGGCCTACGATATCTAGTCCGATTTAAAGGATAGGTTTGCTCAGCAATATATTCCGTGTTGCTGAATTGCAAAATGAAATTTACCCATTCCGCCAATTTGATCTTTCGATTAGTGAATATTATACCAAACTGAAGATTTTTTAGGATGATATATGATTCTTCAGCCAATTACTCATTGTGCTTGCAATTTTTCCTGTTCTTGTGTTACATATCGTGATCAAGATTACACCCTACAGTTCTTGAAGGGTCTCAATGATTGGTTTGCTCATGTGAAATATTAGATAATGTTACTTGATCCTCTTCCATCAGTGAATAAAGTTTTTTCAATGATTCTTCAATAAGAACGAGAAATGCATCACACAGTTGAGCCAATAATTTTGACTAACAGAGGACCATCGTGTTTCTCTGGTCTTAATCTTGATTTGGATCTTCTTCCAAAAATTCTATTGGTATCGGATCTAATCATATCAATAATACAAAGTTCTGTACCTACTGCATTCATCCACATCATATCGTGGATAATTTTTACCGAAAACATGATTTCCCGTCACACTTGAAATTCCAGGCTCCATCATCACCATCGGCTTATCAATTTCAGTCTCAGGATCCTATGGTTTATTATGTACTAGTGTCTACCTTTGCATCTCCTAGCATCTTACCTACTCCTTCTACTCAGTTTACACCAAAGCAATACCAAAAGCTTCTTGCCTTAGTTCAGTCAAAATCAATATCGTCTCCTGCTTCTTCATTCGTTCCTACTTCTTCTTATCATCATGTTCATTTTCTTTTTTCATCTTATCAGACCTTAAGTACCTCTTCTTTTATTCTTTCCTTTTCTCCTCACACCTCTTGGATTATAGATACTGGTGCCACTGATTATGTTTGTCATACTCTTGCTTATTTTTCTAATTATAAATAGATCACTCATGCTCCTGTCAAGTGTCCCAATCATAGTTTTATTTTTGCTACCACCATTTCAGGTACTATTTGCCTCTCTGACTCTTCAATTCTTCGTGATGTTTTTTATATTCCAGAGTTTGCATCTAATATTCTTTATGTTTCCAAACTCACACATTCTCTCCCTTGCCCTTTTATTTTCTTATCTTCCATTTGCTTTATCTAGGATCTTTAGCCTTGGAAGACAGTTGATACAACTAAAGTTTTTGAAGGGTTATACTTTCTTAATCCTGCAAAGCTCACACATATTGTGGCTATTTCTGCTACTTCTCCAAATTGTTTGTTAGTCTTTGATTTGTGGCATCATAGACTAGGTTGTACCTCTTATGCTTTTAAAAACTTTACATCAATAGTTCCCTTTTATCCAATATAATTTGAAACCTGATCCATGTGATGTATGCCATATGGCAAGACAAAAATGATTATCTTATCCTATAAGCACATCATTGAGTAACAAAATTTTTACTGATTCATACAGATATTTAGGGCGCATTTTCAACTACTTTTATTCGTAGATTTCGTTATTTTTTAACAATTGTTGATGACTTTAGTCGTTACACATGGATTTATCTTATGAAATATAAACTAGAAGTTTATGTTAATCTTCAATCATGTGTTGCATATGTTGAAACACAACATAATACCAAAATTCAAATTATTTGATATGATAATGGTCTTGAATTTTTTATGGACCAATTTTATAAGTCCAAAGGCATTCTTCATCAAACTTCTTGTCTTAAAACTCCTCAACAAAATGGTATTGTTGAAAGAAAGCACCAACATATTTTGGGGGTGGGTCATGCTCTTTTGTTACAGGCTAACCTTCCTAAAATATATTGGTGTTTTTCTATCACACATGCTATTTTTCTTATTAATTGTTTACCTTCTCCAGTTCTTAATCATTCCTCTCCTTTAACCTTACCTTTTGGTCATTTTCCTTCTTATTCTGATTTAAAGGTTTTTGGTTCCTTGTGCTATGCAAAAACTCTTTCAGCAAGTAAAACTAAGTTTGATTCTCAGGCATCCAAATGTATATTTCTTGATTTTTTTGCCACTACTAAAGGTTATGTAGTTATGGATCTGCATTCTCATCATATTTTTTTTGTTTCTTGTGATGTGATTTTTTATGAATAGTTTTTTCCTTACCATGATGATACATCACTGTTTGTCCCTGATGCTTCACTACCACTTCCTGCTGCCACTTCCCCTCTTGATTTTTTGATCTCTTCTTCTAAACCTCCCCTACTTCTTCTTTGTCAATCCTTGCTGATTCCTCTTTTTCTACTGCTCTTATCCCTACTTTATCTTTACCTAATTCTAATGCTTCTATTCAAGTTTCTTCTCGACCCCACAATCCACCTACATATTTGCAGGATTACTACTGTTCTTCCTTCACTACTTCAGCTACATCACTCTTTCTTGATAAAAAGTACTCTCTTTCCTCTAATATCTCTTCATCTCTTTCTCCTTCTTATACTAAATTTTGTTTAGCTTTGTATTTAGATGATATTCCCTCTACTTATCGTCAAGCTTCTAAATTTAAACCTTAGAGAGATGCTATGGATGTTGAGATTCAGGCTCTGGAACAAAATAACACATTGATCCTCACTCATTTACCTAATGGGAAACATCCCATTGGCTGTAAATAGGTGTTTACTAAAAAGTATAGGTCTAATGGAACTCTTGAGCAGTATAAAGCTTGGTTGGTTGCCAAAGGTTTCACACAAATAGAGGGTGTTGATTTTTTTGATACATTCTCTGCAGTTGCCAAAATGACCACTGTCCATTTGCTTCTTGCTTTAGCTTCTGCTAATCAATGGCATCTTCATCAATTGGATGTCAACATAGCCTTTCTCCATGGTGACTTACATGAGGATGTTTATATGATCTTACCCCCTGGGTTTTACTCTTCTAATTCTAGTCTGGTTTGTAAACTTCAAAAGCCTTATACGGTCTTAAACAAGCTAGTAGGCAATGGTTTCACAAACTTCCTTCTACTCCCATTTCTTATGTGTATACTGAATTAAAGGTTGATTATTCCCTCTTTGTTAAGGCTTCTGATACTAGTTTTACTATTCTTCTTGTCTATGTTGATGATATTCTTCTTGCTGGTAATGATTTGGTTGAGATTGAAAATGTTAAACGCAATCTGGACACTCTTTTTTAGATTAAGGAGCTTAGTAATGTTAAATATTTCTTGGGGCTGGAAATTGCTTGAAGTAAGGTAGGTATTTCATTGTGTCAACGCAAATATGTCCTTGATCTTCTTATTGAAACAGGTTATATTGATTGCAAGCCAGCTTTTACACCAATGGATAGCAAGGCCAAGTTGAGTTTAGATTCTGGTATTCCTTTGTCTATAGTGACCTCTTATTGTAAATTGGTTGGTTGTTTATTGTATCTTACTACTACCAAACCAGATATCTCCTTTGCTACTGAACAACTTAGTCAATTTATGGCTAACCTTACTAATTTGCACCTTTGGGCAGCTCACAGGGTTCTTCGTTAACTGAAATTTGCTCCTTCCAAGGGCCTTTTCTTCCCTCAAATTTAATTATTGTTTAAAGGGATGTAGTGATAGGGATTGGGCTAACTATGTTGATACTCGTTGCTCGGTTACTGATTACTGTGTTTTTCTTGATAGCTCTCTTGTATCATGGAAGTCTAAGAAGCAACGTACTGTTTCTACATTTTCTTGTGAGGCCGAATATCAAGCTTTGTCTATGACTACTTGTAATGTTCAATAGCTTTTATACTTGTTGCATGATCTTCATATTCCTCATTCCCAAGTTGCTCTTTTATACTGTGATAATCATTCAGCCATTCAACTTGCTTCTAATCCAACCTTTGATGGTCGTACCAAATATATAGAGTTGGATTGCCATCTCATTCAAGACAAGGTGCAAGTTGGCGTCATTCATCTTCTTCCTATTCATTCCTATAATCAACTTGCAAACCTTTTTACCAAGCCCCTTGGTCTTGCTAAGTTCAAGTTTCTTGTATCTAAGCTGGGCATGATTGGCATACATGCTCCAGCTTGTGGGGGGCTGATAGAGTGTACAAAAGAGATTAAGGATAAATGGTAGTCAGACTTGGTCAAAGTTTGTTAATTAGTCCAACTAGACTTAATTATTCAGTTACGCCTTTACTTGTATATATTGTTGTACAGACAATAACATATATCGTTTTTTACTTTTGTCTTCATCTCTTTCTCATTCTCTCTCTTCTTCTTCCGCCTCTCTTTCTTCAATTTCTTCTAATTCAATCACAACCAAGAGCTATTTCAAATAGTTTGGTAAAAATGATAAATTTAAATGCTTGAAATAATTTAATTTGATTTCTTAGGATTTTTAATGAAAGTCTTATATTTAGGATTGGAGATAATATTACCTAAGTATAGGATTCATTTAACTTTTTAGTAGAAATTAAGAAAGATAATTAAATTATTTTAAAAATTCGTATTTATCATTTTTTATTCAAATTAATTTGTCCAACTTATAAAATGATATATAATTTAATCCAACTTAGCTTGTTTGGGAATGATTTTTTTTTTTGGTTGGCTTTAAGTGGCTTTAAGCTAATTTTAAGGCTTATTCTTTTAAAAAATCATCTAAATCTTAAATTTAGGAGAAAAAGTATTGATATAATGTTTACAGTAGTGATAAGATTATATATGCTTGGAACTCAAATCATTACATATATAAATGATTGTCCTAATCCTTAATCATTTCCCGAATTAATTTGAATTAATTAATTACGAGAACGCAACAAATTGACCTTTGAACAAACAAAAGAGAGGTGAGATGGATGGCACATGCGCTCATGTGTTCTTTGGCTTCATCTCCAAAATTCAAGACTTGGGTTGCCCATAATTGTCTTTATTTGTGGGGTTATATAAGTTTTTTAATTACATGGATGCATGCATGTATGTATGAATGAATGATTATGCACATTAGCATCATATATAATCAACCTTATGGTATAAATTCAGATATAATGTGTTTGTGTGTTTTTTGTTTGGTTTTTTTTGGGGGGGTGTTTGTTCTTATAATTAGCCACTTTATATGGATTATTATTGGGATGGAGTAAAATAAAATTCAAGACTTGTGTTGCCCAAATTTGTCTTTATTTGTGGGGTTATAAAAGATAATGCACATATTTTCCATTGTATATATAATTCACTTCTATATATTAGTTTCTGCGAGAGACGAAAACTAATTAAAATTTTGAGCGCGTGTGTTTCAGTAAATATTAAAACCTCTCAAGCTAATTAACTTCGTTTAATTTTCATATCAGATTCTTTGGATTGGTAGGTAGCCAGAGCATTATATTACATCAAGTAATTTATTACTATTTTATTTTAATCATATTCCTTAATGCTTAAACACGATCGACGAAATTCAACTAGGATTTTTTTAATCACGAAGAGGACATGAAGCCAGGTTACAAATACATACGTTGTACATACATACCACATGTATACATGAAAAATTCAAGTTTAATACCCTCTATGTAGTTCATCTCCTTTTTTCCCCCTCTTTTTGTTCTTTTTTATGTCCTTTCCCCATATTATAATTAAGGATTTCCTTTAGTGCTCACTAAGTCTCAGGTGTTTTTTATAAGATCCAGAGGCATAACATCTATATATACATATACTCTTCCAATCCTTAAGGTAGGATTTAATTAGAAATTTGATCTCGTTCTTAAATAAAAATCTAATGCTCATATTTATCAACTATTTTTTAAAATCATCCCCATTGATACTTCCTCAAGTAAGATGTGAGGAGATTAAAAAATATGATTAAAGTGTTTTAGAAAAATCAAGTCATATTTATTATAATTAACTAACTTACCTAATTTTCTTAATCTAATCATATTAAGAGATCTTACATAATGGATCACATCAGGACTATATATATTTTGTGTGTGTGTGTGTAGATGTGTGTTAAATTCAGGGAAAGTTGAAGTTTAAATGCCACTTTAAGATGTTATGTTATGTTAAATTTTAAGAAGGATGCTAATCCAAGAAGCCTAATTAATTAATTTTTCTCTGAAAATATAATGAGAAACAAAAATTGATGTGATTACTTTGTGTGCTTCTTCTTCTCTTCTAATCTTTGAAGAGAAATGCAATTAGCACCCAACTAGCTATGGTTTAATTAATCATCTCATCAGTGCCTAACCACTCTCTCATCAAAGCAATATATATATTTTCTAATTAAATTTGTATTTATATGCATATATATGGTATTATAATCAATCCTTTTCTTTTTTGTTTTCTGTATTTAGATGAATATAATCAACACAATTTAATTTACATATTCTTAAATCTATTATGATTACAAACTTATTAGTGGAGATTCTGAAAATATTATATTTGGAAAAAAATAAACTGTGTTGTTAATTAGGAACTTAATGTTGAGGTGTTTACCATGAGCCCATGAGGCCTCAGCACTGACCAACAATAAAATAAAATTATAATTTTTAAAAAAAAAATGGTACAGAAAACATGTGGGCCATATATTGTTTTGGCTTGTCAATATTATGTTTTTTTTTTTTGAATAGGTAATTATAGCTCACTAGTTCTCTCGTTCTTTCAAAGTGGGATCTCAATCCATATATCTTTGGAAATTAACATAATAAAAAAAAAAAGAGTGAGCAATTCCTTTTCGTATACAAAATTGTTATATATATCCTTCTCATCATTCCTTAATAATATTATTGACCCATCATTTTCTATTTCTTCTTCTGTTGAATATAAACATAGATCAGATCAGATTCTTCAATAATTAACTTTCGCCTTCCCCTTTTCTTTTCTTCTCTAATTTTATCTGCAAGGATTTGGACAGTCACAAATTAGATTATGACATACTCCTCTGATCTTATAGGGCAGAAAAATAAGTTTTGTTTGTCATATTTATAAGACTCCTCATTAAAATGTTAATATGAATATACAATTTTGTCATTCACTTATTATTGCGTTTATTTTATTTTCATTTGGTATTATGTATATTAAATAGGGGTATAGTTGAATTTTTTTTAATTTTAAATAGAGTTAATGAGATTTAAAGTTTTTTTTATCTGTGTGAAAAATATCAGAATTACCCTATATATAAAACCAGAGGTATGAATTTGGCTATAACCCTAATTTTTGTTAGTTTGACACATCAATTCCAATAGGTCATAAGCTACATATCTTTTATCTCACATACTCACCAAAAGCACAATTTGAACACATGCATCAAATGTGTACCCACATGCTTAAAAGCCAAATAATATAGCAAATAGTTTTGACTTCTATATATATATATATATATATATAACATAAATATTGAAAAGGCTTAAAAATTATATGATATAGGATAATTAATTATAAGGAGAAATATCAATCTCATCGGATACTATATACCTTCTGTTTTTAATATAAGATTTAGTTATTTATAAATTGGTTAGATTAAAGAAATTAGTTAAGTTAGTTAATATAACAAGTTTATTTCTAAAACACTTTACTTCCCTCAATTTTTCTCTGACTTGATTATTGTTAAGGACCTAGATCAACTTCCCAATTAAATCTTATACTCCATTCAGTTCTAATTATAAGACCCTGTTGATTTTTTCGGAGAACCCTAAGAAAGTTAATTATATTACTTTAAAATATTAAAATTTATCTTTTTTCTTCAAACTATTTTGTTTGACTTATGAACTAATATATAATATAATAAAACACAACATATAATATGATTAAGTAACTTATTTTTTTTTAACTTCTTCAAAAAAAAAATCAACTGAATCTTATAATTAGGATTGATGTAATGTATATTAAGGACCTTGTAGGAGTAACATCCGAATATTTAAAACAAACTGTAAACGGCCGAGGAAAATTATGATTTTGCTTTCTTATACTCAATACCATTCTTAAATCCTAGTAATAATGATTTCCTTAAAATTCTTACAAAATTAAACAGTAATTTAGTCTTATATTTTAAAATTTTTTATTCGAATTGTGAAAGATTAGGTTTTTAAATACATTTTATGAATCAACAAAATACTAAAAGGAAAGGCCATATAATTTTTCAACAGTTTATTAATATGTAGATGCACAAATTGGTTTTCCACTCTAGCTGGCTAGCTATGACATGCCTTAATGTTAACTTAACCTCCCACCAAATCTCTTTTAAGTGTTGACATTAACACATCATTAGCCACATGGTGGTATCCATCTGTACCGCTTGTCCACTTTAGACTTGATGATGTGATGGAATTTAATTATTATTAGGCACACTAATACTGATATTAGCTTAATTTCTTTTATATATATATATATATATATATATATTATTGACCCTTTGAATTCATAAATTTCTTTATTTTGATACTGATGCTTGAAAGAACTGAGGTATATGATTAGTTCTAAATGATATGTTAATATAATTAGTAGGGGGACTTAATTGTGACTGTTGACAGAAAACTCCGTGAGGACCATGTGTCATGCAAGCTTATATAGCCTTTAATGATAAGATAAAATTAGGCTAACAGCCTACTTTGAAAAAGAGTGATACTTGTCTTTGATAACATCTCAAAGCCCTATCTAACATGTGTCTTTCTTCACCATGCTCTCTGTATATTCAAAAGCCCTTCTAAATTTTAGCTAATAATGGGTAAGTTTCTTATATCTGTTACTATATGTATAGCCATCAACGGGGTATTCTTAAAACAACCAACAAGAACTCAAGAGTTAATGAAACGCACTTTGAGATTTGAATATTTCATGTTCTGTTTTTGATAACATCTCAAAGCCCTATCTAACATGTGTCTTTCTTCACCATGCTCTCTATATATTCAAAAGCCCTTCTAAATTTGAGCTAATAACGGGTAAGTTTCTTATATCTGTCACTATATGTATAGCCGTCAACGGGGTATTCTTAAAACAACCAACAAGAACTCAAGAGTTAATGAAACACACTTTGAGATTTGAATATTTCATGTTCTGTTGTTTAGAAGAATTTCCTTAAGAGGAGTTCATGAAGCCTCTTCATCATTTATATTTTGCAGTTTATAATCTGAGTTTTTCTGGAAATCCAATGCTAAAACTTCTGGACTCACTGCTTGCTATTGAAACAAGCAAAATAGAGTTGAGATCATAATTCACACCACTGGGACCCCCACAAGGGTAAGTGTCACTATTCTTGGACTGTGACCCTATAGCTAGTAAGCGCTTAAAGCAGTAATAGTTAGGTGATATGTTCTTTAATATCAAAACAAAAACTGTTTTGAACATATAGAAGCCATTATTGGCAAGAACAAATTAATAGGGTCATCACTACTGATCCAACTGTTGTAGCAGCCCTCTCATTATTATGAACCAATGTACCAATAGTTAGTCCAATACCTTGTGGCATCAATACTTACAGAATAGTTACAGGTAGAGTTTGGAAGAAGATGTTGTTTGACTCTTAACCATAGTTTCTAGAATATACTTGATCTTTCATGTTATGAAATCTGGATTCCCACCAAAGATGGCCAGAAACAAGAGAAATGGACAAGATTTGGCAGATTTTGAGGATTGAAAAGGACTCATGATTTTTAATTAGTTACTTGAATCCTCTTACTAGTGATACAGTGAACTGCTGCTACCAAGTTGTGCAACATTGGCTATATCTGTTATCTATTGAACTCTCTTGAAATTGAACCTTGGAATTTTGAAGTTCCATATTCACTTGGTGCATGGCTTAGGTTAACCTCAAAAGAAGATAACAATTCTTGTTTTACATCTCTTGTATCCTCGTTAGGATTCCCCAAAAATATACCGTTAAAGTTATAGATATAATTTTAGATGTAGCCACACAAATTACTCAGAAGCTTAGCTTCCTCTTAGTCTTAATGCAAAGTTCTTGAACCAGCAAAGATTAAATTTAATTTCAAATTCCATTGCCCCAAGTAGTCCACTTCAATAAAACCTATATCTATATTATGTTTACATGTATGTTCATGATATTGACTTGGTTATCTGTCATTATAGAGTAACCCTAGTTTAAAAAAAATTGAAATATACTTAGCATTTGCTAGATCAAGTATGAAATCGGAAGGATTGTGCTATGAATAAAATTTAAATACTGGGAATAATGCTAAAATATCCAAACAAACTGATATATTGATGCAGAATCTCAAAAAAATGAAAATGGATCAAATACAAATAGTTCAATATGATAATAGGTCCAGCAGCAACAAACCCAGAAAATTCCAGAATCGGACGAATCCGCCAGATGAGAGAGAGAATAACTAGAGAAGGAATACTCGTCCAAAAGTTTTTCTACCTATTCTTAACTAATTTTGTCTTCTTATATTGGGTTTTCCTTATCCAATAGCTTCCATGTGCTTTTACTGATTCTTCGGCTACGCCTTACCTGTATTGGTTTGGGCTTCTCAATTGGGCCTGTAGTATCCATATCACTAGCATGGTCATGTCTATTCATTACAGATTGTTGGCTAATGGTGGAACATATCCAATGTTCGAGAGGAAATTCATCAAGTGTTCTCCCTCTCCAAAGTAAAGGCTATTAACCATCAGATAACAGCGAAACCTTTTGAAGCATGTAAAAGAGCTTGCCAGAGGGCAAGGGGATAGTCAAAATAACAATGGTCCTTCCACATTTCGCTAACTCACACACAGAGCTAACACAATTCTTTTGGCTGTCGTTGAGTCAAGACCTGAAGTAGGCTCATCAATCAGCAACAGACTTGGATTATATTAGCCGAAGTCTCTCGAGCTATATACTTACCCTCTTTCATTAATCACCTGAAGCACCTCTTAAAGATGGCCCTTCCATTATAGTGTCCTAACAAAGGGTCAGGTCAAGCTCTTCCATAACGAAAAAGATACATATATATATATATATATATCTTTCCACTATTAGTAGTTATGCTCTGCATTGAAGAGGCCTTCATGTCTCATAGTTTCAAGAGTGCAAGGGAAAAAGAAAAAGAAAACCCTCAGTACTTTGCTTGATTACTAACTTATGCTTTACAATCTTAGAAACCAGTCGCCATATTCTTCATCATCTTTAATAAGGTTAAAACGAATTTTAATATATGATTTAATGTAAACTAAACTTTTAATTTATAATTTTAATTTCTTTCACTTCATAGATACTGTTATTATTTTGGACTTTCATTGTTCCTTGGCTTTACATGCATCATAAATTAAAGTTGTTGGCACCAGGTTGAGTTCGAAACATAACTTAGCCCTGATGCCGAGAACCAGAAACTGCTTTCCTAAAATGAGCAATAGGGATCTAGAGCAACTTCATGCTACTATCAACATGGATGAAATTCGAAGGGCAACTTTTGACTTGGGGGCTTTTAAAGCCCCTGGGCCAGATGGAATTCAAGCCGTTTTCTACCAGGAATATTGGAACCTAGTGGGGGATTCTATATACGATCTGGTTAAAAAGACCTTTGGAGAACCTTATCGGATCAAGGAGATAAATAACACGAATATTGTTCTAATTCCCAAAATTGACAGCCCTCAAACGATTAAGGATTTTCGTCCTATATCCTTATGTAATGTGAGTTACAAAATCATTACTAAGGTCATTTCTAGTCGTCTGCGGGAAGTAATGGCAAAAGTGGTGGGTCATCACCAGTGTAGCTTCATAGCAGGAAGACAAAGTGGCGATAACATTATAATTGCTCA
>JBAGKO010000015.1:17616083-17634449 GCA_037177275.1 Acacia concinna | reverse complement strand
TCATTTAATTGCTAGAGAGCTTAATCAACCTAATTTAGGGATATTAATATGCAAGGTGGCTTGGTATTAATTAATCTTTAAATTTGGCCTAGTCTAAGGGGTGGCCCTTAAAGTCTTTTGAAGCTAGCATAATATATCTCTATTATGCTTAAGAACAGGTTATGAATCTTTCTAAGGACACAAAAGTTCAAATCAACCAAAATGGTCACTATGTCAGAAGCATTTAATGTCTTCACCAAATTTGGTAAACTTCCACCTACCAACCTTCTTCCACTTCAACGACTCTATTTATTACTGAGAAGGGAAATCCATTGTGTCTAAATATAAATGTCTTAGAGGAATGATGAGATTTCAACAGCAACAAACTAAACTCCAACGGACATCAATTCCTCAGACAATAGAAATACTCGAACATTAATTATGGCCACAACTAACGACTAGAGTAATATTTTGCTAAGTGTGTGCATTCATTTCTGTCATAAATTTTATTGTTGTTCTTCAGTAATCATTATTCAACTCTTTTGAGAGAGTGTTTATTACATTTCAAAACCATTTGAATTACTCAAAGTTGGTATACTTTGAGTGGGGACTTGGATTGTAACTTGTAAGGGGGGTGAACTCTTAAAGTATCAATCGAGTCTATACTGTGGCGCTAAGAGCCCATTGAAATCTTGGGGATTAGTAGAACTCAGTGGCTACTGAAAACTGAACGTAGGTCGTGAGTTTTGACCTAACCAGTATATGCGCTTGTGTCTTAAGCTTCTGAGAAAATTTCATAACACCTAATTCACCCCCTCTTGGGTGTAATGGTTGCCTTAACAATTTCCTCCAAGATGATAAATTCCCCTTGTCAAAGTCCAGTGTCTTATTTGATTATCTCAAAAAAGCCCAAATTTTCTAAATTTGACTTCAAAGCAGGCTTTTGGCAATTAGATATTCACTCAGAAGATCAGCCCAATATTACTTTTTGCATACTAAATGCCTAATACCAATAGACGATTATGTCATCTAGCCTTAAAGTTGCCCTATCACTATTCCAAAAGGCCATGACAAAAATCTTTAAGCTTATTTTCCATAGTGCCTTTATCTACATTGGTGATATTCTTCTTTCTTCTAATACAGAGGAATATCATAAAACCCTCTTGGTCCAGTTCTCTAATCTTGTAAACCAATATGGCATTATACTATCCTATAAGAAAAGTGAAGTTAGAGTGACATAAACTGAATTTTTGGGGATGCATTGAAAAAATTGATCAATATAGTCTAGGGCTTCACATTGCATAGGAATTATTAAATTTTTTTGATGACAACCTTTCTCCCAAACAAGTCCAACAGTTTCTCGGGATTGTAAACTATCTTAAGGGTTTTATCCCTCTTGTATCCTATTACACCAACCACCTGTCCAAAATGCTTAAAAAGATCCCTCCTCTATGGGGGCCATAACAGACAAATGCTGTTTAGTTTCTCAAAAAAATCATGCAAAATCCTCCACCTTTGAAAATTCCAAATCAAGGTGAACAAATCCTCTAAACTGATGCTAGTGATAACTTTTTGGAAGCTATTATACTTAAAGAAATAAATGGACAAACACATTATTGTGGACATGCCAGCGAATAGTTCAGAGAACTGTAAAAGCATTACCATGCATCTTATAAAGAAATCATTGTTGTCAAAGGTGGATTTAAGAAATTCAGCTTTCATCAAAGCCCAAATGGGCAACACATTTTTTCCAAAGATGCTTGACTTAAAGAAAAATATTTTATCGAATGCTTAGTTACTATGATGGAAAGACTTGTTCTCTCATTATAAATTCTCAGTACACCATTTGAAAGGCCACTATAATACCATTGCAAATTTTCTATCTAGACCTCAAAAGGCCCCGATCTACCAAAAATCCTTTCTTCAAAACCCCTGTACATTTTTACCATCACTTCAGCCAACATGTTTTATACCAAAAGAACTATGTTCTTCCCATCGAACACTCTATCTTTGCATTCTCAAGAAGAGTTCATAGCCTATACCAAAGACTACATTTTTCATTGGCTTAAGCTCTTTTGCACTAAAACCTCTCTTCTTCCAAAGCCCTAACATTTCAGCTTAGAAACTCCATACGCCACTTTACCTTTCATCCAAGGATCCGTCCTTAAAGAATTACTCTGATATGTTTGGTCATTGACTATTCTTCATACCTGTGCGATAGCTCTCACTCCTCTGCCTATATATCATTATCTCTTTGATAAAAAGAATGAAGATTCATATTTTCATCAACTTCTCCAACTCTTTTGCTCCTCTACCCTGCTGGAGAGGAACCTTATCTCATATGATAGATGAATATGGTCTCTAGAACACTGGAAAAAAGAAAACAAAAAAGATTTAATGTTATTTTCTTTCTTTGCAAGTCTTATTTCCTCAACCATGATGGAGATGCTTATTTCAAAAGCCGTACAGAATCTTGGCCCTTGATGCTTGATTGGGCCCGACCAAATCCAAAAGAACTTTAAGAGATATGAGACTATCTAGGAATGGTCAACAATCAGACTAAAAAGGATGCAAATTGCTTGAACCAATTCCTTCTGAAGGATATTGTTATGATGATGTATATTCCTCACCACCACCATACTTTTCCTATAGTATTTATCAAACCCAATATCCCTCTTAGTGTCCAGATGTCATAGAATCTTCCCACAAATTGGACTATGCAAACCCTCTTTTTCAAGATTCACAAGATCCTTATGATAGGTATTTACAACTGAGTCTTTCTATTCCAGAAAGCTCTTCCCAGGCGTCCCAATATTCATAGCCCACTCCAACTCACTCTTATCCATCATATTGCACCCAAGCCCATGAAGCCCATCTTATAAAGCCTCCAGACTCTTTTCCTGAAACCTATCATTGTGACTCCCTTCAATATGTTCGTCACATGTTTTATGATACAGATCTCCGCAATCCGTCTCCTAATGATGACCATGAGCCTATAGTAAAAGACTAAATTCCATATTTAAAAAAAAGAAAAAGGAAAAGGACTCTATGTCAGCAAACACGATAAGATATTGGCAAGCCACAGTGTTGGCAAAACAGACAAAACTGTCAGCAGCCAGAAGCATCAACACAAAAGACAAAATTGTCGGTAGGGATAAAGGCCAACAAGAAAGATACATTATCAGCAGTCATCAGCCTTTACTTTTTCAATCAACAGGTTTTACTTTGAGAAGATGGCAAAAAAAAAAAAAAAAAGACAAATAAGGAGTACGTAGATGGGCTCTGATTCAACAGATCACAATCATGATGCACACTTCATTTCCTGCGAATCTTATAAAGAATAAAAAAAGAATTACTTTTAAAAAGTAATAACAAAAGGGTTAAACTTTATTATAATGAAAAAGTATAAATGTTGTAGGTTGAAGTCAAAGGGTCAAATATATTGGAGAGACCCACAGAGATTCGCTTGTTGATAACTTTTTTATTGGTCAAAGGAGTCCAGGCATGTTTTGGGAGGAATATAATTATTAAAGAATGGAACATCTCACAAGAACCAAACCAAAAAAAAAACACGGTTTGGGCCTGACTTGGGCCTTTACCAAATCAAACAGAGTCATTTCACCACCAAAACCGTTTACAAGGTCTTCCACCGCGGGTTAGTACTTGTGCCTCACTCTTTCTTTTTTTTCTCTCTTAGAGTATTTTTCAGTTGCAAATTTACTCTTATTACTTTTAGAACAAAATTATACCACAAATTATTTTAAGATGTTAAGTATTGCCATAGAAATATTGTAAAGTCCCAAATGTAACTCAACCCTATATAAAATATGAAGCAAATGGAATTGTTCAAAATGCATCTGATCATGTTTTGTTTTCTTTTGGACAAATAAGCAAGTGCTTATATAGTTATTTGATCATCAAAATGAATTTATTTTCCAAAATTTGGTAAGTAATCATACTTATTTTGAATATACTATTAAAAAAATTGTTGTCTTTGAAAAATAATAAGTAAAAAGCTGTAGCCTTCATCTGTTTTTCATTTTGGAGCAGTTTTTTATGAGATTCTGCGGATTTGCAAATTCAATGGTCAAAAATTGAATTTCTGCAATTCGTAACATTGTTTTTATTTATTATTCCAAACAGGGAAAAAATTGATTTACTGAATATTTTTGTCTGGAATCTTCCTTCTTGATGGTTAGTGAGAGACCAATAAAACTGTTTCTTGAAATCAATGACTGAGTCGTACGGCAAGCCCCACCTTTTTTTTTTTTTGCCAACCGGCAAGCCCCACCTTGAACCATATGTCAACATATTTTATTCTTGTCGCCATAAAGCTTTAATTTAGAACAAAAGACAAAATTACATTTGATATTTATTACACCTAATTTTTTTAAAAGAACACTAGTTCTTAGATAAATACAATAAAATTTTCATTTAAAATATTTAAATATAAATATTTTTAATTTAGGGTTCTTAATTAAATGTCATAATTGTTCAAACATTTGAACAAACAAAAATGGTTTCACATATGTAGGCCGTTAAGCGTACATCAAGATCAGGCATAAGCATGAGATACCTAAAAAAGTTCATAGCTTTTTTATATTTTGAAGCATTCTTAATTATTACAGTCAATAGTGTAACAGTATATTGATGGCGAAAATAGTATAAACTCTTGAAATTAATTTAATGGATTATTAATGCCTTAATGATAAATTCTCTTGTCGGCAAAAAAAATGATGAATTTTCTAAACTTGAGGGACACTTTGAGGTCCTTTTGTAGTCAGAATTAATGAATTAATTAACAACCACACATATAGTCTCAGACCTCTCTCTCTCTCCTGCTCTTCTGTAATAGAATTATTTTAATTATGTATACAAAAGAAAAAAAAAGAAAATTCTAAGAAATCAATATATATATGTGAATGCCAACCTATGTACGTACGTATAGGAACATAACTTTGAATATTGAATGTAAATTCATATATATATATATATATATATATATTATTCTTACGTACAGACACATATGGCCAAGGCATTAAGAGGGTCAAGTTTGAAGCTTGACGACGAGACTGGATTGTCATGAAGACCGTGAAATTATAAAATAATGGGAACTAAATAAGGATTGATTAATTAATTGATGTAACAAGAATATTACCAGTAACATCATAGCACATGCAGTAATAATAATGTTATTGAAGGAAACTGTAATAAATTAAGATACCATATAACAAAAGACCAAATTAAATTATTCTTTTTGAAAAATGTGTCTCTCTCATCAGACCGAATTCTTTTGGTCAGTTTTGACTGAATCGTAGGGGAAGAACAGTATGAGGAAGATCTTTGTTAGTTCTGATTAGTCTATGTTTCAGAAAAAGGCTTACGCTTTTACTATGTTGCACGCACACACATACATATATATAAACAAACATTGTAAAAGGAGAATTTTAATAAAGGACTACAGTTGGGAATTAATTTCAGCGCAACCTATGAATAAGTGAATAGATCATACTAACAAGAAAAATTTATTTTCATATGACACATTCACTTATTTATGGGCTGCGCTGATATTAATTTCTAACTGCAGTATTTTATTGAAATTCCTGCTATTATAAAATGGTATCTCCAAACTTCTTATTCTATTTGTTAACACTCATCCGTTCTTGTTTACTTATTATTGATTGAATTTTCATTTTGTCCCTAAATAGTTCATGTTCCAAATTTTAAGAAACCATTTTTACTTAGTTTTAATAATATCCCTGTTGGGCAGATGACATGAGGGAATTAATAGGTCGAATTTAAAATAGTGCGATATTAAATAGAGGGTAAAACTATAAATAAATAATTCTTATAATTGAATTTACATATTTGCTTTCTTCTTGGCCTCTATCTTTTTTTACGAGGACGGGTAGATAAGAATGGAGAAAATACTTAGCCAGAGCGTGTAAAATCACTGTTTGATATGAGTTAAGAAACTTAAAGTTAAAAGTTAAAATCACTTAATTAACCTTTAAACTTTACGTGAAAATATAAATAATTTTCACAGACTAATGTTGATTAATTATCTTTGTGTGTGAAAATTATTTATATTTGATGTTGATATGCTATAAACATTTATAACCATATGTTGCGTTATGCCAAAAAATCAAATCTTAATTAGTAACTATAATTATAATTAACTTCTAGTTCTTTTGGGGGCTTGATTCACGTGCAAAGGCAACAGATTGGTTAAGAGGATGAAATAAAGCAGGGGCCAAAAAAATAAAGGCAGCCAGAAAAGTAAAATAAACGATGAATTAAAAACTTAACAAAGCATAAACGTAACAACGACATGAACCTAATTAACCAAGTAATCAAGTATTAGTAGCACATGCTTGTCCGCGTAAACCTTGAAAACTCAAAAACATTTTATTATTATTTATTTATTACAAAAAGAAAAGTGAAACAAAAAGGTTAAATTTTCCCTGAAGAGATCGATGGGGTATAATTTCTATCAACAAAATATTTTTACAAATAAGTAATAACCAAATACTCTTTGTTTAATTTTTCGATTGGAATATTCCATTATAGTATTTTATAAGAAAATAAATCTCCAAACTTCGTAATAACAATAAACAACTCAAGAAGATGGAGGTTACGCCACTTTCACTTTAACCACTGTCATTGATTATTTATTAATTAAATGCCTAATTAAGGTAAGTTCTTAATAATTTACGATTGTGTCGAGGGATGCATGCGGGCCCCAGGGCGGCTGACATAGTGGAACAAGGGTGCCCTTTTGGTTATTTGAGATTTGGTCCACAAAGCAATCATATATAAAGATAAAAGGGTTTTGATTGAAGTCAAGATCTTAATTGGTTAATTTGGGAAAACAAAAACAAAAAAATAAATAAGTGCAATAGGCCTTAACTAACAAAGACTAGAAGAAATTTCTAACAGATCTTAATGTGTTTTTTTAATCTTAAATTGCCTTGATAGAGACACATAATGGTTAAAAATAAAATTAGAAAATTAATCCTTGGATCTTTCAATTTTGACTAGATAGATTTTAGCTTCATTTTTAAATTTTGACCAGATGTAATTTAATCCTTAAACTTTGACTTAATGTAACTTATATACAATACATAACTCTTATAGTGTGTGTGTATGAAACTTGATTATTTTTAATTTTAATTTGGTGTAATTTAGTTGTTATTGTTTTGCTTATTTATAACGTAGCTGTAAGTCCCTAAGTCTCATAGAACATATACTTTTATTTGATAAAATATAGATACTGATTTTTTTTTTTTTTGCCAACATAGATACTGATATTTTAAATAGCTAAGTTATAGAAATTGAATTGTATCGAGTCAAAATTTAAGGAAATAGTTGAATTAAAACTATAAGATTCAATTAAATCATGAATTGATAGATGTTTATGGATTGAATTACAACTGGGTCAAAGGCAAGGGCAAACATATTAATTTTCTCAAATATAAATATATTATTTTTCTCAACAGCTGAGCGAGGATGCCTTTATAATATTATATGCATATAAACATGTACAAATACTAAAAATATATGTACAAATATTACATGCATGCCTGCATTATATTTCCTTCTTGTTGTTGTGATCATAATATATTTCTTACTTTCCTGGTTGACATCAAAAAATAATAGTCCATTTTTATTTATGAACCTTAATTGATTTTACGTATTAAGTAATAATTTGTAGGAAAATAGGTAATACATTATGTCTATCCTATATTCCTGTGTGTGTATTACATATTAAAATATCCAACAAATAAGCTCAAAAATGAATACTATATATGACTATGAACTAGATGGATCCCTTGTATTGTTATATATAACCTTACAAAATAAGACATACTATTCACAACTTATGACTAATTTGCATTTGTTTGCTTAAAGTTTATATCGATTTGACGTTGATCTCGATGAGTATAGTTTTAAGAAATTGCATATAGAAGTTATTACCAATATTATATACAAGTCATCATACTAATTCTTTTCTTCACACATAGTTGAAAATAATTAAACTAAAGGAGATCAAAATTTGAGAGATGAGAAATTAGAGAGTATTTTCTTAATTGAGTGGTCGGTCATGGATGAAGCATGAAACAAGAAAATATGACTCAGAAGCAGAAATGGTCAACCATAAACGTATATAACAAATTCAGCATTATTATTTTTAATTAGTATTTTAATTAGTGCGTATACAACTGTGGCTTTTGTTTGCGCGTATACAAAAAAACAAAACAAAACAAAAAAACTCTTCTGTTCATGTGCTTCATAACCCTTCTCTCTCCTGCTTGGTTTTGTTAATGCGTATAACAAGTTCTTAATTAATTAATTATATAATATGTGTGCACCATTCTATATAATGAAATTCCTGTAACTTCCTAATACTTTCTTGAAATTCAGGTCAAGAAAAAAAAAAAAACCTTCTTGAAATTAATTACGATTTACGCTAGTATGATATGACTACGACACATATAATTTTTTAATAATATTTTTCTCTCTTTTTGCTCTTTGTGGGCCAAATGTCTTTTCACTTCAGCCACATATTTGTGCTTTACTTCTTTTATTTTTAATGCTTCGGAACTAATTAAATTCAGCTTAACATTGAAGATGAGAAATCTCCACAACAACATAAAAACTTCCAAAATTTAATTTCTCGCACTTTTCGGCGGCTTTAATAATATTGCCATGCCTTCATTTATCTTCTTCCTCCTTTATTTATTTTCCCCTTTTGAGATCTGGCCACACACAGACACACACAAAGATCTGGCATCACAAACTTCATAGTTGATAGTTTAATCGTGATAAGAAGAAGCAACCCAGAATTTACTTGTAAATATCGCAGCTTCCGATGAAGGACATGACATTTAATACTTTATGGACTTGGTAGGCACATTGATCATCACTTTGTGGCTCATGCTGTGTATGAATAAGAAATTTCTTTAACACCCCTTCTTCTTCGCTTTTCCCTCCATGATTATCTATTAATTCCTGAAATTTTTCGAGGCTACTTCTCACACTCAATCATATTTTATATTAATTACACTAACATCAACCAACAAAGTTGAGTCTAATGGAAGGGGTTAATCCATCACAATATGATTGATAAGTCACATATTTACGTGATTAATTGTAGCATTTTATATGTAAAAATAGGACAAATACCATGGTTAATATTCATTTAGAGCTTTAATTATGATTATATGTGCATTAGGGGCATTTTAGGGAATTCATGTGAAAATGTCATAAATATTGCATTATTTGTTATTTTCTAGATAAGGCTTAATTTGTAATTATTTGTGGCATTTCAGGAGAAATAGGAAATGAAGAAAAGAAAGGGCATTTTTGCAACGCATTGATGTTGATTAAGTGGATTCAAATGACCCAAATTCCAGCTGAGGTCCATGACCCATGGATTGTGAGATTGAAGAGAAGGATCTGATCCTAGCTTGTAAACTCAAAAACCGTACGTAGCTCGCGTATAGGAGAGCTTCTAGAGGGAGATTCGATTATTATCCTCCAATTCCACATTTGACTTCTCTCTAGACCTCGCGAGAATCAGATCATGTCTCAGTCTTTTCTCATCTCTCTCATCTTCAACCAACAGGGCATAGCTGGATTTCGGAGGTTCATCTTGGATTTTTTGATGACTCTCATGGCCAGAGAGAGAGGACTCGTAGAGGTTGCTGCTGATCCGATGAGTATCTGATTCCATGCTTCCTAAGAGCTATGGTAGAGCCCAAGCCTTGAATTGAAGAGGAGTTCTTCATGGTCAAGGATTTCAAGTTAGATTTGCTCCTGAATTCACTTGTCATCACTGTAATACTGATAGGTGATTTTGGTTTGTGTTGATGAACCCAATCTGATTTGTATAGTTCCAGAACATCTCTTTTTTTTTTTTAAAATGGTCCTTATAATTAGGATGGGCAGGCACTAACGGCCTGAGGTTACAACAACGAGATCGAACCCGTGACCTCCTCCCAAGTTCCAAAACATCTTTATCTTTCTCTTGTTCATTGTATGTCTGATTTGCATTGTGGATTTCAGCTGGTAACATCTTAATCTTGTGTAGCTAATGACATTTTCTAGAATTGTTTTAATGTTTAGAGGTTGGTTCTAGCGAATTAATCATGAGTATTGTTAGTTAACTTACTCTTGAGAACTGGCTGATTATTCCTCTATGAATCGGTTAAACAAATGATATGAGATTTAGTTGCATTGATGCTAAATTTATGTCCATTGGTATATTTGAGTCTAGTTTATGGCTTTTTGATGGTAATCTCCTTGATTATGATTAGCTAGTAGATGTCCTAAAGTTGCAGTTGCATTTTGGAATTGTTTGCTAGTGGATTATACATAAATAATGTTGGTTGACTTATCTTTGGGAGTGGCCAATTGCTTCTTAATTAGATTCGGTATATTGATGACATGGAAGGAATCTTGCTTCATGTTAATTGACAAACTCAAATCATTAGAAAGCAAGGAAGGCAAAGTCATAACTCTTAGGAAGTACATTTGCCATTAATTCATCCTTTCATTTACATCCATTTTGTTCCTATCTTTTCCAAACAACTAAAACCACAAAACCAAACAAAAAAAAAACTTAGGATAGAGTAGCTTAGGTACAAATGAACTATTGATAGAATTAATTAATTAATTTTGTGGTTCATTAGATTGCTAGAAATTTTAACATTAATTAGGGTCCTTAAAAAGAATGACCTTAGTTAGTTTTACTATACTATAGTTAACCTAGCTTTTTGATAGAGTAAATGACTAACTCTTTATCCATGATGAACTAATGTTTGAATTTCCGTTGAGAGAGATGTTCACAATATTGCTTCCATTAGGAGGATAGCTGTGAATAGCAAATAAAAATCAATTGCACTTGTATCTATATATTTAGAGCTCGTTTGGTTGACATTGTTATTTAAAACAGTTTTTTTTTTTTTTGAAAAAAACTTGTGTTGAAACTTATTTTTGCTAATTTTTTTTTTTAAAAAAAATAAAAAGTCGTTTTAAAAACCTAAAAATAAAAAATAGTTGTTTTCTTGTTTTCTTATTTTTTTTTTTAATTTTTGAGGTTGTCACCTATTCACTATTAACATTATATTACTAATAACAACCACGGTCACATTACCATTAATGATAGCTACTGCCTCGTCACTTCAAAAATATATTTTTTAAAAACAATTATCTAAATAGAGTTTTTTAATTTTAAAACTTGTTTCTAAAAATTGGGTACAAAACTGTTTTAGAGAATTAAAAATAGATAATAGAACCAAACAAACCCTTAATAACTTAAAGTGTGATAGTAATTACTTCTGTTTTTGTGTGTTTTTTTATTGGGATTCGGTAAAGAGAGAATTTTTTTACCCTATTTATGAAATACATAATTAATTTTTTTTTCATATAAATGTGAAATTTTATCTTTCATTTATTATTTGTAGGTTTGATACTAAGGCATAGAGTGCCTATTAAATAGAGGTATAAATTAGAAAATTATTAAATTTTAAGATATAGTTAATACAATTTAAAATTTTTCTTGATATGTGTGCGATAAAACATGTTTAAAGGGACTTATATTTATGTCCCAATCATGGTGGTTATAGTGGTTTCATATAAAGGGTGAATTAATTCTGTTTAATTTAATTAGCTATATATATATATATATAGAAATGACATCACTTTTTAGAATTTTAAATTTGGTATCAATATGCTTTGCGGCCAATAGATTTGATTTCAATATTAGTCATGTTGCATATAGCTATAATCAACACCTGAATTGATTAGTTGCCAAATGAATTGAAGTCACTAATTCAATAAACAAACATGTACATCCCTGTGTGTTGTACGGGATATATCGGGAGATATGGTCTAGAAAAGGATGTTATAAAACAAAACAAAAAATCCAACTCATTAAAATATAATCAAAATATTTTTTTCAATCTTCTCTCTAAAATAAGAGGCATAGACTATGTGCTCTCATAAGAGTATCATTTCCCATCATATAGTTTTTCTAACAAACATCTGCATAATCCTTCTTTTATATCTAGATCCAATCAATTTTCTTATCAAAAATAGTATTTGAACCATAAAAAAACATAAAAATAGTTTATTTTTATATCTCTCCTCTTTTACCATTTAATCAAATATGACAAAATGTTACTACAAAATTAGTATGAGAGAACTCATAACTAAACAACTGTATATTTTTTATGGAAATATAATGTGAAAGAATATTGTGACAATTAAATTAAATTGAAAAGACATTTCATGGAATACAGCGTAATCTACTAAATAGGAAGTTTTATGAACAACAAACTAAGCAATAGGAAAAAAAAGTATACTAATCTAGATTGAATTAGAAGAACTTGCTAACAAAAGAATATTAGCGATAAATAAAAAATTGAAACTAAACATGAAGAGCAAAAGAGAAACAAAGGATAAAAAACAGCCATTATTTATTTCAACATCTTTGCAAATGAATTTTTAAACTGAAATTAATGGGTCAACTGATATGATGATGAAAGTAGAGTACTAATGTGATAGTTACTTTGGCACAAAGGCACTTTCTCTTGGCCTTTTATTTTATTCTTCAACCCACCTCTATAATCTCCATCTGTTCTTTCAAACTGGATGCACAAATTTATATACACTAAATTTTGGAATTCAACTTCAAAACTTGAAATTTGAAAGAATGGATCGAAGGGAAGGGAAAGGAAATGGGGATAGAGGCAAATAGAAAGCAGAGATCGAGGCATAATATTAAGAGAGAATTTTGACATCATATAAAAAGAGCGTGGAAAAGGGAAAAGAAGAATATCGAATATTTGTAGGACTTAAGAGTCGATCCTTCATCATTGACTATTGCCATTTGGCCTCAACTTTCTAGCGTGATCTTATGAGATATCATAAACCTAACACATAAAAAGAAAAAGCATTTTTTTTTCTTTAGAGAAGTTGCAATACCTATTATCTATTTAATGAAACCTATTTACTATTTTTTTGTCCACAATATCTATTTACTAATTACATGTTGAATGGATCATGTTATTGCTAGTAATGTCGTGTTTATTTCTCTTTACCATGATTCTTTATATTTATTTTAAAATTTTTTTTTGAGAAAATGATAAGAAATAATTTTGAAAAACTATAGAAATTTTAAAGCTCTTTGTTTTGTTTATTAGTTTTTAAAACACTTTTAAAAACAATTATATATGTTTAAATAGTACATAATATTTAAAATATTATATTTAAACAATTATAAGATTACCAAAATAATTTTTGAAACATATTTATTTCATTTTTTGAAATGTCAATCAATATCTTTTTAATGTAGAAACATATTATAAGATGTTATTTTTTGAAACAAACTTTAATTTGAAAATAAGGATTAAAATAAAACATATATTTTATTTTATTTAGGAAAAAAGACAAACAAATACCCTCAAAACTTCAAAAACCCTAAAAGATGAGTCGAATATAGCAAAAGGATAAATGAGAGGTAGATGACTTATCTGAAATACCAAAATTGTTGGCAGTGACTAAAATTGAATATTGAGTTTTAGTCATACCCAATGTAGTTGTAGTTACTGCCAACAATTTTGATATTACAGATAAGTCATATTCCTCTCATTTGTCCCTTTGTTATATTCGAGTCATCTTTTAAAGTTGTTGAAGTTTTGAGGGTATTTATTTGTCTTTTTCCCTTTTATTTATACTACATCATCCAAGTCATATTAGTTTTATTTTCAAAATAGCAATTAATGCCTTTCAAATGTTGCATGTAGCCATTTGTGCAAACTAATGAACACAGGGCCCAATAATTTCCTTTTCAACCTACATATTATTTAGGAATAGTGAAATGAGTCTAAAGCCATGAAATAAGCTATGACTTAGTGGAAGTGATTTTATTAATATATTCATGATGATGATTGATGATATAACATGTCCAAAATAGTTTTTGAAACCGTAAACCCACATATTCTTTATGAATAGTGAAATGAGTATAAAGTCATATTGAGATAAGCCATATGAGCTATGGATTGGTGGAAGAGATTTTATTAATATACTAATATTATTCAACAAAAGTATTGAGATGTACATAATGCATGCAAAAGTATGAATATGAGGCTTACTGATGATGAGCATTAAACAAAAAAGAAAAGAAAGTAAAATCTATGGTCTGTATCTAATGAAGAAGAGACAAAAACATAAACTGAATAAAAAAATGAAACCCAAATTTATTAATTATAATTTGAGTGTGGTACATGTAACGTACATTATTCCTCAGATACAGCTTATGAATAAGAAAAAAGGGGTAGGAAAAGAGCACAACAATGTAACATTATGTTGCTGAGAGCTTTCTACGAATTTGATCAATAGAAAGTGTTACTCTAAACAACAAATTAAATTAATATTTTGCGGCCTAAAATGATAAATTAAGCTAATTTAGGCCAAATTAATGAGTAAGTAATTAAAGAATGTTTACGTACAGGGAAGTACAAGGGATATCCTGTGCTTTCAATCCCACATATTCCCAAAGAATAACGAATTTGATTAATTCATGTAAATAATGAATGAATTAACTAATTAATTTGTCACTCCTCGTCATGTGTTCTCTGTTCTGTTTGAAAACTGTAACAGTTGTCTAACGGCGTCGTTTCCGTTCTTCTTCAACTTCGATCATGTTAGTGATCACCGCTTCTGAAGCATCCTTCAGTAATTCCGACCAGTCCCTGAAAACCATCAAAACACAAACCCGAATCAGCACAAGAACTCTCATTTACTTATAATTTTAAATTAATGTCAGGAAATGAATGAACAACGATCTCGTACCCTGTGACTGGATCAAAGGTTAATCCGACAGTGTATTTTGCTTCTTCAAGTGCGTATTTGAACCTCTGAAGCTCCTTCGCCGGACATGTACCATTGTCTCTGACCTGAAGCTGGGAGGGCTTAACGTCGAAGAAAATCGGAACCACTCGTTTCTTTGATTCCATGAGAAGAGCGAGCTCGTGTAGGCAGAAGTAAGAGTCACAATACCGAGGGCTGAAGACTGCGACGCCGACCTTACAGCCGAGAATGGCCTTGTCGATGTGATCAAAAAGCCGGTCCCCGGGCTTCATGTTCATACTATCAAGAAAAGACGGGACACCCATGCCGGAGAGTTTGTGGTAGATCAATCCGGCGACGTTTTTCTTGGTGTCAATCCCACGGTGGTTAATAAAAACATCGATTGCCGGGCGAACAAAGTTGCGGCCGAGTGTGGCGGGTAAACGCTGCATGGCTTTTCGCACAAGGGACTTGTATGAAGACGACGACGAAGTAATTAACGTTGGTAGGTACGAGAATGGAGAGAAGAGAGAGAGAGAGAGAGATGATCTGTTGCTGTTGTGAGGTGTTGTGTGAGGGGGAAGGTAGACAGATGTGGGAGGGAGGGAGAGAATGGGGATAATATAAGGAGGGAAAGGGTTGAATTTTGAAGAAAGGAAATTACAAGGCAAAGTTGAAACAAAAAGAGTAAAAAGGTTTGAATTTATTGACTACTTTTCTTTTTTCTTTTTTTTCCTTTTCTTTCTTTCCTTCGTTTCTCTCTTTCTAAGTTAGAACTGTTCGTATTTGAAACTCCTTCCAACACGCATTCATCACTCGTCTTCCGCTCTGTTTTTTTTTTTTTTTTCCATTTTTTGGAATTTATAATTTTCATGTGTGTGTGTGTGTGTAGCCGCTTCTTCATGTTTTTGCTTCACGTTTTTCCCGAAATTTCAGAGGCTGCTTCCTGATCTACGCCAACACCACAATCTCTCTCTCACCCCCCCGGGGAAAAAAAACAAACACCACACACACACACACATCTTGTTTTGTTTTTTTAACTAGCCTTCATCACTAACTTTCCTTATTATTATTATTATTATTATTATTATTATTATTATTATTATTGTTTAGTTTTGAGTTTTAGGGTTATCCATTCATAAGCTTAAATTGTAGTCTATAAATTGAAAGGTCTATGTATAACACACACACACACACACACACAACATCCTAGAAATACAAATAATTAAAAGTGGTTATACAAGTGCATCAAAAAGACTTGGACACACACACTCTGACATTATTTGTATATTATTATCTCTTTTTATCAAATATAAATATATGACATCTATTATGTGTAAGTCACAAAAATTTTAATCACTTAGTTCCTATTTGGATTGGTAGTAAAAAATACTTTTAAAACGTGATTCACAGTGTACCGGCTAAACATGTGATGAGAATTTTATTTCAATTTGTGTATTATTTTAACGCTAATTCAAATAGGCCCTTAAATAAGTTGGGATTTAATTTGAATATTAACAATTGTGTATGTATAAATATAGCATGAAGGGATATATATTCTTTGCCATCAGAATTTTAAAAATGCATTACAAATGAGATCTTATATTAAGAATATGAAGTTGTATGAGATTTAATTATGTGGTTGTATAACTTTTTAATAAAATTTATGATGAGTGTATAGTGATAAGATGTGTTGATGCAATATAGCATAACTAAATGAGATCTAATCATGTGTGAGCATATTCTAGAATTATTTATGCATACATTGTAAAGTATATTTTTTTGGGAAAAAAATTCTACAGTGTCATTTTTTCCCCATATAGCTTTCATTTATTTTGAAAATTTTCAAGAACTTCACACTAAAGGATTCTAGAGAAGCATATTCAATCTGGTCATGTGTGGCAACCAAATGAATTCCTGGGTAAGTCATCATAAGGGACGAATCTTTTTTTTTTAAAAAAAAATATTATTTTGAGTATCCATTATCAGTCAAAAATATACGTCTATACGAACTGAAAGGTCTATATGGTATATAAACAAACAAGATGGTCCGTGCATTTTAATGTACATATATTTCACATAAAAAATTGTCCAATTGGTAAGGATAATTAACCTATAATTTATAATATTGCGGGTTCTAATCTCATTATTGATATAAACATGCAACTAGAGACATCTAAGTTCTAATGAGTGTTGTGACTGGTCCCCAAATTCTAGTAATTTGGTTTGTTCAACAGAATGGGAGCTAAGCGAAGATAAGTCATCATCTTTGCACGTGCTTTTCTCTTTTACCACTTCAAAATTTATTTTGATGGGTTTCTTCAGATAATATATTATTTTTTGTTTTTTTTGGGGCATATATTCGAGAGTATTTTGGGTTTCAATTATAGCACTGTCATATTGAAAATTGTGAGGCTTGTTTTAAGTTTAGCGATATGTTCAACTCTCAATTTTTTTTTATAAAATACATATTTTTTTTTGCTTTCCTACCAATTTGAACCGGTGGGCATTTAGACAGATGTATGATGTATAAACCAAATGGCCAAAAGTTGTTTTGGCATAAAATGTATATTTTATATATTAAAGAATGTGAACAATGAAATGCGCTCATTAATTTCTGCTAATTAATATGTATAAATCATAAGCATATTGCTTTTCTCTGGTGTGTGGTTTTTTTTTTTTTTTGCCTTTTCGGAATTTCAAAGCATCTTGCTCTTTTCCCTTGGTAATTTGGTGGGGATTCTGGTCTTTTGCTCTAAACTAATCTAAAAGGTAATGAAAGCTGAACCAATAGGACGACAACGACAGATATTTCAGTACTCACGTGCTTTGACATTAGCTTATGGAACTTCTTTGAATCAATAAATTATTTTTTTTACTGAAATTTAAATACCAATATATTTTTTTTAAAAAAAAATCTTATTTTTTATAAACTACTCTTTCCTACTCTAATTAAAAGATCTAGTTGGATTTTTTTAGAGAATCTTAAAAAAGCTAATTGTATTATTTAATTATATCATATATTGTATTTTATTATATTATATATTAATTCTTTAGTTAAATAACATATAGTTTGAAGAAAAATTATAAATTTTAATGTGTTAAATTAATGTAATTAATTTTTTTAAAAATATCTAAAAAATTCAATTAAACTTTATAATTAAGATTGGATAAATTGGTTATTTTTAAGAGTTAAAGGATAAAAATATTCATAAAATTTTTTCAAAAGTCCTCTTACTATCATAAATTTTTTTTAAGTGTAAAAATAATCGTAAAGTTTGGAAAGGGAGGCAGAAGTCATGCTTCTGTTAAAATAAAGAAAACGCCAGTTATTTGTTTGTGGGCCCCATTCCATTTAAAAAAAATAAAAGAAAAGACCTATTTTTTTAATTTCCTCTATTGTCCTCCTGATCCTTTCATCCGTCCCCACCCTCAAAGTCAAACTCCCCCTTTTCCCTTCATCCCTTCTCAGTTCCAGGTAGTAGCACCGTCCTCCATTAATGGCAGCATCATCGTGTCTTGGAGAGAGGA
>JBAGKO010000015.1:17601442-17614616 GCA_037177275.1 Acacia concinna | reverse complement strand
TCAGTTTAATTTTTGGTTGATTTCTAAAATTGATGATGAATTTCAATGATTTGGAGAGATTTGTTGTTGGTGTTGAACCGAAAAGATGAACCCAGAGGTTGAGAGGGAGAGGTTGTTTTTTCCTTCTCCTTTTAGTTACGATCAAATGTTTGTGATTTAATTTGTGATTGAGTTTGATGATGAATTTGAATGGCTTAGAGATTGGAGATTTTGTTGTTTGTTACCTGTGAAGTTGCCATGTTCGAACTTAATTCATGAGATGAGAATAGAGATCTGTTAATGGGCAGGGGATGAATATGAGCAAAAATGATTAGAGATCGGAGGCTTTTTTTTTCCCCTTGAGTGAGGGTATTTTGGTATTTTCCACACTGAGTAAATGACTGTTAGTTAGTTTTGACGGAATTTATCACTTTTCTCTCTCTCTCTTTTTTTTACTTCATAATTACTTTTACATTTAAAAATAATTTATAGTAGTAGATACACTTTTAAAAAAGATTTATAGGACCTTAACCCTATTTTTAAATACTTTATTGGGTAAAAAGACGTCACTTTACTTACTGACTTTTTCTTTATATAAAATTTGTAGTATCAATACATTTTACGGATAATGACATAAAATAATTTTAAAATTGTAAAAATCTAAATTAGATATTTCTAATAAAATAAATTGTGAATTGTTAATCAAGTTATGTCATTTTTTTACTAATTCTTGATAACAACGTGATTTGGGATTTTGCAATTTTAAAGTTGTTTTCTTTCACTCTCCCTACTTTTCAATAAAAATATATAATATGCGCCCTTCTTTCTTTTGATAAAAAAATATATGTCCATCTTATCAATAAGATTTCTAAACAAGATTTTTTTGAACCGATTTTTCTTAGGCTCGCTTAAAACTAACATTATGAACTCAGCATCAATTAAGCTGCGACCAAATCTAAAATATATAAAATTCAATGTGCGAATTAGAGTTATAAACCAATAAAGCAATGGCAATATGATCATTACTGTTCTTCTATTTGATTAAAGGAGATAAAAACTTTTTTCCCATGGCAGCAATTTGGACACGTTTCTCAAGCATCCGGATGTCATTAATAATAAATTGAAATAAAGTAATATCTTCTAATCTATTAAGCACGTATATTTATTTTAAATATGAACCTATGATTCTTTTAAAAATATTAACAATATCCTCATTATCTAGAACTAAATAAATAAATAAAGGAGAAGGGACCGAGAAAATTATGCAATTAAATCGTCCACCAATTATATATGTAGAGAATTTAAATCACACCCTTTATTTATTTATTTATTTATTTATTTATTTATTTTAAAACCCTATAAGAGAGGGACGCACAAACTTCACTTGCTATAAATAATATCCATATCACGTATATTTATATATGTTTTTTATTCATAGTAAAAGAGAGAAAGTGTAAAAAATATTACTTGAACTTAAAATCTTAAATAAGTGATTTCCTCCTAAATTAGTTGTCAATTGCTACTCAACTGCAGTTATAGTACCACCTCTAAGATCCAATCGATTTGTTGGAGAGATTAAAGAAGTTAATTAAGTCATCTAATTCTATCATATATTGTGTATTACTAGATTAAAAATAAAAATATAAATACTTTAAAGTAATTTATTAGGTGTCCTTGATTTCTGTAAAAAAATTCAATTAAATCTTATATTTAGGATATGAGAGAATATTTATATTCTTATAATCAACAAGACTGATATGGTCAACATGTTAACGATGAAGTGGTTTTTTGGTTTTTTTGGTCTTTTCCGTAGTAAAGAGTGACTTATTTGAGGACGGAAAACAAACGGTTTATATATAATATTGTAGAACACGGGACGAAATGCACTAGAAAATATGGCTTCATCCATCGTAAGTGATGACATGCATAATAGTTGTAGTAGTAGTTAATTTATTAGATACACACATATTCTACTTTGAGAGAGACTCCATAAGACGGTGGTTATAATAAATAAATAAATAAATAAATAAATAATACATAATTAAACTTTGTGGGGACGCATTTTTCTGAATCCATAGCGTAATAAACTGAGTCAAAGAATATTCTCAGAATATAAACATAAAAAAAAGGACGCAAACGATAACTACATTATTTTGTTGTAAGAACTCGCCTGATCCTACTAACTAATTTTCCTTCTAGTAGTCTTAATTTGTTAGCTTATTTTCCGTTATTAATTGATAATGAAGTGACATGTTGATGGCTTATTCACATTGTTGATAAAGCTTTTAATTAATCACGCCCTCATATATATATATATATATATATATATTCACATTCAACCAAGTACGTACCAACCATTTTATACCATGTATGAATATAAACATAATAAAGATTTAACCTTTTTTCTTTTCCTTTTTTTTTTTTGATTCAGTGAATAATAATCCACAGGTTTTAATTTTCTTCTTTAGAGCTTTGACTCGTTAAAAGTTTCCGGTATGTGGGGTTCTTTCTTGTCACATAACGAATATACGCGGCAATAATTCATATACACACTCTTTTCGTTTTTTTGTTTTGTTTTGTTTTTTGGTTTTTGCCATAGTTGACAAATCTTATGTTTTGATCCTCCTATATAACATACCATTACAACTCCGTTACTATAACAAGTGATTTTTAGAAGAAATTTGTAGTTCCAACTTCCAACTATAAATTACTTGGAGGATTCTATTGGTGTGCATGATTTTTTTTTTCGATGTGCGATTTAATAAGTGCAAACTTGAAAAATTTTACCGATTTAAAATATATTTAATAACTAAACTATGATTACTTTGATGAGAAATAGTTGAAAGTGACTCATGTGCTGAATTTCCCCATGTATTTGTTATTGAGTATAAGGGAGAGAGGTGTCTTCATTTACTTATGCCTATCAAGTTAGGGGTAAGAGATTGATTACGTACTTATTAGTGTAATCAATTGAAAATATTATATTTAATTCTAAATATAAGACATAATTGATTTTTTTAAATAAGTTAAGAAAGCTAAATAAGTTATTTAATCGTATCTTTTGTGTATTACTAAATTTTATTATTATTTATTGAGTCAAATAATTAATTTAAAAAGGAAATGATAAATATAAATATTATAGAGTAATTTATTTAACTTTCTTAACATTTTAAAAAAAAATCAATTGAAATTTATATTAAAGATCACAAATAGTATTTTGATGGTTGATGTGTGATTCTTTTACAAACAAGTTGAAACTATATTAACTACGTGAAGAATTCTTATTCCAACAGGTTCCTAAATATAAACCCTAATCAAGAAGTTTAGTTTACTCTTAAATATAATACCTCAATCTATTTTGTATTTCTTATATTTTTTTCCTCACAATATCTTTATTTTTTATCAAAAAAATATCTATTAATTGCACGTGTCATTACAGGGGTTTCCATTAATTGAAGAGTAGTTCCAATGTAAATGATTAACTATGATATTTTAAGAAAATTAACATGTATTTTATTACAAATAACTAATTTAACTAATTTTTTTAATATCTGCAAATGAATTATCCATCTCTCTCTCTCTCTCACTCATATATATATATATATAGGGCAAAGAGAGAAATTTTTTATATAAATATACAAGTTTAACCTTCATTTATTATATTGTTATATTGACTTTTTCCCATGTATTATATTATATATTAAATAAAGGTAAAATTACAAAATTACTGAATTTTATGAAAGAATTAATTATGTTCAATGTTTTTTTTTTGTGTAAAAAATACTGAAAGCGCCTTATGAGGTGAGTATATATTATTAATATCTAGTGGCATATGTATACCCATGCTTAGATATTTTGTAGTTCTATCGTAATCAGTTTTGAACACTAGGACTTTGTTTTGGACATTAATTCCTCATTGTTTTGATCTACCATTGTCGGAGAGAGTCAATTCATTTGAATTTGGAAGTCAGGCGACTGTTCAACATACACTTAAACTCACGTTAACTTTCATTTAACACGTTCCAAGCGGCACCATATTTATTTTTTCAGTGTAATAACTATCCCATCGTAACCAACTAACACTTTTGGATCCATATAGTAATAGAGAAGATTACTACGAAGTACTATCAAAATTGAATAATTTTCTTCTTAATCGATGTCTTCGCTAATTTAGTAATAATAAAAGATTGTATATATTTGTAATTTGTTTGACCGTCACGACTGTGATATTTGAAATCGTGAATGTAGTAATTTACAACTTCTAATTAAGCTCAATTCAAATCAAAGTCATTGCTAAATCTTTGACCACCAATTTTACATACCTATTGATCAAACCCTATGACCTGGGGTAACATTAATTACAATTTAGTTCCTCTACATTAGTATTCTTTTGCGTTAACTGTACTCATTCCCCTTTTCTTACTACGACGCCAATATTTTTTCTTTTTGGGAGTTATACATTTACAGACACACACTGTGCCATGTTCCGTCGTTGTTGTGGTTTTGATTTTGTTGAAGTCACATGTTGAAGTTTAAGTCTAATGAATAGTCTTCGTTCAAATTGTGACATTTGATCACTTGTAATTAATATATGAGGCATAATTTGTGTGTGTGTGTGTATATAAACTCGATGCGTGGGGACAAAGCAACGAAATAATAGAACTTTTCAAACTCGTACGTAGGAATTTTCTTCCAACAAGAATTAAATCATAAATTCCTTATTTATAGTTCAGTTCATGTAAGACTTGAAAATCAAAACCCATATATGAAGAAAAAAGTGAAACACATGTCACATGGGAATTTTGGTGGCTATTAAAGACAAAATTTAATATACGACAATTCTTTGGCATGCTAGGCCACTACGTACGTACGTATGGTACTGTGATTATTTATTTCATTGTCACAAACTCATATTTTCTTAAGTTTAATTTATAAAAACCAAGAATATTTATTAAGGAAAATGACATATAAATATTATTTGAATTTCAAAATCTCAAATTACTTTGTTATTTATAAGAGTAATGTGATTAACTAAACTTATATATTAAGTAATAATTCAAGTTTTTGAAAAATCATTGATATGATATTTTAAAATTTAAATGGTATTTATATGTCATTTTCCTTATTTTTTTAAAAAGGAAAAAAAAGAGAGAGGTAAACAAGAAATAAAAAAAAAAATGAACAATCTTGTTTGCTTGATGATGAAGATAGAGTTTTCAGAATTTTCAGGTGGGAGGAAAAATCTAATCGACAAAGAAGACGAACAGAAATTTTTTTTATTACGACATAAGAAAACGTATGTATATAGTCTATCGTTATCACATTTAATTAAAACTAATCACAAAATTTTTCATATTTTCGTTTTAGTTAATTATTCTCATTTGAATTTTTAAGTATATCTACCGAACAAAGTAAATAATATTAATATTGTATTAAATTTGACTAAAACCATTCTAATTAATTCTCATTGATTTAAAGATCACATTCCCCGACCCTTTTATTTGAATTTATATTATAAAAAAACTTTTTTAAAAAATACTAAATAGTGTTGATAATATTAAGTAAATTAAAGTTAAGTTATTTTTTTTACACTATTTATCAAAAAAAATTATACCATATTGGTAAATTACTACAATTTTACTGCAAAAAATAAATTTCATATGTACATTAGTACCTGTATTTACATATTTTACGAGTGACGGGTTATAGATTGAAAGTATAAGGGTTCAGACTAGTTGACAAAAAGAAGAAGAAGAAGAGGAGAAATATAGATCGTTTACAAATACACACACTACTATGAAATTAATCACTGTTATTCTCCTGACAAAAATGTCACTTTTATTCTTGAGATTAAAGGAAATTTTTTATTTTTAAAGTATTTTTTAAGAACATGGTGACCAAAAATACACATTAGAGCAGTGTTGCCCATGGGCTAATAAATAAGGATTCGGTTTGACTAATTTGATCCACATAATATCAAGCCCAATGGTTTTAGACATCCTTAACCAATGTTTTCTCCAGCGTTAGATATCCTTAGCCATACGTTTGGGCTCATAAAGCTTTTACCAAAGAAAATGTGCATATGAAGATCATTAAGATAACTATTTGTTCAAGATAACAAGTCTGTTTCGTAATACATCTGGCCCATTTCTATTTGTTTAAGATAACAATTTTTCATACCAAAGATCTGTTTTTTTTTTTTACCTTAAATCTGTATGCAATATTTGAAAACCGAAATATGATGAATACTATTCATATAATGGCAAAGAGGGTTGGTTGTTTCCCACCCCAGTATTTCACTTAATCTTTGGGGATTTTTTGTTTGTTTGCTTGTAATGCTATTTTTTTTTTTCATTCCACACTTGTTGCTTAAATAAATTTTATATTTCATACTTAATTTTTAATTTGTCCATTTAAATTATCAAGTCCCAGTTGTGTTACTTTCATATAATTTATGAATAATAATGTAATTTCTTTTTTCTTTTTAAATGTTGTGTTTCATATTTCATTATTTCATATATACTAGTGATTAAGAATTCCAAAATAATATCTAGAGCACATGCATACTAATTAACTTGGAGGAATTACTATAAGAAGATCTTATAAAAAGGATTAAATCCCTTACTTATAACCTAATAATAATTCTCACGGTTAAATATTAAATATACGGGCACAACCATGTTCTCTAATACCAATACACATGTGTGGCTTTTGAACAATGCCTTAAAATAGTCTTCGAGCATAAATTAGTATATTACTACAGGCCTTTGCTTTGATTAAATAGATAGGGTTGTGTTATAATCCCGACCATCGGGGTAAATTGGAAAAACCTAGTCCTATCCAACCCGAAGGGGCAAAAGAAAGAAAAAGAAAAAAAAAAGAAGAAGAAGAAGCCCGTACAAATGGAAAAAGTATGGAAAGTTGAAAATGGAAAACACGGGCCGGATTAAACTAAAGTTGTTTAAGCAGTGTACGATCCTCTAAGTTTCTTTGAATCTAGAGTTTGAGTTTTAGAAATAACACTTATATTAAAAGGGACAGTCGTAAACCCCAAACCAAAAGACAAGAAAACACAGGAGTCGAGTTAATAACTTGGACAGAAGAAGGGGAAGACAATGAACAGCAAAATAAAACAATACATTCTCATATCCCAGAGTTATGAAGCATGATGACTAAGCGCTGTGGTAAAAACTGAGTTTAATATAATGAAACGCTTTTGAGCTTCATCGTCCTCTGAACTGTTCATAGCTCCGACAACCACTGAATCCTCTGACCACGATTAATATTAACAGAACAAGATCACGACTAAGGAATTAAAACGACCAATGGAATCGAACATGTTTGGAAAGGAAGAATTAAGAAGACGATTGATTATTGAGCATAGAAGAGCTAATTTTTTTCTCACCCACCGACTTAATTAGACTCAAAAGATCTCCGACTTCATCATTAAATGGTAGTCACTTTTATTCTTCATGACAGAAATGAGTCGCTGCATGGGAACACAGACAAATTAAAAGTGGTCAACCGTTACCGTTGATTTTCAAAACTACGTACAATTAAGTAATTAACATAGTGGGTTTTAAGAAAACCACACTAACTAACTACATTATTCTATGGGCGCAGAATATTAGTACTATTCTCATTTACATTCCCTAACCACTTTCCAACATTATTATTAAACCATCATGGCTTTAGAGATGAAGTGTTCATTACTCCACATTATATCATGCAAAAACTCAATTAAATCAAATATTAGCAATAAAAAAACTAAATCAAATGACTCCTTCAATCTATAATGTATAAACATGTGTACACACACACTCACACCCCCCGAATCATATTATATGCTTCTCTTTTCAATTCATTTATGCATTGGAAAAACTGCTGGTTTTATCTAATTTATACATATACAGTACACATTTCCACAACTTTCATAAACATATTAATATGTAAATTTTTTCATCTCATGTTTTCTTTATTTCATTCATAATTTGTTTTTTTTCCTAGTGATGATAAAAATAAACCCATTTAATTACCTATTAATAAGATATTAGGATTTATATCAAATTGTACTATCCGCAAATCTAAACAAATATTATTCTTGTTTTGGGTTATGTACATTGGGAGCTAGCTTGTGTTTACTCTCTCTCTCTCTCTCTCACACACACACAGCAATATTAAATTTCTTATAAATTATTGGTTGTCTTTGGAGTCTTCATTGAGAATATAAGACAGATATAAATCTTGCATTGCGTGAAATTTAAGAAATAAGCTACATTGTTTATATTCCATGGTATATTATACATTAATTTTGCAGAAGCCATATCCGTAAGTTATAAATGACGTATCTTATTTCAAATTTCATACAAAGTATATGAGGCCCACTTTTAATTACATCTATGCACGTACATACATCTCAATTATTTTTAGTATTACCAATTTAATCATATCTCAAAGTTACTTATAATTTTGTATATGTAATTGTAGACATAGATGTGCAAATAATCTAAAATAAGCAAACGCACTCTAAGGCCAAAAAAAAAAAAAAAGCTCTTCTTCTTGAGCGTTTATTATAACTGTGAATTACAATATTACTTGAAGAGTAGTTGTTGAGAAAACATTTGATTTGAGGATTACTAGCAAGGAATTGAAATATTACGCTTATGGTTTAAAGACTAAAGATGGCCCTGAACTAGTAGAAATTTAGCTACTTTAGTTTTAAACCAATAAGCATTATTGTTATTGGAAGCTTCTAATATAATCAAGACAAACTGAACTGTATGGAACTATTGAACTTATGAACACACAAATAGAAGCATATATTGGCTAGCTTGGGGAACCAAATTTTCTGGTGAACTCAATATGCACTGTTTTCTTCGTACAATTTGCTCATCACTGCATTTGAAGCTTTACGTACCAGCTCCGACCAGTCACTGAAATCAACCAACCCCCACCACATCATCAAACTTCCATATATATATATATACATATATATATATATATATTAAATCTTACTACTACAGTCCTTAATAAAAACATCTCATTTATAATGTAAATTGCACCACATACAAATGGGGACTAGTATTAAAGATCAGAGGTATTAATCTTTTTCTGTCGTCTTTCTTTTTGTCTCATTTACAAGTAAAAGAAGATTCATGTGACTGCAACGTTTACTTCTCCTACCAATTGGAGTTTTTAGATGAGTAGTTGTTGTTTTCCTATTATTTTAAATGCCCACTACGTACTGAGTGATTGGCTTGTCTACAAAAGAAATCATCTACAAATAAATATCTGTATATTTGTCTCTTCTTTTAGTTTGATCGATCTATGTATGATTTATAGGATATGATCTGTACCTAGAGAAATGAAACTATGTTGTTAAAGTAACTAATACAGTTCAATATAATGCTGCTTGAGTTCATTCCGCTGCTTGAGTTTCAAAACTTTTTGAATTCTTTCTTTATAATGAATATGATACTGTTTAGGTTTAATATCTATTTGTTCATAGATATTTTTTTGGCCAAAATTTGTTCATGGACAATAAGATAGAGAAAATCACATCATAAACTAAAATGGTCAAGCATACACCCAACAGCCGAAGTATTTTCAAGTTGTACTTAGTATCTGAAACTAATTTGTGGTTCATGAACATAGTGCCTAAAAGTAATATTTTTAGTAGCACCCACCGGTATAAAAAGAGGTGCAATTTTGCCCCTAGAAACTCATGACACTAAATGTTACCTGAAAAATACATTAGGGTGTTGGATGCAAAAAAATTTAGGTAAAATTGTGATTAGGTTCCAACAAAGAGAAAAAATGATTAAATGGTCCAGTGAAATTTCGGAATTACACTTAATTCCCTGTTGACAATTTCATAGGCTTCTATTAACAACTCCATAAGTGTCTATTGGTAACTCTATTGGACTTAAGTATAATTATCAAATTTCACAGGATCATTTGATCATATATTTTTCATTGGAACTTAAACACAATTTTCTCAAGAAATTACTAAAAGCATATTTTAGAATATCGAATGGTACTAGAAAAATACTTTAACTTTAGAGTACTAGATGAATCATGAATTAGTCCAAGATGCTATTGAAAAATTTTTTCATGGATGTAATTGAACCCAAACAAAAGAGAAGGAGACAAAAAAGATCATATACTCTTTTGAGGAGTCGAAGGGCAGCCCCACAATGCATTTAGCTTCTTCAATTGCCAAATTAAACCTCTTGATGTCTTTCTGGGAACAACTCAATATTTCAGCGTCCAACACCCGAAGCTGCGACGGCTTAACATCATAGAAAATCGGAACGATTTGTTTCTTAGACTGCATGATAAGTGAGAGCTCATGCAGACAGTAATAAGAGTCACAATAACGAGGCGAAAACACAGTAACCCCAACATTACAACCTCGTATAGCTTTATCAATGGTGTCCAACAACCTATCTCCAGGTCTCAGATTTTCTGCATCCAAGAATGGCTTGCAACCTTGCTGCGTCAGATGGTTGTACAGCAAACGCGCCACCGAACGTCTCGTATCGACCGTACGGTGGTTTATGAACACGTCGCATGCAGGCCTAGCAACGTTGTGCCAAATTTTTGCATGGGATCCCATTATTATCTTCAAAAAATTAAAAGCCTGAGGTGTCGAGCTACCTAGCTATAGCTACTGAACTAGGTTTGGTTTCTGTCTGTTGTTTTGTTTGCACGTATGGTTACTTATGCAACGTCATATATATAGGAATACTGAGCTTTGAAACTGAGGGAAAATGAGGAAAAAGTCAGACCTAGGAAGATACCTAGTCCTTGGTGAAAAACCGCTGGTCGTCTATGAATATAAGCTTTTCTTCATGTTGGGGTTGACTTGCTTGCTAGGAATATGTTGTTCCACAAACACGTCTAAATATTTTATCAGTTCTTATTACTTTAGTGTATTGTGCACTCTTTAGATTGGAAATAAAACTATATTATATACTTGCATATAGCTTATTTCACGCATGTTTTTTTTTTGGTCCGATCCAACACATCCATTCAAATATTATTTTGTTGCTAAATACTCCGTATAAATGTAATTTCCATATATTATGCGCATAATAGTATATTTTCTTGACCAAAGTCATTTTTCCGTCACATAGCTCCTTCCAGCACTATTTCAATTAAGTTCTTCATTGCCTCATTTTCTCTCTTGATGAAAACTATGCTGCTAGTATACTAAGTAGTATTCATAAAACATTAACACTAAGATTTTTTTTTTATCATAACACTAAGATATTTTTGATAGAACTTTAACACTAAGATTTTGACGTTTAAGATATATATGATAATCAAATCTATTTACTCCTTATATCCTTAATATAAGATACATTTGTGAAGTTGATGATCTTGATCCTAAATAGAAGGTATAATTTTTATGCTTGTCAGTCTTTTCTTAATTCAATTTACTCCCAATTAATGATGCCTCAACAATAATTAAGGTAGGGAGGGAATAAGAGAATTAAGGAAGATAATGAGAGTTGTTTTATAAAATATATGTCATACTGACTAACTCAACTAATTTCTTTAATCTAATTAAATTAAATAAATATATCTTATACTAAATACGAGAGGAGTATATGTAAGCTTTAGGTCCATAAAAGGTATCCCTTTTAGGATACCCAATAATTTTTGTCATTATTTGTCCTCTTGAATCAAAACAATTTTCCCCCTTTTACTATAGCTTAATATTACTTTCGGTGCTATCTTGATATTACCACCAAACCAGATATCGTAATCTTGGATATATGTACTTGACTTCCTACTCTTCCTATGTATGGGGCGAGTAGCCTAGCCTATAATTCTTATTATGAAACGCATTCTAGACGGTGTTTTTGACACTTTATAAGATATTTTATAGTTTTAAGGAGTGTTTAATATTTTTTATATAGGCATTTATTTATTATAAGGATACTAGGAGAGAGTAAATGTTAATACTACCTTTAGTCCCTAATGTTAAATCTTATTATAGTACAAATTACAAACAATATTTTATGTTAAGGACTGGGGCAGCAAAATTTAATGTGGTTAATAGGGATACTATTGAAAATTATTTTAATTTTGTGATAGATTTAAGGCCTTTAAGTGCTTTTATAATTAGTATGTTGTGTAAATTAGTTAGGAGTAGTGACTTATATTTGGCATCAAACTAGTGCAAATTCCAAAATTTGAAATGGAGGGTAGAAATGGAAAGAAAACAAATTTTATAGGATGTACCAACTTATATATTTATGGATTTTTTCCAGCTATATATTTAAAGATTGAGGAAGTTTTATATGTTAGGGAAATTGTAACCAAGTCCCAATTAGTGAACTTAATTGCAACCAACTCTCAATGAGCTATCAAGGGACTTGAGTGTAATTAATTCTAAATGCAAAAAGATAAATCTGCCATCTTCAATTAAAATTGAATACGCTAATTCTACAACTTCTATACCCTACATCTTTAACCAAGAATATATCTCATTCTGAAGAATGTGAGAATTGTTTGATGATTGATGACAATTTGTTCAATTTTTAGGTTTAGAAGATGAAACATTCAATTTTGTTTTACATAATAGAGGCTAAATTTTTCTTTTTGCCTTTATGATTAAATGCATCTTGGTCTCTTAGAAGCTCACTGCAATTGGCGATTTCATAGGACCTTGATGCAATTAAATTTGCTAATTGGGACCTAATTGCAATTTTTTCAAAGAATTATGTCTATCTAAATCTGTGTGAATAGTAGTAACAATGCTTGGGATTACACAAGCTTGTGCTCTATTTCTTTAATTTTACTCTTTGTCCAACTTCTTATGGTACTTTGTAATTATTTTTGTTGTTAGTATCATTTATCCATTTCCTTTAAAAAAAAAAAAAGAAGAAAAGTTCATCTTGTAAATGAGAAAATTGGTGCTTATTGTTTTCAGGGGGAAGAAACAGAGAGCCAATCGATATTTAATATCTGATGGAAAATTTTACTCAAAAAAAAAAAACGCAGTTTACATAATGATTCATTGCGATGAGTTGATGAATTTGCTTCTATTTAAAATTGATCTAATACCAATATAATTTCATTTTATAAATTCTTCATTAGTCACATACAATTAAAGAGATAAGTATAATTTTCAATGGAAGTATCTTTTTTGTAGGTGATTTGCAAGTACCATTGTACACGTTCT
>JBAGKO010000015.1:17572496-17593832 GCA_037177275.1 Acacia concinna | reverse complement strand
TTCAAATCATCGGTCATTGGTTCTGTATGTGTTAGTCCATGTTCAAGCATATCTAAATACTATGATAATCTGAACGGATGAGGAATTTTGTTAACAAACAAAGAATTGCGGCCACTAATTGGTGTCAACCATCATTGAGACATAAATATGTCTCATGTTATATTAACAAAATAATTAATTTGAAGAAATTAAACCTGACGCTACGTTTCTCCAACGTTGTTATATATAATTCCTTTTTCTTATTCTTTTTCGATAAAAAGCTACCATTCCTTATGAAAAACGCTCACACCCCTCTAAGTTAATTGTGAAATACTCTAGCTACGTAGATCGGGAAAAAAAGTTTCTGAAAAAAAAAAGTAAGTTCGGAAAATAAGTTCAAATAATGATCATATTGTTTGTTGGGGCCAATATTAATGCTAATATATTTTCTTATCTTGCTTGTTTGGGGTTTTATTTAATTCTTTGATAATAAGAGGGCAAACAGAATCTTTGATAAGGTATTCTTTTAGAATTCAATTTAAATTTTTAATATAAATTATCATTAAGGAATACACATGAATCTATACCAGTTATGGTCAAGGTAGATTAAAGATTCATTAGATATCTATGTGACATTTCTTAAGGCATATCTGTCTATCATTTGGAGGTATGTTTGAAGCACTATCGAGTATTAAATATGAACACCTCTCTAACATGGATCCAGACATTGATTCATCACAGTACGCAGGACATCTTCTATTTAACCCAATTCCCATTGATAACGTTGTTTTATTACAATACTTGGTTCATTTGTTATACTATAAAACTTTTAAAAATAAATACTACTGTATAAAAAATAAAATATTATTTCAATTTTAAATAAGTTGATATTAAAATTTATTACTTCTCCACTTATAAGATCTAATTAACTTCACAAACCAAGAAAATTGATTAATTTAATTTTTTTTTGTTATGGTCGTTTGAAAAATGTACATGACTTTTTTTTAGGAAAAAAAATACTTCTCTTTTAATGAGGATATTAAATGTGAGGGATGGAAAGAGTGAGAAATTAAAAACTGTCCAATTAATTAGGATAATTTGAGAGAAAATAAAGTTATAAGCAAAAACAAATTCATCAACTAAAATTTTCGTTTAGATGGTAAAAAAAACAAAACCTCCCGTTTAGAAATAAAGTGACGAGTAGCTTATAAATTTTAAGTCGGTAATAACTTGAAGATTTGAAGCATTGGCATTAAATTAAACTTCGACTTTTGCTGGCCTCATCAATTACCATAGTGAGCTGAAGAATCGATTTCTTCTGCCGTTTTTGCCTTTCCCCGCGTAAGTTACGCGATTAATTAAACTCAACGATGATATTTTGTTTAATGGAAAAATAATATTTATACATGATTTTCTAAGAGGAAAGCAATTAAATTATTCCCTGTCGACATGAAAGATTAATTAATTAACTGCGGCTTGACTTCCATTTTCAGGTTTTCACATGAAATTAGACTTTTGTTTGACTAAAATAGAAAATTATTATCAGTGATGCAGTAGCCTCCTATTCCTATGCTTTCTCCTAACTGATTGTCTATCACTGCATTTCTTATTTTCCCCCATAGCTTGTATATATCCTCCATATTCATAGAAGAAATTATATATTATATTTAGGGAAAATGGAGTAAATATTGTAAGATGTACTCCCTCCAATCGTAATTAAAATATCAAGTTGACTTTTTTTTTTGAGAGATTAAGTAAAATAAATAAGCTACTTAGTAATTTTATATGTTAATCAATTTATAAATTAGACAAAATAATTTGAAAAAAACAATAAATTTAAATACTCTTAAGTAAATTAATCCATTTTTTAGGATTCTTAAAAAAAAAAGTCAACTAGATTTTATTTTTAGTACGATAGGTCAATACAATATCATTACATACACCTTCTGTCATTCTATCTGAATATATATGATTTTTTTTAATATACAAATCTATGAATAGTATGAAAACTCAACTCTATGCAGCCAATCAAACCAATATATCAGTTATATGGCCAATTTGTTACGAGTTTTTTTATGGGTGGACTGAGTTGTCACTGAAAGTGTATGTGTAATGCCAAATAATAAAATGATAAGTAAAGTATCGTTTCCACTAAGATTTGGTTCTAAAATTTGGTTGAGTGCTTATTATTACATTTTCGCATAATTTTGAGTGATATAAATACCAAGTGTGAAGGAAAATCATGAAACAAAGTTAAACTAAACTAAAAATTAATATAAACAAGTGATACTTTGACTTTAAGCACAAAATGGGGCCTAGGATTATTTTTCCCCTTTGTACTTCATAAAACTTGATTAACTTCCCTTCTATTGATAATACAATGAATATATATGTTAGTCTAAGATTCAAAAGCATTTAACAAAACTCTCTCAAGTCAATATCAAGTTTTTATCTTTATTAAAATTTGTAATCTCTTAATACAATTAATGAAAATCAACATTAAGCATCAACTTTAATGTGACAATGCAATGTTAGTAAATATATCTCTATTTTACTAACAAACGATTTATTTATCAAGTAAACTTCAAGTCAAGCATACTTTTAACCAAGTTCTATACCTATGTTAGCTTTATCAAGACAAACCCAAGTGAACAAATCAATCTAAATGAAGGTCAAACACTTAAAAGGTTTAAGAGACGGATATATGCAATCGATACAAGAATATCATTAACTACTAAAAGAAAGCAGTATTCAAGAGTTGATTCATACAAAGGGTCAAAATAATCCTAGAATGATAAATTTAGTTACTCATGTTTAGTAAATAGCCGAAAAAACTATCAATAGCACATTTGTATCAACAACAATAAGAAGAAAGGGAAAGGAAGCAGAAAAACTAAGGTAAATGAAGTTGAATCTCTTCAAATCTTCAATCTACACTTGAATCTCCTTTAAGAACACCTAACCTTAGCCAAGAGAAGCCCCAAAATTGCCCCCAATTTGCCCTAGAAGTGAAGAACCCTTGTTCTGGTCAAGCCCATATCTATTTAAAGCCCTAGGTGTTGCTATGTCTTCAAAAACCCCAGCTTCATTAATTTATTTTTGGCCGCAGCCAAGATTTACTTTTAGCCGTAGCAAAAGGTTTTCTATCTATTTTTTTTTACTATGGCAAAGATTATTGCCTATGTTTTTGCCGCGGCAAAAAAAAGTTTCTATTTTGTATAGTCTAAAAATGCTTTACTTCTTCTTCTTTTCATCTTTTCTTGCGTTGCCACTTGTTAATCATAGATTTCTGCTTTAAAAAGGGCTCCACACTAAGCTTAAATGATAACCTATCAGCAGAAGAGAGTCTATAAAAGCCACAAGTTATGAGATATGGTGAAATATTAACAATTATGATTTTTTTAATCCTAAATGTCAATTATACACATTTTCCTTACATATGTATCCTAAAGTATGTATGAGTACATCCAAAAGTGTGAGAAGTTAAAGGTTAATGTGTCAAATGATATGAATTTTATAAGGTTAATAGACTGGTTTGAGTTTTTGTTTACTAAGCAAGAAATGATATCGTTTAAAAAACAACAGTACATTACATTTGTGTTTGATTAACTCTGTTTGTTGAATTACGTGTACTTTATATACAGATATTCTATTTACTTGTGGATTATCATCTTCTTATATTTAAATATTAACATGTTTTTTTAATCATCTGACTTCAATTTGAATTACGAATCCTTAAGCCATTGCATCCATCCAGTTCATTGCGCGGTATAGTTTTCATTACCCCTTATTCATGAATGGAGAATAATTTCAATAATTTATATCACAGTGCATTAATAATTACTGCAAACAGTTTTTATTACTACTACCTCAGGACTTATTTGTACGAAATAAGAGATAAGTGAAATATAACCAAAATTTATTAGTTATAAAATGGGGTGAGGTAATATATTGTAATCGTTGCTTTATACGTTTGTTGATGTAAGCATGTTATCATTGCAGGTTTTTTATTTACTGCTACCTCATGACGTATTTATAAGAAATAAGCGATAATTGGAATATAACCAAAATTTATTTTTTTATAAAATGGAGTGAGGTAACATATTGTGATCGTTGCTTTATAAATGTTGTTGATGTAAGCCTGTTATCATTACTTTAGAAACTTTCTGGCTAAATTCAACTTCCTTTTCGAGACTCGATGAAAATTTTCTTTTGTTAGAATCAGGTGTTGTAATTTTTTCCAACATTTTATTGTCAGAAAAGAACAAAGTCAGTAACTAAATAAATAAATATGTTGAGTTGTTGACACGACCTTCTGATTTATTCAAATGTCAACGGTGAAATCGAATACGCACGCGCCCACACACTCTCCTACGGCTATTTATATATAACCCTACAATATTGATTACTCATGCAAATATAGTTTTAATTATGATACTTATATTAATTATCATGCATGCTACCTCTGTGATCCAAAAGCCTTGTGGAAATTTTTTGGTTCATGATATAAGTTATTTAAATGGTTGTTAAATACCATTTTTTTTTATTTTTTTCCCCTTATTTATTAGTGGTACACCTTAGATATTGAGAAAAATAATATAGACAAGACTAAATTGAATAAGGAAAAAAATTCAAAACTTATTAAATTTATGGAATATTTACTAAGTTAACCATTTTACTCAATTTTAGTGAAATAGTTGAAAGTGACTTGCAATTTATAATTGAGAGTAAACACTACATATGTATGTATAAATGAAAATTGATAATTGATAAACCACATTTTTACCACTTAATTCCATGTATTTTAGAGAGCTTCCATTGGGTGTATCATGATTAATTTGCAGTTAATTTGATAAATTGGGATTATTTGGAATTAATGTGGAAAATCTGAAATTATGATTAAAAAGGGCCTAATTGTCATTTTTTTCTCCTAGCATATGATTTTAGAAATATGGTATTACAGTTTATTTGAATTATTTTAGGAGAAATTGGGAGAAAAAGGAAGAAGGACGATTTGTGAAGATTAAAAAGGTCTAGGGGCAATTTTGTAAAGAAATGAGGGACCTGAATGAAAAGACATGAAAGGCGAAAGTAAAAGGTCTAGAAATAAATAGAGGTAGGGTTTGTTGTGGTAAATTCTGTGGGGTCAAATTGTAAATTAGAATCTTTAGAAGTCAAAGTCAAACGCAGACCAATTCCAGACCGTTGATCAGGCTTACTGTGGATTTAATCTCAGCCGTCTAGCCAAAACGCACCGTTTCATTAATTGAAGAGGGCATATGAGCTGTGAATCTCTATAATCCAAATCTAATCCTCGCCATTCATCTCGCATACTCAGAGATTAAAAGGAAACCAGACACGTGCCTTCATCTTCCCTATCCAAGATCAACTCATGTTTAAATTGTGGCCGTTGGATCTCAATGGTAATTGCCATGTTCATCATCATCTTCCTTTGCTGGGTCACGATGACCTGAGACGAACCCACTAGCAACCTGTCCGCAACCTGGTTTATAAATTCACATTTTCACATTGATGTTAGCATTTTAGATCATTTGAGGAGCTGAGATTCATTCGTCTGTGAGAGAGGAAGATCTAGAGGGTGATTTCGTAGTTGGAGATCGAGCAAAGATGGAGATCGCGATCTAAGAATACCAAATTCCGACGAGCTCCGGCGAAGTGATTTCTCCATCCTTGTGATGATCTGAGGCTAAGTTTCTTTATTCTCCATGTGAAATGTAACTGGTTTGAGCTCTTGAATGGTAATACAACTATGTAGTCCATGTATTTCAACTTCTTCCTCTTGTTTTATGATTTTTCGGCAAGAAATTGTAACAAGGGATAGTGACTGACTTCTTTTGTGATGACGTGATCTGTAATGGATTTGATTTGGATTTATCTTAATTTGCGATTGGATTTATCTAAGTTTAGGTAGTTGAAGTTGTAAATGGTAGATATATTGTTTGCTTGGTCAAGTGAACTCCAAATTGTCATGTTACATATTGTGTGGTTACAGTTGAATATTATGTCACTGCTGTAGATGAATTCATGGCTTCAACTGAGCTGTGATAACCAGGAGGCATGTCACGTGAAGGATGATTAGAATATTGAAGTGTTTGAGTGTGAGAATTGTTGAATCCGTAAGCCTTGTTCCTTAAATCAATGTGTGATGAATTCCAAATTTCAGTAGCTAAATAGAATTTCTTAGTGGTAATAATTCAATCTCAATTGGTGCTATTTGTTAATTACTTAGCCTAGTTTAATTACCAAGAAAAAGAAATAGAAAATCAACTAAAAAGTATGATAGATAGCCTATAATGGATTAGATCTAGGTTAGCTCCTAATCTAAAAATTTAATTAGTTTTTAAGTTAATAAAATACTATAACCAACTGTATTTCCAAAATAATGCTTTTAGGCATTAGCATATCCATTCTGCTTTATGAAGTATAAACTGTATAAATATATATATATGGTCATTATATCAATAGAGGAACAAGTTACATATTTACTAAACAAAGAAAATTAGGAAGAATTTCTAGATTAGAAAATTTCTTAGTAAGAAGCTCTATTAAATTTTTAATTTTTATACCCACAATGTGCCATTAATTTGAAAATTTTGAATGCATAGAGTACTTGCACTCTAATTTAATCATGTTCAAAGTATTGTTAAGAGTTAAATGTCATCATATTTTTCATTAGGCATTCAAACTTTGATTCGCCACAATATGAAGAATTGGTTGCATCTGCCATACCCAAATTTGTTGGTAATTAAACATGTTTTTTTTACTTCTAGGCATAAGCATCCTCCTATTTGAAGGCAATCTTGTTTAATATATTGTTGAGTACTAAATGTGAGCACATCTTCTAATAGAAATTTGAATCTTAGTTAGCTAAATTGTGAAGGACTGTCCTTTTCTACTAGACTGGTTAAGCATATGGTTGTTTGTCCCTTTAATGGACATTACAATTTGGGCTTAAGTGAAATCCTAGAAGGCCTAAGGTGCAAGGCAGAATTTCCAATTCTCAATTGGGCTCTCAAGCCCAACTTGCTTATAAATACAGACTGAGAAATGACCCTCGTTTCCTCAAAGGTTTTGTATTTGAATCCAGAGAGCTGGAGGCTCCCACCGATATATAATGTTCCACTCATATGTTTTTTTAATGAATTAATTATCACTATTACATAACAATTTTGATATCTAAATATTTTGTAATTCTTTTTTCGATGGTGTTTTTTTTCGAGTAATTCATTTAAGGGTTCAGATACAAATTTGTTCAAAAAGTTTTCGTTAATGAGTCATATTGCTTCGAAAGTTTTTTTTTGGGTTTAGCGTCACCCTTAAAATTTTAAAATAAAACAATGTTGTCACACTCTATTAAAAAAACTAATATTATCCAATAAAAAGTTGTCGTTGACCATTAATATTTTTAAGAATAATAGTCAATAATATTACTTATTTTAACATTTTAGGGGTAACCTTAAACTCAATTTCAAGACTTTCAGGTCAATATTGCTCTTGGGTTAAGACTTTTGAAATAAATTTATTCTTTAAACCTGTATTTAATTATTATTTAATTCATTATAAACAAATATGATTAAATTTTTAAAATTTATAATGAAAACCCATCAACAAAAAAACATTGTTTAAAAAAAACTGAAGCATTATTTCACCATATTATATCCACAAACGAGTAAGATGAACTTAGTAGGATGAAGGTGCGGTGATAAAAAGAAACAAGTTTCATTTAATTCTCATCAATGATATTGTAAAACACAAAAGTAAAGCTAATAGTCTGGTATATTACCCAAATGATTAATATATTAAAGTTCTTAAACATTGCATGTTATTTCCCCAAATCCTTTTTTATAAGCAACTGTTTTTTATTATTGTTGAAAATGAACGGGTGGTTAAGGTTAGTTAAAAATAATAAATATATTAAGAATGTCACGTGTTTTACAAATATGCTCCTATTTATGAAAAATAGTAGGGGAAAGAATGACTAGAAAATATCTGAGAGATAATTAATAGAAAATATGAAAGAGAATGTGTAACAAATGATTATATGAGAGAGAATTATTGGTGAGTATGGATATAATTAATATACAGGTATATATTTAATAGGCTAGAAAAAGAAAATGTAGTTTAAAGTTTGAAACAAGAACAATAAGTTATTTGTATTAAGGGCTAAATATAAGAGTGAGAAAGCTGAGTTTAAAAAAATAAATAGAGGTAGTATAACTTTTAGTCCGGCACCAAAACAAAAATCCGGTTTAGATTTTATGGTCATTATAAGATTGTTATCAATCACGTTTAGTGGCTTTAAACTTAACGGCCGGCAAACAAAACACCTCACGAAAACTACAACCAAATTATACAACCATGATCCGGAAGTTAAATTGATCGAAGGGGAGAGAAGATTTTAATGAGTTTGATTTTGGGCCAAAAAAAAAAAAAGAAGAACAAGTGGGATTATAAAAGCCTAATAGACAGAAGGGCTGAGACGAAAGAGTATGAAAAATCAACTAAAATTTTTTAATCCTACATGTTGATATTTTTTTAAAAAAAAATCAAACGGATTAAAATCTCCTCTCCCATATATATGATATAGATAGTGTACATAGAAATAGATGAAGAGTGGAATGGATTTGCCACACACACACACACACACACACACGATATTACGAAGGAGGTACGTCATGGTGTATTGTTGTTTCAGCCTCAGCCTCAAACAAATTCATAAGCACTGCGTCCGACGCATTCCTTAATAGCTCCGACCAATCCCTGAAAGAAACATTATCCATATATTCTCAATTTAATTAATTATCATTAACTACTTCACACATTAAATATTGTTAGGTTGTACAGTTTTCTTTAAATTTGGTGCAGGGAGAAACATCATATCCAGAAACCTATTATAAGTTATTTGTTTAGCAGGGAGAGCTAAGCATCACATGGACAATCAAGATTAGATTTTTTAAATAGTGATTTTTTTAAATAAAAAATTATTTTTTGCAAACAAAAAACAACAGGTTATCTTTGTTTTAAATTCAATACACATTAAGGTAAGTTTTTTCTAATACAATATAAACTTCCAAAAAACCAAATTTGGACGATCCCGATCATATATGGACTATGTACTTAGCAGGGAATCGATTGTTATTATATCTATTGCCATAAAAAGAGATATGGTGCTTATAAAATCAAATTTTTGGCTTATTTTGGTTGGTAAAATGCACATTTTGAGCCTTGAAAACTAATATGTTGTAATAAATTGGCATATGTTTAGTATCTCAATTGTAATTTGGGTAATTATAGTTTAAAGCTTGTTGAAAAAAAATGTGAATGTTATATGTATTAAGTTTTAAGATTGATGTTTCAATAACATTTAATGAATGCATTTAGGAAGCCAAAAAGCCTTAATGGAAGGATTTTAGGCTTATTTGTTCATTTCATATATGTGTGTGTGACAACTCCATCTAATTCATTGCACTCTAGAACTTGTATTGGTTCTTACTTGAAATTGCAATTGCATTGATATAATATAGATGGTTTAGGCGTTCATATGAGATGTTAGATAAACCAAAAAGCCAACCCTAACATTTCTCATTGTTTAGCCCTTTGAGCCCAACATTTTCATTTCATAAACTATTGTTTCATTAGATTATAGGCTCAAGTGTATTGTGCTACATCTCAAGACAAGGCATGGTTGTATCATTAGACATTTACATAAATATGCTTTCAAGCTTATATATGCAGTGATGAACCAAAATAACACAAGGAAAAAAAACAATACTTCCTTAAAAAAAGTGTGAACAGAAAAAAGAAAAAGAAAGCTGCAGAAAAAAATGCAGAAATAGAAAAGAAAAAAGTAGAAAAGTCAAATAAAGGGAAAAAAAAAGGAATGAGAAAAGCCGAGAAAGAAAGTACACAAAACCATAAAAAAGAGAGAGAGAAAAAGAAGAGAAAGGATGAAAAAACAAGGAAACAAAAAAAAGTAAAGAAACTAATTGCCTCTAGGCCGTGTGATACGGTTAGTGTCCTATGTAACACTCAATTTGAGTTCGATCTCGGCCTCTTATAATAATAAAAAAAAAGAATAAAGGAAATAAAAGGTTTATATGTATTGCATTTTATAACTTAGTGACATGCAAGTGTTCGATAATGACATTATGTACCTAGCATTATTTATGCATACACTTGGTCCTACACTCACTACTTATTGATTTTCTATTTGTTTTCATTTATCCATTCACTATATATTAGCATTTGCCTCTACAACATCACCACCTAATAAAAGACCTATTAATCTATTTGTATAATTGGTGGTACCGAATTTGGACTGAGTTGTTACGATTCAAACTAATGCACTGAGTTCCACGTCATGAGCAAGTGACACTTATAAAATCAAAGGAAATTAGTGATGGACTTGGGTTTGATACGAGTTGATAATTAAGAAAAAGAGTGACTCCTAACAACTTACCAATCTAATAAGCATACGAGATTAAAAAGTTGTAACTACGATACTACTTGTTAGAACACAATTTGTGTACTGTATGTGTGTGTGTGTCTCATATAAAACCAAAGATATGATTAAATGTGTTATGAGAAAAGAAAGTGATGAATGTATACCCATTTAAGGGATCGAAGGAGATTCCTCGGATACACTTAGCCTCTTCCAATGCTGTACTAAACCTTCGAAGCTGTTCAACACTGAATCTTCTGCTCGGCTTAACCTGCAGCTGCGAGGGCTCGATGTCGTAGAAAACAGGGACCATTCTTTTCCTGGACTCCACGAGAAGAGCAAGCTCGTGCAGACAGAATAAGGAATCACAGTAAGAAGGAGAGAACACAGTGACACCAACCTTACACTCTCCTATGGCCTTCTCTATATGATCCAACAACCTATCTCCTGGTTTCATATTCTCTGTATCTAAGAAGCTTCTCACTCTGACCTTCCTTAGATTCTCATACAACAACCCTACAATGGTTCTTGCTGTGTCTACCTTCCTGTGACTCAAGAACACGTCGCATGCTTCTGTACTTCGCGCAATTCTAGGGCACTGTTTGGCTACTAATACTGATCGCTGCATGGTTGCTAGACTCGCCATTGTCATCTAGTATGATAGTTTCAATTTTTTTGGTTAACTTGGTGGCTTCTATGTAGAGTTTAGTGGATTTATATAGTGTTTAAGGTTTTCTAATTGAGCGTAAAGGAAGCATCTCTTTTGTTTTCTTTCTTTTTGGGTTCGTCTATGTAAATGTTGACGGGTGACTAAATTCTACGCACAACGTAGAAAGCTTGTTGATTAATTATTCTTAATTGATTGCTGTGTGGGGGTTACACTACTGATCTTTATGGACACTTCCATCCTCATCGAATATTCTGTCGGCCGTCGTCAAGTCAAAAAGTTGGCTTTGTTCGCCACAACTTCGTCTATAAATTATTAACAACATCAATTATGTCTGTTTTAGTATTGTTAGAAGTATTATGGTTTATTAGTTGATGATTTCTCTGAAGTCTATAGATAGGGTTTTACGTAACAATAGGGTTAGTGCGAAAGGATATTGATCCGACGAAGTAAAGAGAGAACAGTTTCTCCGAAGTTCCCAATTAGAGTTGGCTTATCACCCTCACGTGAAGGATGATTAGTGTAAACCCAAGTGAGTTATAATGATTGTACGAGCCTGTTGCATTTCTATGAATTATACAATATTACTCTTACTGTTTTCTTTCTGATCACTATAGGTAAAAAAAAAAAAAATCAAGTATCTCCAAAACTGTTTCTTTTCACTGTATATGTATATAAATATATGCTAGTATTACGTTCTTTTGAAATGAACGTGGGGCCGTTTCTCTTTTTGTGGTGAACTGAACTTTAATTTGATTTGTTTATGTACATGTTTGTTGTATTACGATTTCAAAGATGAAAATGAAGACTTGATACTATTTTCTACTGATGTTACGTTTTAAAAATTTTATATTTTAAGCGTTGTCCCACGAAACTTACCAGCTCGTCTTGAAAAAAAAAAAAAAAACAGGAGATCACGTTCGTTTAAGATCTCGTACACAGTCTTTCTTTTTTGGTACATGATCTTCTATACAGTCTTTTGAAATGGAAGTGTCCAATTTTTATTTTATTTATTTTCAAGCAAGTGAAAAATAAAATACTTACGATTATCTTCAAGTTCTTTTTTTAAAAAATTGTGTTTTATCTCGAAGATTTAAGGATAATAATTACATCTTGACAGTGAAATTGATTTTGGATGGCTTCAAACTCATTTTTACCGATGAATACTAGATCTAAATCCGTATATTTTCATTCTCCCCCATGTATACACTCGGGGAGAGTTTTTTCCCCCCTTAGAAAATGTTTTCCTTGAATTTTATTTATTTTTATCTTTAATTATAAAGTAATTCACTGAGTTTTGCGTGAATTAATCTGAAAGAGTCACTAGGTTAAAACAAATTCATATATATGAAACTATTTTCATACATGCAATAATCTGCATACATACATAACTAAGTTAGATTCAGCTTTTTAATAATTTCCTATTCATTAGGTTGCTTTATGTTGCTTTTTTCTTGAATTCAATTTCTTTTTTAAAGGCATTCCTGAATACAGGTGATCTTCTAAATATAAGCAATATACAAGTGCAATTAGTTAGAGGGATGACTATTTAATGTGTGTGTATACATAGTTCATACAAGGACAAAGTCATTAAACCTAACCCCCGTCAACATAACCGCGTTAATAATCTTCTAAAAAACGTAACTTTTGTATGAATGCATAAAGTGACTTTTGTGCGCGCGATATATATGTTTGTTATATAGATATATTGATTTTTTTTCTTTTTTTTCTTTTGCCTGAAAGATAATTTTTTTCCCTTTTTACAGCATTATATATTGGACTTTTTATTTAACTAGAAGTGGCCCACTACAAAGAATTGGTGTCTAATACCGGATTTTGCGTTCTTGTTGCAGAGACGTCTCCTTCAATATAATAATAAACATATTCTGTCGTGTTTTAAAAATGGGTCATCTTAAGTGTGATTGGAGAACTTAATGTAATACATGTAAGGAACCTCATATAAATATGGTCTATTTATAAATACCTTATAAGTAGTATCACTTAAATTAACAAAGTTTATAAGAATTTTGAATGAGTCTGACCACAGGTTTTTTATTATTGGTGCTCAAGAAATGGAGAGAATGTCTTATTAAGTTTGATAAATAAACAACAATTTTTATAACGAACTTATGAATAATATGGTATGTTAAGGTAATATTTGTAAATTTCACATGCATGTTTAGATATGATCAAAATTTTGTGGTATTTGTGGGCCAACAATTTTGTGGGATTTCTTTTCTAGCCCATAACAACGGGCGCTTAGTCCATGATGGAATCTTTCATGTGCTCAAGCCCAATTATGAAGTTATTCTTCATTGTATCATCTATCATTACAAGCTTGTGATGTGAATAAGAACTTCTTAAATAAAGATTAGTCCAATTGATAAAGAGGTTAGTTCATAATTATAAAATTGTGTAGTTAAATCTTATCGATACGAGAAACTTGTTAGTTGGCAATCTATAAGTATCTCAAGAAAATTCATCCACTTGATTTGTGAGTAATAAGATAATTCATGGCTTATGGGTTTTAAGAATAGAAAGGAATAATTAAATTGAGTTAATAGATTTACTTAGGTCAAAAAACTAATAATTTTTATATCCGAAACCCATTAGAAAAGAAGGGACAATCAATGAGAAATCAAATCATACATAAATAATAGAATAAAGAAAGATGAACTTGGCTCTGAATATGTTATGAGGTACTGGGAAATTATTGAAGTAGGTGAATAAGAAAATCACTATGACTATAGCTCTTGATAAATTTATGAAAGATGAAAATTATTTATTTGAAAATATGGATGACTTTCTGGCAAAAAAAAAAAAAAATGTCGATGACTGGTCCATCTATTACTCTTTCCTTATACCTATTTTTCATTGGAAGGCTGGTTTATAGGTACAACATTTATAACTTCATGGTATACTCATGTATTGGCAAACTCCTATCTAGAAGGTTGCCACTTTTTAGAAGAGATGAGCCAAAATAAAATATTTCTTGATTAAATCTCTTTAGTCATTCAAAATTCAATTATACTAGATAAAACATAAAGACTTGCAACTTATTATATACACAAATTGAGTCACGAGGCATAATCTGACCTTAGAGAGATCCGAGGCTAACTCCTCAACTTTTCATTATATATAAAAAAACATACGTTCTTTTTGGTATTGGTATGAGGAATAAAAAAGCAAAATTGGTCAAATTACTAGTGCATTTGTTGAACTGATGCGCTTTGCAAGTGTACTAGTCATGTTAAGTAATAAAGTGATAAGTAAAGCGTCATCCCACAAACAATCAAGTAAATTAATTTTTAGGTATTAAAATCACAAATTTCATTTAAGTTAAATGAATCTAACTTATAATTAATTTCTAAATAAAAGAAAATTAATGAAAACTCTAAAAGAACCTATAGTCACTAATATGCCTAAATTAGACTTTCATCCCTACTAAATTAATTAAACATTAATTTCACAATCTAATCTAAAATATTGGTGTGATGTCTATAAATGTCTGTCACTGTGTAGATTTTTTAGGTATATGTCTATCTTAGAGACAAATTAAAGTAAAGACCAATTTCACACTCTTTAATCTCAAAGTTTATTTAAAATTTCCTTTAACAAGTTCAATTTTAAATGTCCAAAACTTACTTAAAGATAGCTAGTTAAGAAGTAATAATAAAAAAATAAAGATTAAGGAAATATAAATAAATTAATCATAATTAATGGGTAAAAAATTAAATTAAATAATTTCATAGCGGTGGGGCTACCAGAAAATCCATGAAGCACAGATGAAATTCAGATTAACGAAGAAAGAAGAAAAACACAGTAAATCTGAGAGTCCTCTTCCTTCTCAAATGCCGTCGCAGGAAGGAGATCCAGATGTTGCTTGTGCCTACTTGACTCTCACCACGCTCCAGACCTCTGTCAAGATATATGGTTGCTGTCACGGAAATTATTTCTCCCTGCCGTTTGATACCTCACAGCTCTCCGTTAGTTTTTCTCACTTCGAGTCAGTCGATGCTCTTTTCCCTTTCTCTGTGCCGCCGCCGCGTGTGCTGTCTCCGTTGGGTTTCCTCTTTCGATTGCGTGCGTCTCCAACCTTTTTAATTAATATCCAAATCTGCTCTCTCCTTTCCGTTTTTTTTTTTCAATTAAAGATATGTATTATCTCCATGATTTGATATTCCCCCATATCACTATTGCTTCGGCCCTTTTCTTCGCGTGGTCCACATCCCTTCTCCCAGATCCTTCGTTTTATCAAATGGAGACCACGTAACATATCAAATCGCTGCCAGCTCATGTACTCTTGCTTCACTTTTACCGTGTGTTTGGACCCACGATCTCACCAGCGATTTGTCCGATTGAAGGCCTGAGATTTCAATTGTTGGGTCATTTAGCGTGTGTTTGCCATCGTTTTGACATCCGTTCCGCATGATTTGTTCATATTGCAATTGGATTTTTTTTTTTCATGTTTGGCCATCGTTGAGATATATTGTGATAATTGGCGCAATTGGTGAAATCATACTACAGCTTCATAAGCACCTAAAATGGTGCTTTTTCTTTCCATGGGTATAGGACGTTTGGGAATTTTTCTCTCTCTTTAATTTTCTACCATTATTTACTTTTTATGATCTTAATTATAAGACTCAATTAATTTTTTAGAGATATTAAAGAAGCTAAAAGAGTCAACTAGGTCTTATAATTAAGACATGAGGTAGTATAAATAGATCTTATAATTAAGATTAGAGGTAGTATAAATACTACAATATATTTAGATATATGTGTGTGACCTATATAATATAATTCATACACTTTTCAGTCATTTCCCATCAAAAATTATTTTTACAAAATTTCAACCAAACAAGTTTTACTTTTGTATAAGTAACTTCTGCAATCTTTATTCCAAACACAAATCAAATTATACAATCATACTTTTACTCAATCTTACTTTTTTAAAAGAACTGATTACAATCTTTAATCCAAACACACCTTATTTGTTTGGAGCCACGATAGCATTAATTGTTGTGGGATCCATGACTTTTTATTTAGATCTATTTCATTTCATCTAATGACATCTCCTAAACAATAAAAATAGCCTAAATAGCATATACGTAGATTTAATGCCAAATTTTTGTTTTATCCCATAATTAATTACAAGAAAGACAATATATAAAAGATAATTAAATAAATATAAAATACTTATAAATTTAATTAATTATATCTCAAAATTTATACCTATTTAATTATAAAATATATATTTATCACGAACTTTTTATAATTTTTGGCTTGTACCTTTTTTCTGGTCAAGAGGTTAAGCTGTGAAGGGAGATCTTTCAATAAATTTATATCACAATTAATTAATAATTACTACAAAGAATTTTTATTTACTACTACCTCAAGCCCTCAACTCCTCAAGACTTATTTTTTTTAAAAAAAATTATTTGAAACAATTCTATTTAAAACACTAACTGGCATTAAACATGGGTTTCCTCCAAATTTATTTATAAAAAAATAATTTATAATTAGAATTAACTAAAAGGGAGAGAAGGAGTTAGATAACACTTAAATTTAAAATCCTAAATCAATCATGTTGCCTACATTAATATAAGAATGGACTAAAATTGTAATACAATTAACAACTCATTTTTATAAAAATTAATTTATTTAGGATTTTTAAAATTTTAATAGTATTTTCTTGCCATTCCCTCTAAATAACATTTATTTTTTTTTAATAAATAGTAGCAGAGGTAGCATATATAGTGTAATCATTGCTTTGGTAAACGTTATTGATAAGTGGGCCTGTTACCATTGCTTTAGAAACTTTCTTGCTAAATTTGACTTCATTTTTATGAATTATTGTTGATACTTTGGCATCCCGTCTTATGGGAGCAAAGCTATTTTTAAAGTTTGATCTTAAAGTAGGATCCTGGCAAATAGGTTTGGGCCTGGGCTATGTGATCTTTCTTGGAGGAGAGAATGATACCATACTTATTTGCAATTTCAGTGAACTGGGCCAAGAGATGTTTGTGTGATGTTTCATCAAGAGAGAATAGCAAGATGTCATCGATGTAAACTAGAGCACTTGAAAGGATGGGCTCAAAAATTTTAATCATTGTTTGTTGAAACAGTGAATAAGCCACTTTTAAGCTAAAAGGCATAATGGTCCATTAGTACTAGGCAACAGAAATACAAAATGCAGTTTTATATCTATCTTTAGGATGGATTCCTATTTGCCAGAATCATGCTTTAAGATCAAACTTTGAAAATAGCTTTACTCCCATAAAGAGGGATGCTAAAGTATCAACCCCTGAAGATCTAGACAATGCGAGCAAACTTGAATACTACAAGTACTATCCTTAGGAAGAAGATGACCCCAATATGGACCCAGATCATGAGCCCATCTGCAAGGGAACTTGGTCCTAAGCCCATCCACTACTACATAAAGAGACTTAAGTGGCGCACGTCTTGTGGCGTTTCTTAAAAAAAGTACCACAGCTTGTATGTGATTTTTTGTTGATTTTTTTAAAAAAGGATTTAGGTGGCGCTCGTTTGAAAAAGCGCCACAGGAAGTGGGGGAGGCACTTCCTGTAGCTCTTGTTCAAAAGAGTGCCACAAAAGGCCATTTGCAAAAAAAAAGAAAAAAAGAAAAAAAAGACCTTTTATGGCACTCTTTTGAAAAAGCACCACAGGAAGTGGGGGGACTTCCTATGGCGCTTTTTCAAAAGAGTGTCACCAAAGGTCTTTTTTTTAAAAGCCCTTTTGTGATACTCTTTTGCATAAGCGCCACAGGATGTCCCCTCACTTCTTATGGCGTTTTTTCGAAAGAGTGCTACAAAAGGTCCTTTTTTATTTTTAGTTGTAAAAAATTATTTTCCCTCTCATTTCTTTTTAAATTTCTTTTTCCTGCCCAAACCATACCTTATTTTAGCTCCAATTTTTACAATAACTCATTGAGACATATTTCAACTAACCGCCCTATGTAGACGATTGTCCCGAACCTAAGTCGATTCCTGTTGCCTTGTCGATCCCCCGCCTTGGCAAATGTGTTAGAGGAGGTGAGCTTTTCAAGCTTACTTCTACTGAAAAGTTACAGGCGTACAGACATATCTTGATTAACTGTACTGAGGTCGAATCCTTCCTTAGGTAAGAATTGAATCACCACATCTTCACTTATGTACTAGTTACATCTCTTGAACGTCATTGTTGCTTACACAATCATAACTTGCAGGGAATTCAGAAGCCATGTAAAGCGGCAACTCAGGGTCCATACATAGACTTCTTCCAAAGTTGACGAAAAGGTCCACAGAGAATTCCCAAGTTGGTTCGCTTGTTGATCAAACCATATTTTTACAAGATTTTTCTTACCATATTTAGACAATTGAAAACAAATTTTGGATTTAATTGCATTTATTGTGACTTATTGTGATTGATTGGGGTTGCAATCAATTAAGTTTAAAAAGGAAAAAATATCTTATATTTCATGATTTACATTAATTAGTTTATCTGTGAAAATTAAGATATTACATATTTGTTACCCTTCTTTGCATATTAGAAAACTAGGTCAAGAAAAATCAAAGAGGTAATTCTTAGAGAAGAAGAAAAAAATAATTATATATAAGCACAGTGCCACAAACAGAATAGGAGAGGCAGACGAGAAGAGAAGAGGAGGAAACTACCACCATCGTCAACTTCTTCTCTCCTTCTATAGTCTTGTCCTTTCATTTCAACCAATCTCTTCACCCATAATGGTTGCGTTTTGTCGTTCTTTGGTGACAAAAAAGAGATTCATGCGTGGCTAACCTTCCAACTCTTAAGGAATTTTTTTTTTCAAAGATTCTTTTTCTTAGTTTTTTTTTATTCTTAGTTATCTTGTGATTCATTGGGAATTTATTGTCTTGAATTCTTATGGCTTGGTTTCGTGGTGATCGAGATTTACCTTTCAATTCTCATTCTTTTGAAGGAAACCACATTAGGATGGATGATACAACCTCTCAAGGGTCTAATTTGGTGCAACAACAACTAGATCTCCTCTTTGCCCGATTGGAGAATTCAAGAAGGAATGACTCTCTCTCCCAATCATTTGATTCCATTCAACATACATTGAGCCTGCTTCAAGCCAATTTGGAAAATCAAAATAGAAGTCTAATTGGTCAAGGATGTGATGGTCCATTCTACCACCCATACCATAAACCTTACCAACAACATTCATTCCAACCCTATCACAACCACATTCACCTTTTAGACCATACCGTAAGCCTCCACCTCCACCATATAACCCATATTTTAATCCTCCATCATACAACCACATGCCATATCACCAACCTCCTATTTCATTTCACTCCACTTTCCAATCATGTCGTCCACCTCACGAGTCCTCATACCCAACTTTTGAGCCACACAATGGACCTCCTTCCCAACCAAATGTGTCAAAGCAAGAACCTTTCTTTTGTGAAGTGATTAAAGAGCTCCAAGCTGAAATGGCTCATACCATAAATGAGAGAAGGACACAAATGGACTATCTAATCAATAAATTAGAATAAATGGATAAAGAGAGTGACCAATTTATCAAGGAAATTGAGCACCTCACTCAGCAAGTACAAGTGTTTAAGAACAATTTTCAGGAAAATCCTCTAATATCTATACAAGTACAGGAATTGGAGAAACAAGAAGAAAGCAATGAGGAGTCTTTCCTACCATTTGGTAATGATCCTATCCTTATAGAAGTAGACTCTCCTACTACTATTGATGATGTGGAAAATTTGAGTGATGGTGGATGAAGAAATTATTTGTGACTCCCCTCAATTGTCTGAAAATTCAATTACTCAAATCACTGATTGTAACAGTAGTGACTCGATTTTACTTGTGGATGAATGTGCTCCTAATTCTTCATGTGATGTTTTAACTGTTGAAAATGTTTCTCTTCCTGTTACTAGAGGTGATTGTGATAAATTGAATGATATACTTTCATGCTCTTGTGAGAAAGATCAAATATGTGTATATTGTTATTCTGAGAAATGCCACTTGCTTGTTGAATTTCGAAAGAAAGCATTTAGTGAAGTGGTTGATTCTACTATTAATCATGATGCACCCTCTTATATCATTGATGATTGTAAGCATGATCATTGTAAACATGTTGAACCTTGCATGGATGCCAATGTTGATGTGAGTGTGGAAAACCATTACCTAGAATCCAAAATGCATAAAATTCCCATTGAATTATTTCCTAGTAGTCCTGTTAGTATTCAAGATTCTGAAATGTTGAATAATAAAATTATGCATGTGGATGAATCTTCCCAACAAGTACTATCTTTTGATTTGCCACCTGATTTAAAAAAACAAAATAATTGTTTTAATTCTTCAACAATTTCAAGTGGTGGTGATTTGAAAAATTCTTCTTTTTCTTCCACTCTTTACCCTTTCACCTCTTGTGCTTGCACTGATGATGTGGTGTGCCCCAACACTAAATTGGATTCCGTACCTTCCATTTTGCAAAAACAAGAGGACTTTCAAAAATCGACTGTTTGTTTGACTCCTACTGATGGGAGCGATATTGATTTCTTGGTTGTGATAGTTATTTAGAGAGTCTAGTTCCTAAAATGTCTTTACTTTACTTGAAATCTCTTCATGTTTCTATTTTTGGATGGGATGCTGCTATTAGCTTGTTTTCTTTTCAGGCCCATAATTGGAACTATCCTCTGTGGTATCAACCTCCACCTCACATTCTGGGATCACTTCCAATTGATCCCGAGCCACCTCCACCAAGAAAATTCAATATGGGAGAAAGTGTTTCTAGATATAAAAGCATGCTTCTTTTTGAAGATTAGAATTTCTCCCACAAGTGCCTCAAGATATTCTAATAAAAATTGTCTCTTTCCTTACTTATTTTTCTTCCTAATTTCTATAATTTCTTGAGTTTGATTGTTGATTGAGGAAAATAAGTGTGGGGGAGAGACATAAATCAGTAGAAAAGTAGAATTTTGTTTTTTCACCACATTGGGCTTGGTTCTCTTGTTTTTCCCTTGCCTTTGAGTTTTGCATTGAGGACAATGTGTTGATTAAGTGTGGGGGAGATAGATCTGAATTTCATTAATTGGTTGTTTTTAAATGAGTAAATGCCATTAACTATAAAATTTTTCAAAAAAAAAAAAGAATGACCTGCTTTTAAGCATGTCCTTAGTAGTATATGGTCGCATTTACTACTTTGGTAATGTGAATTGTGGGGAATTCTTTA
>JBAGKO010000015.1:17550126-17563588 GCA_037177275.1 Acacia concinna | reverse complement strand
TTTGCGCCAGTAATATACCCCCATGGAACCGTACCAGCAGCAGGGATAATGTAAAACTTGTCCGTTGCCGCCAGTGTTGTAATGGCCGTGCCTTGCGTTGCTTTTCTATCTTCTACTGCCATATTACCTCTAGTTTATCCCTTCTATTCTCAAAACATTGTCACCCTTTCCAACTGGTGAGCCGCTGGGAACACCTGCCGCCCCTGACACTAAATCACGGATAATATTTGTTGATCCCAACACTGCGCCGTCTTGCACGTTCCAGAGAGCAGGGGCGAATATAAGACCGCGATATGATGGAATTGCTAATTTAGAATAATAAGCGTCTACTATTTCGGATGCGGAAAGGATGCGATTGTAAACCAAAGTATTGTATACTGTTCCGATAATACCACGATTAGCGGTAACTACAGAAGATGTTATATTCCCATCGGCAGGACGTGTTCCTGTTGCCGCTGGGGGAACGGTGGTGGATATGGAAACACTAGAACCATTTAAATATATAATAGGAGCATTAGACACAGATCCAAAATCAAATGTAGCCGCCGCAAAATATAGCGTTGAGGAGGAAAGCGGTGAAGATGTGTCCCAAGCACCTGTTGTATTTGATGCTCCTTCGCGTTTGTTAAACCTAAGCGTCCCGGATGAACTTAATACAAGTCTCCAAAAGTAAGTTGCGTCTGACCCAAATCTTGTCATAATTGCACTATCCGTAACATTCAAAGAAGAAAAACTGAACCATGACAAAATAGAAACAGTGGAAATACTTTTCAATTCTGCGGCGTATGAAGTCCATTTTATTTCCTTGCTGTCTGCATAAGTTACTGCCATTTTGCAACCTTTCCAATCCAAAAAACGTATATAATACTAAAGAAAGGATTTACCATGATTAACCTATTTTTCCTGTTTTTCTTCCTTTTTCCAAAGTACCCCTCCCTGGAAAACTTGTGGTCCATATATTGAAAGCTAAGCATGAACCACCAAACCAAGTGCAAGTTCAGATATTTTTAATTTCATAATTATTACTCACTGTTATACAATATAATTATTAAAAATTTAATTTATTTAATAGTAGATCAAATTTTATTTTAATTCGATTTCTCTTCACATTTAATTTGCGCTGTTAAAACATAAAAGGAAGATTCAATTACCACCACCACGTTTAGGAGAAGAAAGCATGCAATAATTAGACCCTTTTCCAAGTACCTCATCAAATAAAATAAAACCCAAAGTCTGATCTATCTTTCTCTCTGTAATCACAATAAAATCACTCATTTTTCACTCATTACTCATAGATAAAAGGAGTTAGATATATATACAACAACTATGATATATATATATATATATAATATTATAGTACTTTACTATATTGCATTTGCATGTGGAATCCTATATTATCCATATTTACACTCCAAGGTGAGCAAATTAAAGCTGCGTCTAAGCATCTTCTCGCTGTCTCTCTCTGAAGCCTCACCGTCGCATGTCCAGCTTTGGCCATATGCCATGATGGCCACGTTCCTCAACATCACAGCTTGTACTACCCAACACTCAAACTAGAACCTTTTCTTAATATTCACGGACAATAAGTGAGCATTCCTTCTTGTGCAGTGAAGATTATGCTCTGACACTCTCTGCTCATCCCCTCATGGATTCCAACGCCGTTCTTGATTTTGCTCTGTTTCAGCTCACCCCAACAAGGACTAGGTCTGCCTTCTCCCTCGTTTCCTTCTTCGACACCTGTTTGTTCTTCAATTCATTCTGCTTTGTGTTTGTTTGTAGATGTGAGCTGGTGGTGTATTCTGGGGGTGCTCGCGAGAAAATTGCCTCTGGGTTGTTCGATCCTTTTGTTTCTCACCTGAAATTCGCAAAAGATGAGATCTCCAAGGGTGGGTACTCGATTAAGCTTCTCCCACCCACCCTCCCGGCACTTTGGTTCTCCAAAGCCACATTTGAGAGGTGATTGTCGCTTGATGTGGAACTTCACTTGGCAATTTTGATGTTTCTTAATCATGTGGTTTGAACATAATTCTTCATTTGTTCTCAATTTTCAAGTTGTTGCTACTGTGGTACTCATTAATGCCTGCATACATACTTGCAGTTTCTTTCTGTGTGATAGGACTGAATCTAAAGATGGGATACCTGCTAACTTCTCGATTAAATGTCTCGATGTGTGTGATAACTCTTATTTGAGAACTAGAGCCCGCTTTGAAAAATTTTGGCGCTGGGGATTCCTTTTCTCAGTACTTACAATTCAGTACTCTCGAATCAATGGGTTCGTTGATTGGAATACTGATCTCGATTAATAACTTCTTATGATGTGGATCATGGTCTTAGTTTATTTGGCTTTGTGGACTTATAGAACAGAAGTTTGTTGGATCAACTATCTTGTAGGCTGAAGGCCTAGAAAATGGATCAGACTATAGAGAACTAAGACGCAGTAGGATGTGCTGTAAGACTAAAGATCTTGTGCCTTTTTTCCTTGCACAAGCCCCTCTGCTCCTCTAAGTAGCAATTTGATTAGATCGAATGTACAGATTTGCTGAGCTGAGTTTGCTTCTTTCATTTTTATTCTCTCTTCTCATTTTTCTTTTCCTGTTTTGGGCTGGGATGGTTTTTTTTTTTTTTCCCCCAGATTTGTGCGCTTTGTCAGCACACCGGCTATTTTGGAGAGGTTTGTCAGCATTGAAAAGGAAATCCTGCAAACTGAAAACTCATACGAGGCCAACAAGTTATCAATGTCTAATGCAACTTTGGATGAAGGTATGTTCAAGATTTGTTGACTTAGACATGTTTGTGGATTTTTTTAGTCATTGGGTTATACATAATATATGAAAATAATAAGTTGCTGTGCTATTCACCAATCGTGAACTGTAAGACTTGTTCCTTAGGTTTTGTACTGTGTGTGTGGGCGCACCTAACAAGTTCAACAAACATGCATGTTAGTTCGTAAAAGCAAGTCAAAGATTAGACAATCAATTTATTCTTGCCCCAAAGGATCTTAGCTAATGAAATTACAAGAAACTCTTCTTCCTCTGTATAAATCTTGTTTCAATGGAATGTTTACTTTTTTAAAAAAAAAAAGAAAAATAGCCATTAAATACTAATGTCTTTTTTATTTTGTTATGAAATAGTTGATGAACACATATCTCACCTTTTTTTTTAAATACTTTCCCTTTAATTCACTGTTTTGTGTAAATCCCTGTATTTTCTGGAGAATTGACAGTGTAAATAATATTCTGCACGTTCCCTTTACTTGATTAATCTCCACGTTATTTATTTTCTACTATTTCTGTGGTGTACCAGGAATCGTGTCACAACCCAATGGCAATGCTAGGAGGTTAAGTGATCCTTCAAAGGTATCTTATCTAATAAAAATTCACTCAAAAATTTTCTGCATCTCCCAACCAATTAATTAATGCTTTGTGTTTGTATCAGTTAAATGGTGAACTTGAAGGTTATGAAAACAAAGAAGAGGAAAACTCGAAGTAATCTTCCTATCTTTATATCTAATTGCTTCCAATTAAATTATCTCAATTTGTTTTCAAGTTCATCAATGGTTAGGACTAACACATTTTGTTTCCATATTGATAAGGATGTCTCTACAACGTCTGTTAGAGTCTCGACTGGCGCTGCTCCGAAAAGAGCAAGCAATGGCTTACACACGAGGCCTCGTTGCTGGATTTGAAATCGATAATATTGATGATCTCTTATGCTTTGCAAATGCATTTGGAGCATCCCGTTTAAGGTAAGAACCTGAGATATTTAAGTCATAAGTGGCTAAGTGTTTACTTGTGAAGCATAAAGTGTAATACTGTGGTAGATCTGTATTGATGCATTCTCTCAAGTAAATTTTTGTCTATCTTTCTCTACAAAAAACATTTTTATGTGACTCCTCAAAGCATAGGATCCAGATCTTACTATTATATGCATAATCTAGATTTTATCCAATCAAGTGATTGTGTGAATTGTCAAATAATAGCAAAATTCTCTGTTTTTTACTGTCGAAATTGTCAAGTTCCTATTTGCTTAACAAACCATCTTACCGTTAATTCTTGTCATATTTGATGGTCAATGCTAGGTTGTTTTTTCCCTTTGGATGACAAACTTTTCTATCTTTTTATTAATCTGCATTCCAGTTTTCAGAAAGGAAAACCATTCCCTATATTCATGATTTCAAAAACATTTTGTCAAAATTGACCGAACTTTTTAGATCACAAAATTTACATTTCTTTTTCAGATGAGTAGGAATGCCGACCCATGGCGGTTCAATGCAGGTCCTCTCATTCCTTCAAAGTCTATAAATTATAGGTTTGAGGACCACTTCATGCAACTTTTTATTCAAAGATTCCTTTAAACTCCCTCCAAATGGCTAACTTCCTTCATATTAGCTGAATTCCATCCTGCATGTTGAGTTTGATAGAATAAATGTATATCAGATAGAACTTTTCATACTATGGAACTTCTTCCACCAGTTAAGATATGTTACACCGCCTAAAACTCATATCTAGCATCTATGGCAAATCCTTCCGCTAATCGGCATAAACCTTCAGTTCAGTTTCTAAGGCTGACTCTAAATCTTGGTATATATTATGTACAGGGAAGCATGTATTGGCTTTAAGGAGTTATGGAAGAAGAAGCATGGAGATGATCTTTGGATAAAGGAAGTTGCTGCCATGCAGTCATGCTTACCACCGGCACTCTCGTTTTCTGGATCATCAGGCATTATTCTAGCAAATGAAATTCCAACCCCTGATCAGAACAAGACTGATACTTCCAAGGATAGTCTTTCTTCTAGTGATAACACATCCAACTCTTCCGCGTCAAACAGAAAAGAAGGCATTATTTTATTCTTTCTTTATTTTTATTTTTTCAATTTTCCAACCTTAGTAATATCATCTATTGGAAAGTATAAATAATTCAGTTGGTCTGAGTTGAATTATGGAGATCAGTGTTTATTGTTAACAACTGCACTGTTGTTTTCTTTCAATTTTGAAGAAACTTAATTTGTCTAATGGATGCTACATGCAGATGACAAATTGCCTCCTTCAGATCAAGCACCATCACATCCTGCAAATGTTCAGATGCCAATGCCATGGCCATACAATGTACCTCCATTCATGTACAATATGCAGCAAGTGCCTCCATATCCAGTATACCCTTTGACTAATCAGTCTGTTCCTTCATACCTTCCAAGAGATATGCGTTGGACTTCCCACTTGGAGAATCCTAGCATTTATCTCCCTAGGCAGTCTAATTCTCATAAGAAGTCGTCCTCTGCAAGTAGAAAGGAGAAATCTCTTTACAAGCAAGAATTGGAAGATTTAGAAGACCAGCAGACAGAGTCCAGTGACCCTGATTCGGCAAGTGAATCAAATTCAAATGAGTCAGACTCAAAGCATTCCCTGAAGGATGATTCAAAGAAGAAAAAGCACAGAAGAAGATCTCGAACTGTTGTAATTCGCAATATCAATTACATCACCCCGAATAGGAAAAATGGGAATGAGGGTAAAGCCTCTGATGAATCATCTAGTGATGATGATGTCATCGATGAAGAAAATATTAAAGAGAAGGTCAACATTGCGCTTGAATCATTACAGAAGGTTCATAAGGTTGACAAACATGCAAATAAGAGAAAAGGAACGGCCCAATCAAATGGTTCTTCTGAGCTGGAGCTAGGTGAAGATGCATCTGAGGGAGGGAAGACAAATGAGAACTGGGCTGCTTTCCAAAATCTTTTGAAGATAAATGAGGATACCGGCAATGACACAGCAGAGAGGCTGCAGACAATTGATGTTCAGGCTGACCAATTTGTCGCAAGAAATTCTGAAGAAAGAATGTCTCATGCAGCCGATCCATCTCATGACTTGGAATTCAAAAAAACTCCAAATCATATGAAAGTCCCAAATGACTCCTTTATTGTAACACAGAGAGATGGAGGAAATGAAGGTAGAGCTAAGTTTGATGACTATGTAGACAGCCGTACTCCAATTAGAAAAAGTAGGGACAACATGGGTGAGGAGGAGATAATGTTTTCACATAGGTCTGAAGAATGTGGAAACAGAATTGGTTTTTCATCATCTACTTGTGTTTCTAATTCTTCAGCAAACAAGTTCAAGAATGCAGAAGATTGGTTCGTTGCTGATCATTCAGAAAACACAAGGAGCCCCACAATGTTTAATGGTGATGTCATTTTATCATCAGTGGATTCCAATGCTGAGAAAAGAAGAGAAAGCATTCCAGTTGATGATTCATTCATGATACAGGGTCAATTGGCCGACCATGATCTGCCTGATTCCCAATGGAAGACTGATATTAACATAGTTGCTGATCTAAATTCAGCTAGCAAGCTGGAAAATGAGACACATGTTCCACAAAATAAATGTGAATTGTCGAAGAACCAGGAGCCAAATGACCTTTGTGTTGTTCTTCAACGAGATTCTGGATTAGACCCAGTTGAGGCCTCCTGGACAATGGACTATGAAATTGACTTCTCATACACAGAAACTGACAGAAGATCCTCTGTTGATGATTTACACAATGAAGTCAACCATAATCTTCCTGCCAGTCCCAAGAAAATTGAGAAAAACAAAGTTCCAGGATCAAGGAATTCAGCAAGAGAAGACAAGACTAAAGCTTCGCGTGGATCCCTTGGAAGGGGCAAGCCTGAAATCATTCCTAGGAACAAAAGGCCATCGACTATAAGCAGGCCCATAGTTCATAAGAGCAAACTGGAAAAGGTAGAGCTTAATCTGCAGCTGCATTTTTGCATGTTGACATTTTACATATTGACCCCAATTTTTGGTTCATAATAAGTGCTCTTAACAATGATCTGTACTCTATGGTGATGATCAGGAAGAAGAAATTCGGAAGCAGATGGAGGAACTGTTGGTTGAACGCCAGAGAAGAATTGCAGAAAGAACTGCCACTAGTGGTCTTGCTCGAGCAACATCAAAGAAAATCCAAGTTGAAAATAAAATAGGTAGAGTGCCTACAAGGAGTACTGACAAGAAGAGGACTGAGAGCATGAAGGAGATGAACAAGATAAGCTCTGTCAGAGTCAAAGCAGTTTAGCTAACAAGATAAGCTCTTAAATACTATTAAATATACTGTCATCATGTGATTTGTGTCAATATGAACTAGGCGCCTATTGATGACAGCCAGGCTGTGTATGCTCCGAACAGCCTGATTCCTCCAGAGTGTTTTTATTATAAGATTTTTGTGTGGTTTAGAGAGAAAAGAGAGGGGACAAAAGAAAAGTTTGACCTAATACACTGTCACTCCTGATCTCTCTCTAAACTTTGCAAAAGTTTTATCAAATACAACCTGGATGATCCATATTCTACAGAAGCTGAAATTTGTCATTGATAGTTATTCATATCTGAGGATGTTTTATACTGAGAAGTGCACCGGAAAGAGGTTTGATTTTATCAAGCACAAGGTCAATTTTAAGTTATCTATAGATTTTATTTATTATTGTGTACTATCATAGAACAATAAAGGTTATGCTGTGAATTAGATGTATACCAACATTGTTATCCTCCCAAGCTTCTGCAATTTCGTTGTTCTCTGTATCAAACATTACATATCTTTGTTTTCTTGGGTGCAAATATCTGTAAAATAAATTCTTCAGGCTGTTTTTTTTTTCATGCAAATAATAAATAAACCTGCCATCTTTATGTATGCATGCATGCATGCATGCATGTATGTAAATTATTATTATTATTATTATTATTATTATTATTATTATTATTATTATTATTATTATTATGCTCTTTAGTGAAACTATAGTAATTCTGGGCCGAGCAGGCCCTGGCCCAAATATGATAAAGTAGGCTTGAATGAGTAAAAATTCAATCATTGATTATAGTCTCAGATTACTATGTTGGCTAAGGTCAAGTAGAATTACGTTCAGGTCTGTTTGCCATGAGAGAAATGGAGAGGAAGGGAAAGAAGAGAAAAAAATTATGACTTGGGTTTTAAAAAATTGGAGAGATATGGTTATAAAATTTTAATGAAAACAATATACAAAATAAAATAATAAAAAAAATTAATTAAAAATTTACAGTCCCACATCACGAATTTTTTAAAATCAGAGTCATAAAAATTTTCCCTCCTCTCTTAGTCCCTCATACCAAATAACTCTTTAGAAACTATTTAGTATAAGGGAAAGGGAGGGAAAATAAAAATTTTAAAAGTTGAATTTAAAGAAATTGAATAAGTTGGATTATAAAACTTTAATAAAGAAAAAATGTAATATAAAAAAATATGAAAAAATAATTTAAAAATTTTAACTCCACCTTTTTAATTTTTTAAAATTTAACTTATCAAAATTTTCCCTCCCCTCCAAATCCCTCACAGTAAACGAACCCTTTAGGAGGAGAATACATGTGCAAATCCGGCAAAGCACATATTTTAGGGGTGAAACCTCTTGATTTCTGATATAATTTTTTTTTTTTAAAAAAAGATGATAGAACCACACTAAAATGTTTTTTTTTTTTTTGCTTTTATTTGTCTGATAGGGAATTAGTGATATGCTCATTCCTTACCTTTTTTTTTTCTCTTTGTTTTTTTTATGGCGTGAGGATTGCCAAGCAGGGATAAATCTTGCAACCAAAAGTTTTTTTTGGAAAAGAAAAATGTAAGTGTAGTTCTCTCCTTATGATCATGATAATAAGTTTATCTCAATTTCCCAAAATTTACTTTTTACGCAACTACTCCTGTGGTCTTATAAATAGAGTAGAGTGAGAGAGATTTTTTTGTCCTATTTATAAAATACCTCATTAAAGTTTCAATGTGATGCACAACTTTACCATTCATTTATTATTGTGTTGATTTTATTTTTATTTGGTATTATGTATATTAAATAAGAATAAAGTTGAAAACTTGTTGGATTCTATGATAGAGTTAATAAGATTTAAGATTGTTCTTAGTCTGTGTGAAAAATATTGAAAGGGCCCGATATATAAGATCAAAAGAGTATCTTAAAATTAGTTATACCTGATTAGTTTCAAGCTATATTATAGAGTCTAATTTGAAGTTTTTTTTAAAGCGATTTATTTATAAGATTCAAACTCTCATGAATCAAATCCCCACTTCACGCAACCACTGCAGCTACTACACACTATTTCCAACAAAACTTATTATTTATGAGCTACAAATATGACTGATAATTTGTGAGAAACACTAATTAGATATATGATAATAGTTGTTGGAAAAAATAAATGTGAGCCCACGTCGTTTGTCCATTTGAAAATAAAATTCAATTTAATTATTCAATCAACTGATTCCCAATAAAAAAATTATGAGCATCCAATTATTATTGAATTTAATTCTTCAACCCCTTTAATTAATTCCAGAAGAAGTTGCATCAATCAATTGTCACATAAGCTTTCACATCTGAATAGAAGTATTATCTGTGATATAAAATTATAAATGGCTAACCTAATAATAACAAATAGTGGTTCCCAATTAAGTCGCATAATATATTCTACATTATATTATCGATGGGGAAAAAATAAAGAAAGAAAAAGAAATGTTGTGCGGTTAATTGGTCAATACGGAGTAATTCATTAGAAATTCTTACAACAATTAATAATTAGAGCGTGAAAATTAGGGGGAAAAGAAAAAAGAAAAAAGAAAAAAATGGTTAGATTAGCTACGCAAGAGATCAATCCTATCCTCATGACCCAAACTCATCAGAAACAATAATTAGTTGAAACTGAAGATAATATTTGTTAAATATAGAACATTGATCACCACCTAATCCAAAAGTTTTCTGTTTAAAGAGCACACTAACCTCGGGATCTACAGTAATTAACAGCATTAACGAAACTGCAACTAACAAACCTTTCTTAATTCTCTAGTTATCCTTATAACCCTTTCCCTCTTTCTCCCTTTTCTGAAAGTTCCCTTGTCAATAAATTCTTTTTTTAAGAAGAAAATTCCCAATTCAACTTCACCACCATTAATTCAATTTGGTGTAGTGCCGTGATGTAGATATATATATATATATATATTAATTTACACCGACGAGTTTTCTTGCACTTTCTTATTCCAGAAGCAGCTCTGAATATTTCTATATTTGAAGAGGGATTTTGATCTCTTCAAATTCAAAGAAAATACTGATTCCAGAATGATTACACGCGTTTTATGAACATAGTGGTCTGCATAACTCCAACTTCTTCTTATTCCTCTTCTTTTATTATTATTATTATTAATTATTATATTGATTTTAGTCAAATTAATATATATATAAAGATTCAGGAATTTGATGGCTTCCATGGGTTTCTGCGGCTTGAAGCCCTTGTTCCATCGGCGAAGCAAGACATTTGCTTTTGAGGTACGATTCTGACCTTTTCCTCTTAGTATTCCTTATCTGTCCTTATCTTCTATATGAGACTATATGTTCCACAATAATTCGTTCACATTAATTCTCATCGAATCTGCTTTAAATAATAATATGCCATGCAAATTAATACAGATGGTTTTTATTACTCCTTTTATCCCACCCCATCCAGATCAATTTCAATTCTTTGGAAAAAAAACTGGGATTATTTCTGATACTTCATATTGCTCTCACAAATGTGTGTCCTCATTGTTATTTTTCATCATGACATGGTTCTTCCCATCAATTTCAAGCTTTCAGTTTGCCGGAAAACTGCAACTGTTGTATGTGTATTGTCATCATTTGTATTTTTACCCTAATTTCAGCAATCAAATTGGCTTTAAATTCTCTGATATTGTGTATATATATATCTGCAGTATAATAGATTGAAGAAATTTTTTGGTAGAGATCAAGGATTTAATTAATTGTTCAATAATCAGATTTTGTGAGAGTGTAAGTACAATTTTCATAATGTGCAGACAATGAAAGGACCAAGCGCGCCCAGAAACATGAAGACATCGAAAGTTGAGAAAAAAGGAAGAGAAGAATCAATGAAGAATAATTCAGTTGTGAGTAATACAGACCATATGGTTCTCATGATGCACCTCCAAAAGAAGATCTTGGCCTTTAGGGACATCTTGGATCTCCCTCCTTGCGATCCCTCTGCTTCATTACACCAGGTGTGTATATATTTATTTGTGTCTGTGTATTACTATATTGTCCTTATCGTATATTATATCTTACATATCTCACATGATGCAGCTGGTGATAAAGACACTGGAGAATCTGCATAGGCTTTACCCAGAAGTGATATCCGGGAACGAAGTGTCAGAGATTAAGAACAAGTTCATTGATGAGGTCTGTTCATACCTAACCTGGCTTAAATATTTAAATTCTACACACACACACACACACATATAGCGGTGACATGAATTTTTGCCGCAGAATTTAGCTTACTTCTGCAAGGCTTTGAAGTCTCTGGGGGAGACATGGCTTGAGCATAATAATGATTGTGTGCAAAAGAAGTTGGAATTTGAGTTCCCTTCATGTAAAGACGGCAGCAATATGCAGCAACTAGGTGAATCTTTAATGGTGACGCTGAATCATTTGATAAAAATGGCGACTAGTGAGAAATTTGATTTCATGGAAGAGGAAGAGAATCAAAATAAGAAAGAGTTTCCATACGGTTCATCGCTTACCGAGAGTGTCTACTCTTACGGTGGCAGCTCGCCGCCGATCACACCAACTTCGGTTCTTCCTCTGGAGCTCAAATATTCTTATTCCCACCGACGTAGTAGGAGTATTAATAATGGAGAAAGCCCATCGAGAACTTCATCAGTTTCTTCTTCTTCCTCTTCCTCATCATCATCACTTCTCTGGTCTCTCAGACTTCAAGCTGTCGGAAAGTTGAGCTCTCTTGACGTTAAGCGCTTGTCCTTCCACATGCAACAACCTTCAGACATAAATCAGGAGATTAATGATAAGATTAATAATGCTAATGATATGGAAGTGGATGCAAAAGCTGCAAAGGACAGTTCGGATGATTTTGTTTTTCAAATGGACGAATCGTCGGAATCTGTTTCAGATACTCCAAATGATCATACCAAGTCAGAAAGACTTCAAGCACCTGAAATACTGACGCCGCCACTACAATTGCAGCAAAACTCAATAGTCGTGGAAATACAGCGGCCGCCGCCGCCGCCTCCTCCTCCTCCACCACCCCCATTGCAACAAAACTTAATAGTCGTGGAAACACTGCCGCCACCGCCTCCTCCTCCTCCTCCATCGTCACCACTTCAGTTGCAGCAAAATGCGACGGTGCCGCAGCCACCAATCCCACCTCCTCTGCCTCCATCATCAGCACCAAACTTGCACGAAAATGCAGCAACGAAGACCAATGAGCGGCCAGTTTCACCTCCACCGCCACCGCCCATGCTGCCACCAGGAAATGGAGTTGCTCCACCACCCCCGCCGCCCATGCTCCAACCAGGAAAAGGAGGTGCTCCTCCGCCGCCGCCTCCAGGCCCAGGCGGCATTGGCAGGTGCCTTCGTCCGAAAGTGACAACGAAGTTGAAAAGATCGTCCCACATAGGCAATCTGTATCGAACTCTGAGGGGAAAAGTGGAAGGGTCGAGCTCCAACGCCAAATCATCAAGTGGTGAGAGAAGGAGTGGGATTGGAAAAAGCTCCGCCCCCGCGGGAGGAAAACAAGGCATGGCCCAAGCTATAGCAGAGATGACCAGAAGGTATCGTGTGTGTACTCCCTCCGATCTTTATTATAAAGGCTTTTTAGAAAATTTTTGAAAAATTTTAAGAAAGCTAATTACATTACTTAATCATATCATATATTATATTTTGTTACATTATATATTAGTTCATAAGTCAAACAACATAATTTGAAGAATAACGAAAAATTTTAATATCTTAAACTAATGTAATTAACTTTTTTAGGATTTTCTTAAAATTCTCTAAAAGACCCTTATAATTAGGATCGGAGAGAGAGTATATATATTAGAACTCTCACTTAGGATCCTAGTTAAAATAGTTTCTGTTAGAGCTTTAATTAAGTAAACATCTTGTAACCTGTTTAATTAATCACTCTTCTGATCAGATCTTCTTACTTCCAACAAATAGAAGAAGACGTTAAGAACTACTCAAAACAAATCACAGAGATGACATCTTCAATATCTAATTTCAAGACGAGTGACATGAAAGAGTTGGTCAATTTCCACAAAGCTATTGAATCTGTGCTTGAGAATCTCACAGATGAATCACAGGTCAGTTCAGTGTGTGTGTGTCAGTCAATTATGACTAATTAATTATTAAAATGGTGAATGAATGAAATTTAATGGGCGTGTAGGTGTTATCACGATTTGAAGGTTTCCCCACAAAGAAGTTGGAGGCTATAAGAATGGCTGCTGCGCTATACAATAAGTTAAGTTCAATAGTTTCAGAGCTTCAAAATTGGAACGTAGTGCTTCCCTCGGATAAGTTTCTTGACAAAGTTGAAAGTTATTTCAACAAGGTGATGATCGATGATAATGATTCGACATGTGTGTGTGTGTGTCTCTAACCTAG
>JBAGKO010000015.1:17507480-17517624 GCA_037177275.1 Acacia concinna | reverse complement strand
TGAAAGCAGAGGAATGTTTTTGTTTTGTTTTTTTTTTTCTTTTTTTTTGGGGGGGGGGGTGGATATAATGTCGTAGAACAACCAGAGATGAAGGTTTATACAATGAGAGAACCTGCAGAAGGACTGTGTACCTCACACACATATCAAAGGAAAATTTAGCTGATGCTATCATTAGCTCTCCAATAAAGAGAAGGAACATCCAGGATTAATTTTGAAATAAGGCCTAAAACCAAGAAACCACAATGGTCTTAATAGTTAGACTCTAAGGTTTGAAGTCAAAGACTCAGAGTATTGACCACTTCTTATCCTTTTGGCTAAAAGTTAGTCTAATTACTTGTTAAATGCATAGCAGACATATGATCAAACTTTGCTATATCTTTCGTAGTAATATATGCATTCATCTTTTTGTTTAAAGGGAGGGGATGGAAGGAGGGAACTCCAATTTAGTTTTAACCTCAGGCATCATTTTTCATCTTCCACCTCCCTCTATGGGCAAAAGTTCACTCTCATGTTTATTTAATAGTATAAATTGACTATACTTGTTGAAACCAGAAACAAATCCAGAGGCTCTGACTATGGATTTACTTACTGGAATTAATTTCTTCTGGCAGTTTACGTTAGTTAAAGAGGGAAATCAAAGCATCTGTCATTATGGTTCTAATATTGCCACCGGCCTCGGAGTGGGATCCTTTATTATTCTGGTAGCCAGTCAAGCGATTATAATGGTGGTCACTAGATGCCTCTGCTGTGGTCAAGCCATGAGTCCTAGCAGCAACAGAACATGGGCAATTACCTTGTTCATCACCAGCTGGTATGTTTTTTAAATTTGATATATTGATAAGAGGTGAGTTTGGAATAACAGTAGGAAAAGTGACTTATTTATAATCGGATTTATAGATAAGTCAGATTGTGTAATGTGATTATGTTTGAATTGACGATAGTATAAGTCACTTATAAGTTACTTATATGAAAATAAAACTTGTTTGGTTGACATATTGAAAAGTAGCATTTGATGGGAAATGACTGAAAAGGACATAAATCATATCATATGATTTTTCAAAAAAGTCAACTGGGTCTTATAATTAGGATCGGAGGGAGTATATATTACATGTAAATATATTGTGATATTTATACTACCTTCGGTTTTAATTATAAGACCTAGTTGACTTTTTTTTTTAGAAGTTAATGAAGCAAAATATGATAATTATATCATATCTTTTGTTTTCTTATATTATACTCTATTTGTTCCTAATTATAAGGCCCAATTGATTTTTTTGGGAGAAGTTAAGGAAGCAAAATAAGTTACTTAAATATATCATATGTTGTATTTTATTATATTATATATTAGTTCATAGGTCAAATAAAATAATTTGAAAAAAAACAATAAATTTTAATATTTTAAAGTAATGTAGTTAGTTTTTTCAGGATTCTTTAAAAAAAGTCAACTAACCCTTATAATTAGAACTAAAGGGAGTATATTAGTTCATAAGTCAAAAAAAATAGTTTGAAGAAAAATGATAAATTTTAATGTTTTAAAATAATATAATTAGCTTTCTTAAAATTCTCTAAAAAAGTCAACTGAGTCTTATAATTAGGACCGAATAGAGTAGATTGTAATAGAAAATTAAACAATAATTTTTTTCCAACTTTCCATAGAATGCAAACGTCCCATGAGCACCAAATTGGGCAATCGGACGTTTTAGTATAATAAGATGATTTGACAAATGTCCTTCCAAACACTCAAATATTACCTCACTTCAAGCAACGTCCGATTTCAAGCATAAACATTCGATTTTTGCAAATAAAAGTCATACCAAACAGGCACAAGTTTGATAAGTTTGCTTAAATTTGTTAATTTAATAATTTTAAAGAATCACACGTTTAGGCTACCGACTTGCTGTGCAACTTCTTTGTCTAAATCTCTAAGAATATGCTTGTTCTCTTTATTTCTGATCTATAGACACACAATTCATGCCTGTGACAGTTCCAATGTTGTCACGGCTACATATTATCATGTGTCCAACACACTGAATGAATACACAAGTACACACACACACACACACACACATATATATATTGGGTTTTGGCTTGGTTTCAGCACAGTTGACCTAATGAACCTAAAAAAGAAAAGGAAAACGAACCAAAAATAAATGTAGAGTGGAACTGGAAAGTAGAAACCCCAATTTAATGAGATGGTGAAAGCTCTTTCCTGATTATTTTTTGTTCGTTTTTACGTCTAGTTCTTACTATAATATCTAGTTTGTAGTGCATTTTTTTTAATTGAAGTAGATCTTATATTGATGATCAGAGGTAGTAGTTTTTTTGAGCTATAGCAATAAAGGTATGTATAATACAAGATAATCCAGACCAATTGCATCGGCAAATGAAAGCTTAAAAAAATCCTGCTATTCATGCCATGTTGATGGCGTTATTCATCTATTTAAGGATTTCAAATCTCATATCTGCCTCTATTGGCCCTTTTGCTGATATTGATGATTCAGGGTGACATTCATAATTGCTGCATCATGTTTGCTGGCCGGTTCTGCGAGGAACGCCCACCGCACAAAGGTAGCCGCCCCTTCATGTGTGACATTGAGGAAGGGTGTGTTTGGAGCTGGAGCCGCCTTCATTGTGTTCACTGGGATAGCCTCAGAACTCTATTATGTTCTTTATTCAAAGGCTTACCCTGGTCCACCTCCCTATGCTAGGGACTCTGGTGTGACCATGGGTAATATGTAGCCCAGAACCATTAGGAGAGGTTTGTGTAGGTTGAGTTGGCTACTCTTAGATGTGAAAACCTATTGTCTATTCAAATTACCTGAATTCATGGATTTTGATTAGTCCACAAGGATTTTCATTTGCGTAATGGTTTTTGTGCCCCGTTTTACTCTCTAGTGTGGAGATATTTGGAATTTTTTATATTACTCTCAGTACACAATATATAACTTAAAAATGAACCTTTATTTAGGGTGAAAATCATATCATTTGCCTTGAAGGAATTAAAAACACCAGCAAAGCCTACCATAGTTGATAAATGGTTGGGTCTTTTAAACATGATTTAATGGGCTCAAACTAGGCTGTCTGTACGAAATAGGTTTTATTGGGAGAGACAAAATGTACTTGAGACGTTGGATTGATTCTACAAAAAAGAAGAAGAAAGAAATTAGAAATGCCAATTATGTGATATTTGTTTTTGTAACTGTCATGAGTTTCATGTTTGACTGTTCTTTGAAGGCAAATTTTGATTTTTACCATCTTTGAACTGTTGTAAGGTATCAATTATCAAGATTGGCTTGGTGTACTAAAAATATTGGGCGGTAGAATGAAGACAGGAATCAATGAATCATCACCGGCCTTCTTGGTTGATTGCCTCTCATGGGGTGGTCCAATTGATTGGTAACAACCAAAGCAGAGCCACATTTTTCAAAATGGTCCTCTCCTTTCTGTTGACAATTCTCACACCTATGGATTCCCTCATTAATTAACCACTTTGGATTATAACATTTACATCACAGATAAAAATGGGTCTAAAGGGGAAAAAACAAAGGGAAAATCCCATACAAATACTAAGGAAACGATAAAAAGATAATTTAGTGTGCTGAAATTTGAAAATTTCATATCAGTCCTTCATAAGAATTTGGAATTTCTGAAATCTTAAAAATTTTATGAAATTACCTTAATGTCCCTAAATTTTAACAGTTTAAGTATCTATATTAATAGTTTGAATACATATTATCTAAATACCCATGGAGGTGTTAATATAAATACTCAATCTGTTAAAATCCAAGGGCATTTAAGTAATTTCATGAAATTTTCAAGATTTTAAAAATTCCATATTTCTACAAATGACTTATCTGGGATTTTCATATTTAAACATTTGGTATTTTTTTGAAACCAAAAACAAAAAGAGAGGGCAAATAAGTGAGAATTCGTTTGTGAATGAGATTCACACATATACAAGAGTTAGATTTCATCTCTTTGGGAGATGAAGCTACATATACCAGATGAAGAAGGCAAAACAAGAGAGCCTACACATTCTTAAAAAGTACTCCCTCCGGTTCTATTTATAAAACCCTGTTGATTTTTTGAAGAATCTTAAGAAAGCTAATTAATTATATTATTTAATCATATAATATACAGTATAGTGTTTTATTATATTATATATTAATTCATAAGTCAAATAATATAATTTAAAGAAAAACGATAAATTTTAATATTTTAAAGTAATTTAATTAGCTTTCTTAGGATTCTCTAAAAGAGTCAACGGTATTTTATAAATAAGACAAAAGGGAGTAAATACTCAATACCTATTTTACCAATTATAGTGAATGGTGGAGATTTGACCCCAAAAAAAAATGTAAAATTGTACGTAAATTTTGAGTATGAATCATGCCATTTCTATACGGTGTCGTATATAGGATGAGAGTGAGACTACATTGTTACGTGTCTATGTGTACAATTACGTAGATCGCATAGTGGTTGAGAATTACCAACCCAACATATATACTCTCAAAATATCATTTTAATCTATTAATGTGGAGAAGAGAGTGTATATTTAATATTAATATTGCAAAATATTTGCCCGTTTTACAGAAAATTAATGCTTCATAAATTGTCATTTATGTTTCTTGGATTTTTTTTGTATATCATGGAATATTTTACATTTTATTACCTTTAGAAAAATTATCATATTATAAAACAAATGACATAGCCAATAATTTTTTCCTTAAAAACATTTTTATATAATTTATTTCGTATGTGACTTTAAAAAATCTTTTCAAAATTATCATTAACATATACTATAAGACGTTACCCAATTTTTATGCTTAAAATAGTAAGAACTATCAATATAATATATTCTGATAAAAAAGTCAATATAATATACACACATCACTTCAATTATAAGTAGCTTTCAACCACTTTACATGTACTAATAACAAAAATAGTTAAAGCTTACAAATGTTAAATTTGCCATCAAATTCAAATGATTTTGAATGTTATCTTTATTACCAACACTGTTTTCCGACATAAAAACCAAGACTAAATTTTAGCATCTCATCCTAAAGATAAATATAAGTATTAGTTGATTTTTTTTTAGAAAAATTAAGGAAAATAAAAAAAATTATTTAATCATATCATAAATTGTATATCATTATACTGTAAGCTAAAGTACACTTTTGATCCTTTAAATTTAATCGAACACATTTTTTAGTCCTTTAACTTTAAAAATGTATTTTTAATTCTTTTAAGTTAACGTCGTTAACTTTACTAATGGAAAATGTTAACTCAGCATGTCAAAATTTAAAATATTGATATAATCTTATATTTAAATTATATGTAAATAAGAAAATAATTAAAACCCTAATAAATTTTCAAATTACGTCAAAATTAAGGCCTCCATTTAAAGTATGTTAGTATTTTAACTTTACTAAGTTAGCATTTTTTGTCAATAAAATTAACGGCATTAATTTAAAAGAATTAAAAAAACACTTTTTAAAATAAGGGGCTAAAAGAGGATTTTAACTAAATTTAAAGGACTAAAAATGTACTTTAGCGTTATATTGTATATCATTTTAAAAATAAAACAAATTAATTGAGTAAAAAATATAAATATTTTAAAGTATTTTAATTAACTTCTTAATTTCTCTTAAAAAGAGTAAACTAAATCTTATATTTAGAACTATATATAATGTTAATTTCATACTCTCTCCTGCTATCCCTATCAAATATATATGGGTATGTATGAAAAAAATATTTAATGTCCTTTAAAACTATAAAAATGCGTAAAAGTATTTTAAAAAATGTCTTGTAATAAGAACAGGATTAATATATATAATATACAACCATCATAGCTAGGTATATTTGACGGGATAGTTATTTCTTATAATATGGTAAGCTAGAGTTCAAATATTATGGGAAGAAGTGTTCATGAGATGTCCACGTTTAATAACCAAACCAATTATAAAAATTACTATCATGTTATGAAACATGTCTTCAAACCCAACCTACACCTTGTGTGAAGAGTAAACCTAGTTAAACTTGTGTTTAGACACTCACAAGGGTGATCATGGAAGCTGGTTTTTAGTTAGGTTCTGTTTGTTTTTAATTTTAAAAGTTAGGTTTATACAAGTAGAGATAAAACTCGTCTCACATATTTACCTTAAAATCTATAAAAACTATTTTTAAAAGTTAATCTAAATCCACTTACTAATCTCAACAAGACCCTCATGAATCTCTCTTTAGTGTCAGGATCTCATCTCACGCATTCCAAAGAGAAAGAGGACAATTTATTTTTCAAAACTCTGGAAGAAGAAACGTGTAAAAGAATAGCTCTCCAACTCCAAGTAGGAAGAAAACGACAAAGCATAAACAGAGTACTTGAAGGTCAGGAATTGTGGCCCATCGTTCCTATTCAATGTTCTGTTAAATCACAACAAAAGATTAAACACCATGTGCACTAAAATCTCCCGCGCACAAATTATACCAACCTATATATATCAACAACATCAGCACTTGTTTCAGGCCCATCGGCCTAAAAGAATGATTCTCCCACAAGTGGTGTGTGATCATGAATCCTCACCAATCAAAATCCATGTATTGCATTCCAACAATTATTCCCATGTAAATAAATACAAATATGGATCCAAAAACGTATACCGCCACAAAAAAAATATATGTATTTATTTGTTCATTACGACTTCATCTGGAATCTTTCCCTCTCAATTGTTTTGTGTTGGTTGGATCAGAGCACTGTCACAGAGCACTCACATCAGAATTTCTAAATTCAGATATTCCTGACTGCTGAATAATGCCGGGTGATATGTATGTGTGTGTGTATATATATATATATTATATATGCTTGCTTTGCATACATTCATCAAAATCATGACCATTATTTTAATGAAGAATGATATCACAATTAATTGATTAGAACTAAGAGGCAATGATAATCAAGAGTGGTTACATTAAGGAATTAAAATTAAAACTCAAACCCCCTTTTCTTGAAGATGAAGCTGAAACTAGGGAAAAAAAAAACAGGACAGCTCCAAAATACTGCAACTTCATAGAACTCTCCATCTGAAAAACCAAGGACACAAAAACACCCCCAATAAACAAAATCTATCAACACTACTACGTGTATGTATATATATATATCATATGAACTGTGTCAATTAATATATCTGTTACTTCTTCCTCCTCCTCCTCCTCTTCTCTCTCAGGGTTTTAAATCAGAATCATCCCAGGGAACATTGAGATCAGTTGAGACCAACGAATCGAGGTCCTCCCAAGTCCAGTAATTTGACATTTCCGAATTGCCTGCGACGCTTGTCGAAGGTATCTCCCATGGCTGTGTCTGTGTTGGTGTTGGCTCCCCCATTGTCTTCAACTCCTGGCCGTAGTTGTTATGGTTGTAAACACTTGAGGATCTCAGAGAGCTTGAACCAGAGCATGGGTTAGTCTCAAAAGAGGTGGAGGTTGATGAGAAAGGGAAGATAAAGCTCTGATTTTGATGAGGAAGAAGAGGCAGAGTCGAAGTCAAGAAGCTGTTGGTACAATTCCCAATTCCAAAATCTTTACTTTGTCGTTGTGAGTCTCTGGGATTCATCAGATTCTGATGAGAAGGAAGCAGCAAGGTGGACGGTTGTGATGGAAGAGGAGGATGAATCAGAGACTGAAACAGAGAAGCAGAGGATGATTGAGGAAGAGTAAGATTATTACTTGGCCTTTGCAGGGAACTCTGAATTGCCATGCCGGGGGTTGTGGCGGTGGCTGTGGAGGAGGAAGAGATAGGGGTGGATGATGATTTCTTGAGGCGTTTGTTTTTCCGGCCACCGCCAAGGGGGACATTGCGCAAGGTGCCACCTTTAGTCCAGTGCCTCTTGCAGGTTCTACAGAAATGGCGAGGCTGAGACTTGTTGTAGTTGTTGTAGTAACAGAACTTAGTATTGATCGAATCACACCTCGGACACTTCAAAGGATCCGATGATGTCGATGATGATGATTGCTGGGATGACTGAATCTGTTGCTGCTGCTGATTCTGTTGCAGTTTCCCCATCAATGGAGGCTTTGGAAGCTCCAACCTCTGATCTTGCAGCAACGTCTGGTTCCAACCAATCCCACTACTAGAAACCTGCTTAGAACTCAAACCCATATCGATCCCTCAATTCAATTCAAATCAAGCAGCTAAAAACTAGATGGATATATATAAAAAATGTTTTATCCTTTGGATCGAGGAGCTACAAGAGAAATCAATCTAAAGGAGGACAGGAGTATGAGATTGTTTGAGTCAAGGAAGAACAAGAACTGGTTCAATGGAAGAAGAAGAAGCTGGTGTGAGGAGGACGAGGAAGAAGAAGAAGAAGTGAAGAGCATGTCTTTTTACGATGAACCAGCTAGCTCTACTATAATCTGTCTGGCTATATATTGATGATGATGATGATGATGATGATGATGATGCCTATTAGAGACCTTATGAGTCTATCTGTAAAAGAGATGAGGAGGAGGGAGGAATTGTTATAACAAGAGATGAAGGAGAGAGGAGTTCAAATATGGCAATAACAAAACCTAGGAGTTCAATTTTAGTGTGCGAAATGAGTATATTATAGGGAAGTGGGGAGAAGAGAGAGGAAGAGAGACTTAAGCTCTAAGGTGAAGGGGGACACGTGGAGGCATGTAGGCCGTTGATAGTGGAGTGATGTGTTTTGGTTGTTAAAGGAACGTAGAGATGATATATATAGATAGATATGCATGATATATATACAGTAAGGTGTAGTGTGTAGCTACAATAATTTAAGTAGACTTAGCTTCCAATACAAAGTTGGAAACTCAACATCGCCAAAAAAAAAAAATACAAAAAAGGAGAAGCATTAAGAAGAGAGGAGAGATTGATAGGGCAAAGAGAAGAGGGGCGAGAGAGAGTGGGGAAGTAATAGACTTGGGGCCTAAGATTCTTAGTGAAGCGTAGAAACAGTTGGCTAACACATGGTTTCTTGTGGGATCCACAACACACATATATATAGAGATTGTGACACACACATATATTCATGCATGTGTGTGTGTGTGTGTGTGTGGGCCAATGGCATGTGATGACATGTTGCAAGTTGGGTGAAATGTGTATGGATGTTTTGAGTGTTGCATGCACGTGTAAGTCTCTCAAATTATTTGAGAGTTTTCACACACACACACACACATATATATTATTGAAGGACATTGATACTTGGCTTGTTATATATATTATGCATAAGAGCTGCCTCAGACCACACTGTGCGAGAGAGAGAGAGAGATCACAAAATGATGACGAGGCTGTTAACATATATACAGTATTAATTCATGTTTAACCTAGAGTATTGTTTCTGTGTTTTTTTTTATAATTTTTTGGGCCATTCGGTAGAATACAGGAACTTATTTTTTTTTTAAAAAATAAAATATTCTATTATCATGTATATGAACAACTAATTAAATAATCTGGATTAAACTTCTGTGGTCAGGCTGTTTCATCCCATAAGTCCTTTCTAATAAGGTGGGATTCGAGTACAATTTGCTCATTTTATGATATAGCTCATCCACCGGTATATCAAGTTTGTGTGTGACAATTTCATTGAATTTTTATGTTAATTTTAAGTAGCTAGAATTAATCTCTCTTATCTACAATCAAACAGGTGAGATTAAAATGTTTCTATATATATAATAACCATCCAACATCCATATGAAAATAATCACATGCATAGATTTCAACTAATGTGGGTTGAGTAATAGGAAGGACCACAAGAATGATGAACCTCTCCCGACAAGCATTATTTTAAGGCGACTGTATATTTAGAGCTTAAAATTGAAATGATTGATTAAGTTAGCACAACTTCCTACATACTAATTAAATTAGCCGTCCTGCTAGCTAAATTACATATTTATTAGTTATTCCTTTCTCTTAGTATCCTCATCTAGGGGTGTTCTCGGGACGGGACGGGAGCGAGAAATCCTATTCCCGATCCTGAAAGAAGGTTAGGAAGAGAAATTGTTCCTGATCCAGAAAAATTCCTAAAAAATTGGGATTGGGAAATTCCTGAAAAAAAAGATAGCACTATGTAAAAAGTTAAAAAAAAAAAGCATTGACAAAAAAATAAAAATAAAGGAATACGAATTTATT
>JBAGKO010000015.1:17472609-17499567 GCA_037177275.1 Acacia concinna | reverse complement strand
TTTTACGTAATTACAAAAATACTATTGAATTTTTAACAACACGAGTATCAACAATCACAACAAGAGTATCTTAATTAACAACAGCGACAAAAATAACTCACAGTGTAAATACATAATACATAATTGATTCTGGTGTTATTAATTTATATACCCGTGTTGTTAAAAATTATGTGACATTTCTATAATTATGTAAAAAAAATACAAAAAATTTAATTAGAATTTTCAAATCTTTTTGCTTTGAATTGAGATATTCATATTTTTAATATTTTTTGTATTTTCCCTAGAAAAATATTCGTATTAATTTAATGAAAGAAATGGGAAATATTTGAAATGATGGAAAGAATAGGTTAGGTGCGTCAAATATGAACAGATAAAACATGTTCATTGAACGTCTCAGCCGTCACTTCCTCATAGATGTGCCCCCCTTCCAGGTCAAACAATGTACATTCAATACTATATATATATATATATATATAAACATATACGAGTATAATATAATATGTTTGATCTTCGTCTTCATAATGTGACAGACTGAAAGGAATATATACATAGAAGTGTAAGTTTGAAGTGAACTTTGAAGATAAGATGACAGATAAAATACATACATACATATATATATATCTATATATATATATATATAATCTTCATTGTGGGACAGAGATGGTTCGGAATTACTAATTTTTCTCCAATGCTTATAATAACATAATAGGGATATGCGATTTGTCCAAAACAAACGATTAAATGGTTTTATAAAATTTTATAATTTTAATTAAGTCCCCGTTAACAATTTCATGAGCATCTATTGACAACTCCATAAGATTTAAATGTAATTACAGAGAGTTCACGAGATTATTTGATCGTATTTTCTCCTAATTAAGACATAAACACAATTTTTTCAAAATAATTCTTTACACAGATATTAGTTTAATTGATAAGGAGTTAAATTAAAACATATAATATCTCAAATCCTATTGTCAAACGATGTAAAGATCATGTTGATTAGTGATTTGTAAATGCTATTTGTGCCTTAAGACATACTTGATGATCTTAATGAGCTTGAGACACTCACTAACTTGAACTCTTTGTATTAAAAAAATTAACTTGGCATTGTGCATGTATATGTATTATTGTTTTGAAACCACGACTGGACCGGCACCCTTACCCAAAAACCATTGAACTGGCGGGAAAACCAGTCTAACTTGGGATGTGAACTTGTTCACTTTTAAAAAAGAAATTGATTTTTTTTTATTTTTCTTTAGATTCTCTTATCAATAGTCATAAAATCTTCACTTTTTCAATGGGTTAACTCTAGTTTGACTTATTGACCCTTAATCCAGTATTATGGTGGGTTCAATGACAATACTCAAAGTTGTCAAACTCACAAGTTTAAGTAAACTCATGATAAACATATAAACTCGGATCATAAACATGAATCGTAAACTTATAAAAGTTTACCTTTATTAATAAATAAATGTTAAAAGTATATAATACAGGAAATAATTAAATTTAAATATATTTTAAATATAAAAAATTGAAATTAAATCACCAACATGTATAATTTATTAATTTACCATACTCATCAAAGAAATTTATATGAAATTCATAAAGTCATTCAAAATGATTAAATCGAATAAGATAACATGAGTTCAATAACGAGTTGACACAATTTTATAAGGTAAAAATGTAAAATCAAATAACTCAATAGGTAAACTCGTTAGTTTTATTAAATTTATGACTAATACAAGTTTAAGCGCAAACATGACATGATTTTGTAAGGTAAGAATATAAAATTGGTAAAATCAAAGAGTTAACTCATGAGTTTAAAAACAACAATAATACCGAGTTTCAAAACCTTGATATGCATGTATAAAACTTCATGTGTGTTTTTTTTTTTTCCAAAAAACACCAATTAATGAGACAAGACCAACAAAAAGATTGCACAAAATGATTAAATGAAAAATAAATGCTCGTAAATTATTAACTCATGACTCAGAATTAGAAACGGTAAGTTTGGAAACTAGGATTAGGGTGGCTCTCCACAATTAAGAGGTCAAACTGCCCGAATAATAATATAATTAATACTAGTACTATTTTAAACGTTAATTAAACTGATTTATACAAAGGTTATTGGAGTTAATTATAGCAAGCTAAGAATAGAAATATAGTCTGAATTAAAAACCAGTGTCACAGGATCACATGGAATAAGAAAAGGAGCATAATAATTTGAGCAAGTTGGCGAGCTTCGCACAAATAGGACCACAATAAGCCACATGCAAATAAATAATTAAGGCACGATTAGGGAATGGAGATTATGTTATAGTATTATATAAGTAAGAGTAATTGATTAAAAAAAGGAAATATAATTATTGATTAATTAATTTGGGTGGTGAGCAATTATTCCAAAGGAGGGGATGACGGGGAAAGGGAATGTGCATGGAAAAATCAATGTTGGTCGGTTGGTTAGGTAAAGTGTCTCGTGTGGTCGATTCCTACAATTTCGAAAAGGACAAAACAAAGAATGTCTGTCGTACAAATTTGAAAATGACCCTCTCTTGTTTTTTTTAAATATTTTATTGTTATTGTTATTATTTTTAAAATCCAAATTTAGGTCTTTAAGTAACGCCAAGAGTCTATCAAGTCCAACTAAGAAGCCACCAAAGTCCATCAAACTACTTTACATTAATAATTCTCTCTCTCCTTACTTGCACACACAAATTACAGGAGTTTAAACTATGTAGAATGTTTTTGAATTTCGAGTGGGCATTCATTTAATTTCCAATGATAGTATTTTATATATACTTCGATTATAGTAATAATTAAAATGGTGTGTGAGTTCTAAAACCACTTGTTAGATGGTGATTGCAATGTGAGGATGGGGAAAGGGGCTTGGGGTTTCATCAAACTTAATGTACTAATAAGGGTCAGCTTGTTTAAAATTAAAGGGGAAAAAGTGATTTTGGCTAAGTTTAGCATCTTCAATTGATTAGAGAAATTAAGTTAATCATTAGGATTTTGTTGTTTACACAAAATTTATTTTAATTTTTAATAAGCTATTTCAAATAACTTATCATCAAAAGAACGAGTTTTTCCTAGCCACCACTTCCAATTTTAAATATTCCCTCCCCTCCATAAAATAGGTATTTCTAAAAAAATGTCTTATGGTCTACAATATAGTGCATTTTAAGATGATTAATACTTATTTTTCAGTTTGATCCTTGAATTAATGTTAATTTTCAATTTACCTACTAATTAAAATTTCAAACATTTTCTAATAGGAGTTAAAGTGGAAAAAAAGTTGTAACTTAGGACATATTAAATGAATTAACTACTACTCCGTGTTTCTCGTGAATTAATTGAAGCACCATATATTGTAGATTGGAGGAAGTATAAGATTTAATTGACTTTTTAAGAGAGATTAATGAACTGAATAATTTACTTAATTATATCATATGTTGCATGTTATTAAATTATATATTAGTTTATAAGTTAGATAATGAGGCAAATTAGTTTGAAGAAAAACAATAAATATAAATACTTTAAAATAATCTAATTAGAGTCTCTAATCTCTTCTAAAAAAATGTAAATTAAGTTTTATATTTAAGATCAAATATAGAACAAACTTTCATGTGTGTGTATTAAATTTTCCCTGCAAATCTACAATACCCCCATACTCTCATCTATTTCACCATATCGGGCCTAACTGAAATTATCTTTTTAAATCTTAAATAAATTGATCCTAAAAGAAATTGAGTTTGAAGAAAGGTGATAAATGTGAGATTATCTACCTCTATAGAGGTGTGTGTATATGCTCCTGCTAAATATAATATATAATTAATTTTTTAAAAAAAGATTAATGAAGGTAAATAAATTATTTGGTTATATCATATATTATGTATCATTATATTATATATTAATTTATAAGTGTTGCAAATAATAAGTGAATGTATCATAAGGAATAAGTTTTACATTATTTAGGATTGTGGGGTCTAACAAATAATTGATTTGAGACTATTAAACGGGAAAGAGAAAGAATGAACTTACACAATGACAAACCACATAAAAATCCAACAATTTTCCTTACATGCAAAATTAAAGTGGACAAGGTGTTTTATGAGAGACCATTCATTACTTATGTTTTTCAGAAATATGGACGTTCCAAGGCGTTTTGTTTTGAAAACTTATTTATTGATATTTTATTATTATAAGTTAATGGTTTTATAATTCTTTTATTCCATCTCTCACGGTTTAAAAAGATCTTTGTTGCCTCCAACGTTCACCAACGTTCATATAATGACTGTTAAATGGCTTTATGAAGCTTTAATGGGGGCATTTACATGTTTTATTCAGCTGCCCAACGTCTCATTCTTTTAGCTTTATACAAGGAGATTTTTGTAAGAGGTCTATAGACTTTTGCTCTATAACTTCCAAACAGCTCTCTTCTTTCTTTAGTATATTTTTAATTTATTAAGTTCTATTATCTTATGTATTTCTGTTCATCTTATTTTATAGGAAGGGTTTGTTTTATTTTCAGAAGTGCACAACTTCTTTTGTCAATAGTTGGCTAATTGCGGGATATCTCTTAATGACAATGTCTTCGAGCACGACTCGATCAACTTTGTTATTTACAAGTCCTGCTGCTAATAGTATCTTATGACAATTTAGAAGTTTCCGCCTACAATAAATTAGACAAAATAGTTTGAGGAAAGACGATAAGTTTAAATACTTTTAAATAATTTAATTAATTTTCTTATAATTATTCAAAAAAGTCAACTATGTCTTATATTTAGAATCAAGAGTAATATTATCTTAATTGTCATCTCTCATTCCTATTCTTTTTAATCTAACGACAGGATGTTTGTAAATATAATTTGATTATAATGCATGGATCAACATCAAATTTTTTTTGGCCAAATATGGATCAACATGAATTAATATTCAAGTTTAATTCTTTCCTCTACAATCATTATTTGATATTAATTAAGTAATAAGTTTTTCACTTTATTAATATTCATATACACATTATGAGTCACTTTAATCGAATAAATACTATATTAGAATGTTACTCCCTCCTGTCCTAATTATAAGACCCAATTGATTTTTTTTTAGAAGTTAAGAAAGCAAAATAAGTTACTTAATCATATTATATATTAGTTTATAAGTCAAACAAAATAGTTTAAAGAAAAATGATAAATTTTAATGGTTTAAAATAATGTAAGTAGTTTTCTTAAAAAAATCAACTAGCTCTTATAATTAAGATCAAGGGAGTAATTAATTTGACTATCTAGAAAGAGACTCTAACTCGAGAACCAATTTTTGAGTTATTTAATTAAGCTACAAAGCAGCAACAGTGTCATCTATTATAAATCAAACATATTTTATATGATTAGATACTCATACTTTATATTCTGCTCTCTCTATTTTTTTTTTTTTTTTTGAGTGGTGCAAAGTGGGCTGCTGTATCTCCTTTCGTCACTCCACGATCTTCTTATTATACTCGTATCTTATAAATAGTACAACTTGTTAGAGTTTTTATTTTATAAACAATAATAAATTATTGGTTAATTTTATAATTAAGAAGACAAGAAGATGCTCTGTTGATCATTAACCTAGTATCTAGATAATTAATTTAAACTGATTAAGAAAATTATAGTTTAGCTATTTGTATAAAATGTGTGTTGTTTCCCCAAAATACACTCTTTAACTTGGAACTATCTAACATGGGTAAAATTAAATAAAAGTTTTAACAGAACCTCTTAATATGTACACTCAATTAAGATGGTTTAGAGAGAATTACATATCTAAGAGACAAAATAAATTGAGATTTTACATCCGCTCTTGCATGTAGAATTTAGAATCAACCCAATAATATGTATATATGGAAGTTCACAGCTTCAACTAATAATAATAATAATAATAATACTTATCGAAAAAAATAATAATAATAATAAAATGTCCCTTTGATAAAAACCCTTAAAAAGAATGAAATTAAGAATCCAAACAAAAGATACGCATAGGTCCATGTTTGAGTGGCTTTTAATTGCTATTGGTGGTGGAGCCAGCAACCACATGGTTTACGCTTCATAATCAATCACTTAACTAACTAATTAATTAATTAATTCGAGTATATGAAGGTGCCATAATTGGTCATGCCATGATCACTTACACGTGTCACAGTACCAGAGGTCCATCCGATGCTTCCAGGTTGGAACATAGATTACAACTCTATATTTTAAATTTTCTCTTCTCTTCATTGTTAGGTTTTCATACATGCATGCTCATATTTTTATATACGAATAAATCTCACTTCTTGTGAATGCTCAATTGGATAGTAACAATAATATATACATAATATTAAATATAATAATTATTACTACCCCGTTCTTATTTATAAAACTCTATTGACTTTTTTAAAGAATCATAGAAAAATCCTAAGAAAGCGAATTATATTACTTTAAGACATTAAAATTTATTATTTTTCTTTAAATTATGTTGTTTGACTTATGAACTAATATATAATATAATAAAATATGATATATGATATGATGAAGTAGCGTAATTAACTTTCTTAAGATTTTTTTTAGGATTCTAAAAAAAATCAATTGGGTCTTATAAATAGGAACGGAGGGAGTATTATAATTTATGTGGAACTGTTGATTATTCCCACTTGGTGATCGAAGAAGAAGAAGACGACTTGATTGAGAGAAGTGATAGGGGGAATCAAATATTATTCCTCATGTGGACAACCATTTGTGTTTTCTAATCAAACGTAACTCGTGTCCGTGGCTAGATAGTATATGTTGCTTTGTGTTTTCATAAATTCTTGCAATTACTAGTCTTCATATTGCATATCTCCTAGCTACTAGCTAGGGGGTCTATAATTTGTCCAGTCTTATTATTATTAATTTTAAAAAAGAATAACATTTTCTAGCTGGTTTTTATGAGACTATTTTGGAATTGAGCGTTTGGTGAAATAAAAAAAAAAATTATATTGAAGGTCAGCTTCCTAAGGAATTGTAATATCAAACTAATTAATATCTCATGCCTTTTTTTATATCATAGTTTTAGGTATTCAAGAAACTAAGTACTCTAATTTGAGTAATTTCAGGGTTCGTAGCTGCCCGATTCACCATAAGTATGTTTTCTAAATCTCGAACTCAAAATCTAGCGGAACTTTATATCATGATGGAGTTAGATTGATGTTACTTTAGTTTAATCAACTTAAGTTGACATAAGTGGTAAGGATCCTCATATTTTAATGAAGTAATTGGATATTTAATTCTTAAATTAATTAAGTGTTTTTTTAAACTGAAAATTTAATTAATTATTGGAGAGAAGGATTTATAAGTAAATAATAAAGAAGAGGAGAATGAGACTGGCTGGAGGGAGGCTGCGATGCCTATAAGCCTGATTGGATTGGACAGTGTGGAATAATTTTGTAGGATCTAATCTCTATCCAATTTTACTTTATTTTGTAGGATCATATATATATATATGGGGCAATTCTTTTTGTTGTTTGCCAAATCTGGGTTTCGTGCTTTATTTTTGTGAATATTATTTTTGCATGGAAAATGACTTGAACCATTCACAGTGTGACTTCTTCAATATTGAAATTATGGTGTCGCAATAATGCGCGATTTTCTTCATTTTTATTTAACTATTTCAGTTTTTTACTGATAAATATTTTTTTCTTTAAAAAAAAACTCTACGATTTTATTTGATTTTTTCTTTGCTGAACTTTTGTTTTATATTATTAATTCAATTGTTATAATTAAATATTTTACTTTGCAGTCATCTAAATGTCAAATATATAAAATGAAACAAGATTGATTTTTTTATATTACTATTATAAGTATTATTATTATCCATTTCGGGGTTTATTGATGTTTCTCTCAACATAGATGTATCTTTTGTGACTTGAATTTAACACCCAAATAGATATAGGATAGTCTTATATTGTTATATCAACTCTGTATTAATTAAAACAAAATTGTTTACATGCAAAATTATATAAGACACCAATATTAATCTTATTTTTCTCTCATATTATTATTTTTTTCCAAACTATCTCTACATTATGATTCTTGATGCACAATCTATGTAGATTAATACTGCAATATAAATAATTAAAGGAGGAGTAAACCAACACACAATCTGATTAGATTGATTACTCATTTTTATCTTTAATGTAAGATATATTTATCAAATTTGATTAGATTAAGAAAGTTATTTAAGTTAGTTAATATGATTTTTTTTCTAAAGCACCCTAATCACTTCTTTATTCCTTAATCTCTCTCTCTCATACATTATTATTGGTTTTTTTTTTTTGAACAAATAAGGGACAGGCTTATATACAAGAAAGATTAGTCAATGGGGGAATCAAATCCCAAACAATCGTGTAGCACCAAGGTCTTCAAATAATTTAGACAAGTGTGAAGAAAGACCTTCATTCAGTAATTTATCAGCCACATGGGAATTTTAGTAGATTGATTTTGGAAGTATACTACTGTGGTTGGAGCAATCTTGTTGTATGCAAATCTTGTCAATCACAATTTTGAATTACCTTTTTGAATCCCATATCCCAAGCTAGCTCTTATAACACCTCCACAATTTTTGAATCGGACTTTATAAAAGCAGCCCATTCTTTAGCCTCTAGATCACTCCAGTGCCCAAATAGCAACTAAATAGGAAACTCCAACAAATCATTCTCCTTTATAATCTCTTATAACACCTCCACAACTCTGGATGAAGAAGACATAGCAACATCAACATTAAACTTGAACCATTGAGTTCTGAATAAGTTCTATCCAAAGCCAATCACGGAGTACATGCAGTTCATTCTCTACTACTGTATTTGGCAAGAGCACAATGGAGAAGCCAAACAACACTTGTTCCTCCATTCTTTTGTCCCCTTTCCACCTTCAAATTAACTTAATATGTGGAGTTATATAAGTAAATTGAAAGTTTTTCAATAAGATAAGAGGTTGGTTTAGCTGTAAAGATTCCGTCATCTGATTTATTCCATACAATTACATTATTTGCCAACTTCTGTCATTGTTGGAATAGTGGCTGTTAGTCTCCGTACAACCATGATGCTTCCAAGTCTTGTGAAGTCCCACGGGCGATTCACAACCCAACCTTCCACCACACTTTCATTTTAATCATTTGATAATGGCCTCGTACATATCTTTAGTCTTCTTTCCTTGGACCAGCTAGCCGTCCATGAGGAAATTAACAAAGCTACCATTCTTGACTTGCCATTTGGTTCCTTCTTCTACAATGCCCTTCTGTTGACAAAAAATAATAAATGATTTTTTCTTTTTGGACCGTCATCAACTCCCAAATTACATCCTACTCCCTCCGGTCATATTATAAGACATCAACTAACAATTCTTATAAATTAATAAAAATAGTTAAATATATCCTAAAATGTAAGTAATTGCCAATATTACCCTTTTAATTACACTAAACTCTAATATCATCTTAATTATTACACTCTTTCACTAACCTTGTTAAATATGGGCAGACATGGAAAAAAAATATTTAATGCTCTTTAAAAACAAATAAGTTTTTTATAAAAAGGTTCAAGAGCACTTTTTAGTTAACGCCTTATAATAAGGATAAAAAAGAGCTACAATGACTAGATGAATAACTAAATACAGGGAGTACAACCTCTCATCCATAATATTAAACACTTCAACCACTTCATCAAAACACAGAAATGATAGTCAAATTCATTAAATATGCCTTAAATTAAAATATATATATATAACTTTATCCATGCTAAATTAAATTTCAAATGATAGAAAAAAGTCATATTTAAACATTAACTGCATGACAATATTTAAAAATAAGAATTAATTACTTTTCAAGTGTTTTATGCTGTGGACTAATGGGGTTATTTAGTTTTAAACGGATCAAGCACACCCTTAAAGCTATTGAACATGGTTTATTCAAAAAAGAGCCATAGATTATTGAGACAGAATATGAATGATTCAAGTCTTACTTTCACTTGAACTTTAATGCTATATTTGGATGGAGAGAAAATTAAGAGAGAAAACTTTCAAATACAACAAATTTTTTTTACCATTTATAGAAATTTTTAAACTTATTATTTATTTTCTCCCCACTTTTCTTCCTATCCAAACACACTAAAAGTTTTCAATTGAAGTTCTTAATATAAGTTCCAATTTGTAGTTCAATTAACAAGTCTTGACTAAAAGTAATAATATTATGTAGCAACTGGCCAGCATAAATTATTTGCTTCAATCCTCGTTCTATCCCCCATCATGCAAGATAGTGAATATTTGGGATGTGAGCATCTAATATGCGAAACACAGATAGCAGTATATGAAATAAAAAGATTAGTAATACATCGTTAGTTTACAAAAGGCCGAAGTGCACGAGTACCAGTACCTTCTTGAAAGTAAACATTAACTATTCTATAAGACGTGGACTTCAACATCCACATCACACTAGTTATTCTAATTACGGCCACCTCCCTGTCTCGTCAGGGCCACAACATTTGACCCAGACCACTATACGCACACAATCTCTGGTCCATTCTAGTACATACTAGCCTCTACTAAACTATTGCTTCCAATAACGTTATACATGAGGGCCGCAAAAGAAAGCAACATTTCATACAGGCGCTTGATGAGAGTGCCAGAATTAAGAATGGCATGGTCCTCATTTCCATGGACGCCTAAAATTTGAAGTCCTTCTTCTTGGACTTCCCCTCCTTCTCTTGCATCTTTCTCTTCCTCTTCTTGGCATTCTGCACCACAAAAATTGAACATAAATCAAGATTTATTTAATGAACCCAAAAAAAAGAAAAAAAAACTTTACGCCTGATGTTTGCAGCATACCTCTGCAACCATATCACTAAAATCTTCACGCTGACTCTGCAACTTCTCTACCTCCCTCGCTTCCTCATACCTGCATTAGTTTCAGCAGTAATATCAAACAATGTCCTGTGAAGTTTAATGGCATTCACACGTTAATAATTAATAAACACTTGAAAGAAAGCATTTCATACTTTGCAGGCAAAACATTTTCCATGGCTTCCAACTCTTCTGGCTGTAAAGTAACATCCACCTTATCCGCCTTTTGACCCCTAAGCAAATCAACCTGAAAGCGACAAAGCCAGAAACCATATTTCAGACAAGATGATGATCTATAAAGGAGGTCTAGCCTATGAATATGTAAAATCAAATGCTATCAACAATGTCAGCCTTAAAAAACAAGTGTAAAATAACAACACCCCCCCCCCAAAAAAAAAAAAAAAGCAAAAGAAAAAGGGCAATAAAAAACCCCCTTACCCGTTTAGCACCTGACTTGTCCTGGGCGCCAGTATTGACCACATACCTGGGGAGAGAATCAGAGAGAAGCATCAGAACATGGTCAAACAAACAATTGTACTAAATAATATCACACAAGTATATATAGAAGCGTGTAACTAATGCATACGTGTGGGTGGTTCCAAGTAAAGTTCCTGCAGCAATTCTTTCTTCCTTCTCTTCAAGTACCTAGAAAGTAATAAATGGTTAGTTGACACGACTATTGAACAAGCAAGCAAGAAGTTTTCTTTTTGTTTGCCTTCTTAAACAGGGCAGAAGTTGACAGGAGGGATAGCGTAGGAAGACTCACTTCATAAAGAGGTCTCTCAGGTTCCTTTCTCTGCTGCTTACGAAGGTCAATAACATCAGGTGTCTCCACTCCAGTGGGAGTACTGAAGAAAAAATGAATTAAAAAACAAATAAGTTAATCACAGACAACATACTAAATTGTCTAACAACCCATCTCCATCTTTTTGAACTCTCAAAAGAATAATTGCTTACTGCCCTTAGGAATTTCACAACCTTTGAATGTAAGCTACATGGTAAAACGACAATACCTTGAAAGACTATCAACGGATTGGATACCATCCTGAAGTTCCTCATCCTCCATTTCCTGTTCCTCCTCCTCCTCCTCCTCCTCTTCCTCCTCTTCTTCCTCTTCCTCCTCCTCCAAGTCACCCCAGTGTTTGGTCTTATCAACTGGTTCCTCCTGAATTAATGGCATGTGCAATTAAAACAAAATGAGCAACATCATAATAAAAATCAGAACTATATTTGGGTGGTTGAAGGCTGATAACTAAGTAGGCTGGATACAAAGATGCACCTAAGTTAAACCCAACTACCTTACACTGGCCCACCTTTCAATAAAGGCAGGAATCAATATTATATATACATATACCATAATTACTGCGGGCAAATTACTTTCCTCATTTCTGGGCATCTATTTCTTTTAAAAAAAATTGCAACCCATGCATTTAATTCGCATGTAGACTTGCAAGTTGATATTGAAAAAATAAAATTCCTTTTTAGATCACACAATACAACTAACATGATAACCCACCTCATAGTTAGGTTGTTCTTGTTGATGAATACCGAACACATCTCCATACAAAGGACGCCCATACTGTCAAAAATACAATATAGAAAGTGTAAACAAAAAAATGGGAAATTCCCTTTATTTGGGAAAAAAAATCAACCCATTAACGAACAGAGTAACCAAATTGTTGGGGGAATATTTAACATTAAACACTTACTTCATCAACAGGAGGCTTGCCCCATCCACCAGGATGGTAACCAAAACTAGCTCCAGGGGGAATAGGAGCATTTAACCCAGGGATCTTCAGATGAGGGTATGATGGTGGAGGACCATATCTCTGAAAACATAATATAGTCAATGGGTCAAGAATAAAACAATGCAACAAACAAACTGCATTCGATATTCCCTAACATTACCTGCATATTAATAAGCCATGGAGGTGGAGCACCCTCAGGCATACCAAGTGCCTCCTTCAGATCTTGGGACAAAAGGCCAGGTTTCATCTCCCTCAACTTTACCTGTACACAGAACAAAACTTAAATGCCAACATATCAAAACAAGAACCAAAAAGGCGGCAATACCTAGTCTTTGATCAACAATCTATTGAGGACACATTAAGCCTTCCAGAGATAAAAGGACAAGAAATACTGGGAAGACAAGCTTCTGACGTGAATAGATACATGTTTCGCTAAATTATTCTTTTGATCCCTATAGTTCAAACATTTGTAATTAGTCCAAGTAGTTTTAAAACAATTTAGTCTCTTCTGACTTAAGCTTTGCAGATGTAACCAACTAAATATTATCTTGACATTTTGTTGGAAGTGAGGCTTTTCCTTATTGGGCCCATTCACTCCATGATCCTACTTTTATCTGTTTATCATCTTGTTGTCTATCTTTGTTAGCACTAAATTCTGCATTATCTTTAGGGAATAATATCTTTGATTTATTTAGTCAATTATTGAGAGAGGATATTATGTGATTAAGTCGACCTCTCCCTATACGTATTGATCAGTTATCTGCCTATGAAAGAACTTTAATTGAAATGACTTGTGTATTACTATGTCCTGAATGAAACCTTGAGCAAAAGAAAGCAACTCAAAAAACACACTTTAAGTACATGTCAAAGAATCCGACTACTGTATACAAGTTAGTAAATATTATACCTCAAATTCTTTTCCCTCATGATAAAGGTCCCCTAGGCTTGTCAGCTTTGGCTTGGTCTGATATTTAAAGAACGCATCATGAAGAACCTAACAAGTAGCAACCAAGAGAAGTATTGTAAGAAAATAGTTTGGAGTGGTATACACAACTGGAAACCATAAAGGGCACTGGCACAAATCAGAGGAAATTATCAAAGAAACCTGATAGTCGATGTCCATTTTCCCCATCTTGGGTTGCATACGCTCCCTTTGCTTTTGCTTCAACTTCTTACTGTCCTCTTTCTCAATGTATGCCTGCATGCAACAACATAGCAATGTAGACCATCTTAAAAGCTGCATAACATAAAGAATTCCATCGCATGCCATAACAGATGAAGATACAGCCAGCCCATATAGTTTGGAAGATTATTAAGAGGGAAAGGAAAATAGAAATGAAAAAGGAAAGGAATCCTGTGAACTAATATCACATCAGGCATGACAGAGAGGACTGGAAAAACCTCTTCATTTTAATGTTTGATAGAGTGGAAACAGGAAATAATAATGGAATGGAAACGAAAGCCGTGAAAAGGGGGGAACAATCAATTTTTATAATAATCAAAATTAATAATATAAAAGAAAAGGGGAAATTGCAGCTGAGGACCTCACGTTGAGGTATCTATGACTTCATATTGAAGACACTTAAATTGATAAATTATTCAGAAAGGTCCAGAGACTAAAAATCTTGAACGAGCATGAAAATTACAATTCAAAATCTTAAGCCAAAATTTTTTCGTCCAAGAGCTCTTCAAATCTCTCCATGCCAAAGAGTACATTTCCTAATAAAATAGAACAGAATAATCAGGGTCTAAAACGAGTAACATTGTGATCAATCTATCTTTCCATCCCCAACAAACCATACAATACTTCCACACTTTCCATCTCCTTCTACCTTTCCTCACCTTTCTCATAAACCCACCAAGCATCCCCATAGCTTTTGAGATGGGCCCAAAAAATTGCAGGCAGAAAATATAACATAACCACCCACCCTTCTCTAATAAAATATAGAAAACTCTTTCATTCTTATAAGATGGGCTTATGTCCAGCTAATCATCAAGAAAAGAGAAATGTTCACAACCAAACTTGAATGTAATAATGTGTATTCCCCATGAAAACTTCCAACAATTACATCAACCTTTCCAAGAACCATCAAATACTCAAAGCTAACTCTGGGCTGCTTATTTCATTAAAAAAGCTGAAACAATCAGGCCCCCAAACAAGTTCTGAAAGCAGCTTCTACGATCAATTCACAAATAAATTATGTAACTGAATCAAAGCACATTATATACTAATTTCTTTCTTTTCTTGGACCCAGATGTTGGTGTTTATTTTAAAAAATGACATGAACCCATGAGATTGTGTTACCTGTCTGATTTTCTCAATTCCTGTGGCAGCAATAAAATCAGGCAGCTGAAAGGGTTGTTTCTCAATACCCCGTTTTCCCTGAAAAAGACAATAACCCAGCTCAAAGAAGAGATACAAGTAATTTTCTTAGAACATAATATAAGGAAACACTAAATCATTGAAGACAACAAAAATTCAGCCCCAGCATTAATCACAATGGAAATGGAAAGGTATCTGAAAATTCAAAGCAGAACTATTAGCACCTTAGTCATGTGTAAATGGCCAATAGTATGATGCAAAAAAGTCATAACATAATGAACCCCATTATATAACATCATATAAAAGTCCATATCCCCATTCAAACTACAGGATATCAAAAGAGATATGATTCAAGGACGCCCATGGCACCCCACCTACAACTCCAGGCTTGGTGATTGTCACAGCAGCTCCCCTGCAAGAACCACATATATACATATAAGAGAAACCTTATCGACGGTATCTTCCACAGCCTTATCCCCACATCCCACATGTTGACCACACCCATCAGACATGTTTCCATCCCTAACACACAATAGTAAACAGAGAATTGCTTTACTAACCTGCAAAAATTTCCTCTTTTGACACCAATGCCTAGGTACAGGAACAGTATTTCGATATGATTTTAAGTACACCAACAACTTTGGATCTGCTGCAGTAGCATCCCACACCTAAAAATTGAAAGAGAAACTGTAAATTTGAAAAATGGCCATGACACCAAGAAAAAAGTTAAATGGCAACAAAAAGAGATCAAACTTTTAAAATAAATAAACATCACATTCCAACCTCGACAACATCAGGCCTTAAGCAAATTTGTTTTAACTCAGCAATCTTCATCCGTCGTTGAAGCTGAACACAACATAAATCATTTAGCATAATAAATTAAAATAATGCAATAGAAGGACAAAATATAAGTTGAAATACCAAAAAAGGAAAAAGGGAAAAAAAAAAGCCAGAAATTGCTAGACCTTCTTCTTTTTGTTTGAGATGCCTTTTTCTTTTTGCTCATTATCATTTTCTTCCTCTTCAGAATCAGAATCAGCCTTCTTCGTAGTAGCAGCATTTTCTGCTGACTCATCCTTCTTATCATCATCCTAAATGTATAGAAATAAAATATTAAAGACATAATACACATAAGACAAAATAAGAAAACAGTGAAGAAAGATTCATTACCTCCGTGCCAGTAACATCAGTAAAACTAAACTTCTCAAATATTCTTCTAAATTCTTCATCTAAATTTTCATCTAGCTCCGCCTTCTCAGGAACATAATTAACTTCAACATTTTCAACAACCTGCATAGAATAAATGGTAATATACAAAATTAAATACAAACATGGGTTGATGGCATTAATATTTTCTGCAGCATAACAACAAAATTACAAATTATAATTGACAAAAGATCTTAATTCAAATATAATTCCCAAAAAAAGAGACACTTGTGACTATAGCTCAATGGAAAAACTACAAGAATCGCCTGGGGTTGGAAACTGAAATTCAAAATGTATGCTGAATGCAACCTTCAATCGCATTCAACCATCCATAACAGATTTCCCAAAAAAAAAAAAAACTAACGTTAAATAAATTCAAGCTGCCAACACAGAATTAAGCAGATGACAAATCCACATTTCATATATTTGGTTTATAATTGAATTAGTATAAACCTCTCACTTTTGAAAATATACGAGAATTCATAACTTCGAAAGAGAGAAACATCCTTAACTAATAACCAATGACTATCCACATCCACCTTTCATTTTTCAACACACTCAACAGCTTCTGCAGTGCTGACTTTGACCTATTTCAATTGGTCTGAATACAATGCACACGCGAAACCATGCTGCTCCATAAACCAAAGTAATTGATCATAAAACAAGTTCCTTTACAAAGCAGGTCCTAAAATGAACGAAAAGTTAAACCCTGCCAAACAAATTAAAATCATCCCCGGAAGCCAAAGCCCAAGGCTCCATTACATCGATTTTTCTTCCTACAATTTCTCAGTAACCCTTGCTATAATTTTACTCTCCAACTAACTTCTAAATCTAATGATTAAGAAAATCTCAAGTGATCAGGCTTCAAAACAAAGGCGAACTCTGTTCACTGAATATAGCAACTAAGACCAGACGCCTCTCTCCCACACAAATGCCATATGACCAGCTCCATTCGAGTGCATAACCCTAACATCAATGCGATAGTTTTCGACACACAAATACCTACCATCAGAATCAATCTGTATAGTTCTTACACTTTCGGTGATCAAAAGCAGTATGGAACTATAAATTACAAACCCGCCAACTCAGTACAGCTAATCAAGCTCACCAAAGTATTGAACAGCCATAACCGACATAAAACGGAAAGAACCTGTTGTGGATCCGTATTCTCCTTCGCGTCATTATCGGCTGTATCGGCCGCCTCACCATCTCCAGCGCCATTAGACTGCAGCTCCTGCGAGGCCTTGTTCTTCTTCTGCTTCCGACGGCGACGCCGTCGCTCGCTCTCCCGCGACTTCTTGGCGGTGGCGGAATTGGAAGTGGAGCTCAGATCTCCGTTGGCAACGACGCCGTTTTCGTAAGGGAGCGTCTCGGCTGCCATCGTTGGGGTCTGGTCCCCTCGCTCTAAACGAGATGAAGAGAGGTATCGAGTATGGTTGTCTCGGTGATGCCTGAATAGAAAAACTTGCTCAGAATTGTGAGGATAGAGGAAAAGATCGTGGGACGGAAGGGGTATAATGAGCGAAGAACTTAATAAGATTGGCCTATATCCAAGAGCAATTTAATGGACAAGCACTATTATACTATGCTGGGTTGCCAAAAAAAAAAAACACTATTATACTATGCTGGACTTTTCGAAACCCTCGTTTTGCTAGCCAACTTATCAAATTGGGCCAGGCCCAAAAAAAGAATCGGCCCACTATTGATTAAATATTTTTGGGACTCTTTTACCGGCGTTTTTGGTTCCGGGTAACATTGTTTTGTCTGGGGAAAAAAATGACTTTTTTACCTTTTTGTTATTAAAAAAAAACAACTTTTGGTTTTTTGCCAATACCAAACACCCACTCATATTAAAGAGAAACTCCCCGTTAAACATAAATAAGGTGCAATACGAACAAACAGAAAAACACATAAAAAGCTATAAATATCCATAAAGTTATAAAAGATGAAAAGATATACTACATCTATTTCTAATTATAAGATCCCATTGATTTTTTTGGAGAATCCTAAGAAAGCTAATTACATTATTTTAAGATATTAATATTTATTATTTTTCTTCAATTTATATTGTTTGACTGATGAATTAATATCTAATGTAATAAAATACAATATATGATATGATTAAGTAATGTAATTAGCTTTCTTAGGATTATCCAAAAAAGTCAATAGGGTTTTATAATTAAGAATGGATGGGGTGCTAATTTCTTTAAAATGGAAGTTAAAGCACCCACAAAAGACAATCCATCCTTTGCAGCTGTAATAACTCATTCCCCTACTAAATTTCCTTTTCATGAAACCATACATATGTAGTGTCCAAATAAATTCCTTAAAACTTAAAAAGCCACAATGAAAACATAATTAAACGTTCAGGGCCTGTTTGGTTAGAGTGGAGGGGAGGGGAGGGGAGATGAACCCCTTCCCTCATTTGATTTGAAATTTTACATGGGAAGGAAGTAAAAATTTGTATCTCCCCCTTTATTTTGGTCTCTAAATTGGGTTTTTTGGAGAGGAGCCATATATTAGGATTGATTTGCCTCTATAATCTTTATCATATCCCATTAATACCTATAGTTGCAAAGCAGGACTTTCCGTTGTTGTACATCCAAGCCTTTCACACTCAACTCCCTTCCCCTGCTTTCTGCCAAAGATGCTGGAACAACTTCCTAGACTTTGTCAGTACTATATTTTGATGAGGATAAAAATGACACTGGTTGAGTTTCAAAACCGTAAATATCAAACATGACAATAAAACTCTAATCTAACACTTTGGCTTTTACTACCACAAAACTTTAACATCATCAAGAATGGACGATAAGAGCCATCTTTGCAGTCTTCTTAAGTACCAAGTTCACAAGACAAAAAGTACGATGTTGCTTGCAAAACAAAAGCAAAAAACTCGTATATATATACCTATATATACAAATAATTCCAAATACCAGCATACATAAACAAAGAAGAATGAAAATGTCAAGTCATAACTTTTTGCTCTTCCTTATTGTTCTTCAAGCATGCGCCTCTTTTTTCATTCCCAGCCCTACCACACCTTTCCCCTTCTTAAACTGATAAATTAGCTTATAAGTTAAACTCGCCTGTCCATATCTGTCTACAAAATACATCACTCTCACTGCCACTATGCCTTCCATTTTAACTCTTGAATCTAATTATCTATGTGACTCATCCTATCTTACAGTTTGTTGAGTTTAACTTGAATGTGCAATATAATGTGATCTGAAGGCAAAAAAAAAGTGTAATATAATGTCAGTTTGTATATGCATACTAATAATGTGTTGAGAAAAGAGTGAATTTTCCTAAATTATGTAATTTATAGTGAGGTGTAAACTAATTTAAATAATTAATATAAGTAAAAAAAATTATAAACCAATATATAAAGATAAAATAGTAAATTAATTATTATCTCCCCTTCCACCCCCTCTTGAACCAAACAAATTATCGTTAAAAACTCATCCACTTCTTCCTTCCCCTTCCATCCCCTCCCTTCAGACCAAATAGACTCTTAGCCCTTGTTTGGTTCAACGGATGGGAGGGGTAGGGAGGTTAAATGAGGGGAGGTAGGAGGAGGTAAGGGAAGGTTAATTGCTTTGCTTGGTTCAATAGAAGGGGATGGAGACATAAATCTTTTGTTTGGGTCAGGAGGGGAAGGGAGGTGAGCTAAGTAAATATTGATAAATATAATCTTATTGCTTTATTAGATATCAAAGTTATTATTTCTCAATTATAAATAGGACAAAAAAAACATATCACCTCACTTATACATGATAAAAAAACCTTTTATACGTTTTAAATGATAATTTTTTTTAATTTTAATATATTAACTAACCAAATGTATTATGTTTTTAAATTTAAATTTGAATCTAAATCCTAAATCAAATTATAATCCTAAGATAATCAAGAAAATTATCGTATAAATTTATCAAATTTATCTAAGGTTTTCTTATGTATAAACTTGTGATCGTATGTAGCATATAAAACATATTTAATTGTAAAATAATTCAACAAAATTATCTAAAAGTGACATGCCATACAAAAGAAATATACTAATAAAAGATCCAATAATGAAAACATAATGTTAGATCAACATTAAAAAATCAATAAATAATAGGCAAATCAACATTACTTAAAATAAAAGGTCACCAAATTATTATTACTAAATCAATAGATAATAGGCAATATGAACGCATTTGTCAAATTAAATATTTGTCAAGTCTCCCATAATTTCCATAAGCAGGTCCTTGTGTGCAATAATGGGACACTCAACAAATGTCTTTTGTTGATCAACATCACCCATAAGAACTCTATAGATCTTGGTAACATAGAATGTTAAGGAGCCACAGTCTTTAATCATGTTTCATAGCAGAACGAATCACACATAGTTAAAAGGTGAAAAAGAAAACAAGCGCTGAATAAAAATTTTGAAGCCCAAGCAATCCTTTCACACAATTTTAGGAACATACGTGTCAAGTGTGGAGCCACAATAGTATGCTTTTATATACCAAAAATCACGTTAAGCAACATCAAACTGTAACAAATAATTTTAACTGCAATAGTTCTAAGAACAAGTATATATAAATGAATATAGGATAAATAGGAAGGGAGAGAGAGCAACCTCAAAGAAATAACTCTGAGTTTACACAGAAAGGTTGAGACTGAGAGGAAGCTAGACAATACATTAAACCATCATATTTTAGAAAGGTCGAGGGAAAGAAGATAGAAGATATGTTAACAAACAAAAATGTGTACAGTTACAAATTTATTAAACCATCATATTTTGATATTGAGTTCAAATTTATATTTGATTTAATTATATATGTATATATACTTTTTAGTATTTTAGAAAGATATGATTTAATTATATGAATTTTATTAGATATATTTTTATGAGATGTTTTTTTTAATTTATTTGACTAATTCGGTACCATCATACTGTTTTATAATTAGATGGGTAAAATTGAAATAACAAAAAGTGTGTATAGGCGTTTTAGTCAAAATGAGAATAATATATCTCACCCCTCCACAAAAAAAGCCCTACATTTGGAGGGGCGAGGAAGGAAGGGAGAGGAGCACTAAAAGAAAAAATGTCTTCCTTTCCCTCCTTCCCATTTTTCTCAACCAAACAAGCTAACCCTACTCTCACACCTCCCCTCCAAAAACCCTGAACCAAACGATGCCTCAGGGTTTGTTTGGTATAAATGGAGGGAAATTGGAGGATTTTGCTCCCTTCTATTTGTTTGAATAACAAAAAGTTTTAGAAGAGGAAGGACAATTTGTAAGATTTTCCCTCCCTCCCCCTCCTAACTATCCCCTCTAAGATTGGGGGAATTTGGAGGGAAAATGTTATATTTTGGATTTTATTAATTAACATGCATATGATTTTTATTTTTTTTAATATGTCTAGGTTGTCTCCTTTTTATATTTGTATTATACATTGCCAATATCATATTGTATTGTAATTTTTTACCACTATATATATATTTTTAATAAGAAAAACAAATTAATACACATACTTTAAAAGTTGCAGGTAAATTTTTTTTTATTACACGATAGATATTAATTCTCCTTTATATGCAACATTTCAAAAACTTTTACATTGACTAGTGTCTATTTCATTTTCTATTGATTATATTCTTATGTTGTTAATTATTTTTTTTACATTATTAAAATCCCTCCCCTCTCATTCCTTTTTATCTATCCAAATAAGGTAAAACAAAATCCTTCTCAAACCCTCCCTTCCCCTCCCCTCCATTGAGCCAAACATACCCTTACCCCATGTTCTAATGTAGAGAAAATTATGAGGAAAAAAAATTAGGGGAGAGAACTTTCAAAAATAGTAAATTTCTTTACCATTTATATAAATTTGTAAATCTAATATTTATTCCCTTTCTCCCCACTTTTCTCCCCATCTAAACACATCTTCAAGAGGGTGTAAATAATGAAAGATAGTATTGTTGTCTCATGTATATGCTTTCTAAAAACTAGTTTAGAGTTAGGTTTTGATTTAAAGTAATCGATCCAATTCATTTAATCTCATATATAATTTTCCCTTAAACTAATTTATTTAATTTATAAATTAATATACTAGTATAATATAATGTTAGGTCATGGTATTGCAGGGAAATTCAATAATGCGTATTGTAATAAACTTTCTTTAGTGGTAATTTACAAGCTTGGTTATCCTAAAATAGTCAGCACAGTGCAGGAGCAGCACCCTTTAGTAGATGGCTATGGACAAGAATTTTTGGACTTGTATGCTAGATTATATGGAAGAATAGATGCCAACAAGCCTTAGAAGGCAGCAATCACTCCGATTCATCTATAATTCATAAATGCAAGTACCTACTAAAGGAAGTCATGGAAGATGGAAAATTACTTCACAAGGTATTCAACCTACTAAGCCCAATTCAGGATAAATGGCAACCTCCATTGGAAGGATACATCAGGATTGATGTTGCTGGATCCATTAAGTCATAAGGGAGAGCAACTACGAGTGGTCTAATACGAGATATAGAGGGTAATGGATTGAAGGCTACTTGCAGAAATTAAGGATATGTTCGCCTACTATAGCGGTAACCCTGGCTATCCACACTGGGCCGAAAGTGTGCAGAAGCATGGGCTTCAAATAGATTTGCCTATACTCTGATTCTACAGAAGCAATTCATACACTTATAGTAGATGGCATGATCTATCACCCATTTCAGCAAGAGATTGAAGAAAACAAGATCTCTCATATTCTCAAATTGAGATCTATAGATTGTTTATGCTTATAGAGAATCGATGGGATGTGCAAAGTTTTTGTTAATATGGCACATGATACAAACATAGAGCTAATTATTATTGATACTCCTCCAACTTTATGTTCGAATCTAACGTTAGCCGATCTAAACTAAGAGGATCTTTTGCTCTTTTGACTACTTCTATGCTTAATGTCTTTATGTAAAAATCAAGTGTAATGCTTGCAAATTATTATTAATATATATATTATTATTAAGTAATTAATATCTTTTTCTTAATTTATTCAAACAAGTAAAGCACCTCTCAAACTGAGGAAGATAATAAAATCCCAGCATCCCACCGAAGAAAGGAGAGGGAAAGCAATCTCATACACTTCAAATACTAAATAATCCCTTGCAGATGGTGGACGTCCACCGTTATAAGCTATTCATCTTAGCTGTATCATATGGCCAATATTGGAATTTGACTCCAACATTGTCCACGCGCGAATTTACCCCAGTAAGGCTCGTGAAAGCAGAACAAAATGACGCACCGATTGTCTGTGCAATGATGTGGTAGATATCGATTTGTGATTTGCCTTAAAAGGATGTACCGCAGAAATGGAATATGAGAGAAGGGTAGTATTTTTCCTTCATCGTGCCAAAACTTGCGTTGCTTTGTATGGGAAACTCAAAAAATTAAGAATTGCTAAAGACGATGCACCAAAAGAACAACACTACGACCCTACTTGACAATCTCGTGATCATATTTTCTCAAGGCATGCTAAGACGGAATCCAATCCCTCTGGACTTTGGCTCATCCTTCATTCTTCCTCTTGACATTTCGTCTATCTATCTCTCTTCACATTGAACTCCCAAATACGCATTCTCGTGTTTGGGGAAGAAGTAGAAGCTTCAACAGATACAAGGTTGAAGCCTTTCCACCTCGCAAGAAAATTAAAAAAGAGTAGGAGAGAGATGTAAGCTAGTCAATTTTTTGTGTATTGATTTATTAAGTATTCTTTGCATTGTGAAGGAGAGGGGGAGGTAGAACAATGGGGCTTGTGACATCCCAAACATTTTTAGGCCCAGATATGATATTTTGGGGTAGACTAAGAGTCATGCCCTAATATTTTTCAAAGCCTATATGAGGTGTTTGGGATGGACAGAGGGCCTTAGCCTGTAGAGGACTGGAATATCTCACAACTTTTGAAGTGAAAGCTGGGGAAGGACCTAAGTGCAAAAAGTAAAAATTTGACAAAACTAGATATTGAATTTTAGATAGGTCCGAAAGCCCTGAAAATTCTCATAAAATCTCAAAAAATATTTTAGAGCATCTAGAACATCATGAGACAGTCAAAATGATTTTTAGAGACCATATGATTTTTAGTGATTTTTTATTATTTTATTAATTTTTGGCCAGACCGGGTTTTTTTCCAGAAATTAATTATATCATATATTTAGAGGCCTCGTTGTTCTGGAATGGGATTGGAAAAAATTAGTATAATATTTTAGAGGATGTATGAGAATTATTGGAGGTCAAGAAAAGTCTAGAGGAATTATTAAAAATTGTTGAAAATCAATTTATCGCCGATAAAAGGGTCTTCTTCAGAGAAAAATTAATTTTAGGAGTTCCATATGTCAAAAAATTTTGAAATTTTTATGGTACCCTCCTGGGCTATATATAGATTTTTGAGTAAAATTTGGGAATTTTTCAATGAGAATTGAATTTTCTGGAATTTTCATATTAATTAAGACAATATATGAAAAACTATCGTAGGATATTGAAATATGTGGGTCCCCTTAACCCAGTTGAAACTTGTGCCACTTTTGGCCTAAGAGACAAGTCAAGAAAGGCCAAGAAGATGGTAAGAGGGACATGTGCATAGCATGAAAATGTGAATTGCAAATGTTGACATTTTTAAAAAACTTCCAAATAATTAAAAGTTTGACACTCCCTATTGCCTATAAATAAGAGAGCCTTCCCCCTCAATTTTGCACAAAACTTTGGATCCCTTGGGGAAGCTCTGGCCATCTGGAAACTCGACCATTCTTCACAGGATTCAGAGGCGAATCAAGCTACACCAATTGATCATTTATATCCTCCTTCAATTTCCTCCTCTTCTCCATAGTTTTAGAGGCATTTCTAAGGGAGAAATGTTGTCTACGGGTTTCGGCTAGCATGAAAGAGGAAGAAATTAATGTTGTTTGATGTTCTAAGGGATCAAAAAAGGTTAGAAATTGGTGTGTGAGCTTGATTTGAGTTGAGTTCTTACCTTGTGCAAGATGTGAGAGTTTCGGCCAAGCCTCCTAGGGTAGGGTATGGTTTGATTTTTATTGGTTTGACGGTTCTAATGTGTTCAAGATAGTGTTTTACTTAAGAAAAATTTAAAAGAACATGCGTGGAACACCGAACCGATGAAATCATCAAGAACCCCATAATAGGGGCAGTGTTCAGCCAAGAGGGGTGTGATAGTGAGGAGTGTGTTTTTTATAAAATGCATGTCATAAATGGATTCAGAGGCACAAATTTTGTAGGATTGGCCTCTGAAATCAGTTAAAGGATAAGTATAAATCAGACCCTTTATGTAAGGAGAAAGGGGTCTTTAGTCTAATATAGTAGCATACATTGATGCCTTGACATTGTGTTATGTTTAGGCATATCAAAGGAGTCCTCCAGTATCTCCAGAAGCGAAAGGAAGCGCTTGCATTGTCCAACAATAACTGGTAGCTAGAACTTCTAACCTTAACTTATAAATGCTTTATATTGTTGCTAGTTATTGTTATGCTATTGAGGTTTCTCTAGAAACCTTACCCTACAATGCAGGAGAAGGAACTTCAGGATGTAATATCCCAATTTTTGGGAAGCTTAATAAATCAGGATAAAATCATAATCTTATGATTTTATGTGTATTATGGGAAATTAAGGAGATTATTTTGAGATCTATTTTGATCTAAGAAATTATGAGGAATTATTTGGGGAATTTGAGGAGAATAATTAGAGATATAAGATAAAGGGATTATCAATTATTTTAAGTAAAGATTTCAGCTGGATTATTGCATGTATTTGGCTGCAATAATTCCACCTCATCCAGCCATTTATTATTGTTCCACCGAAAAGAAAAGAAAAAAAAAAGTTCAATGAATAAATTTTATCTCCTCAAATAATAAAATACATGGTATAGGATTAATTATTATTTTCCCCTCATTCTTCATGTGTTAGGGCAAGGGAATATTGGAAGCCATTAAATTGCAACACATTTGGCTATTCCATTTGTTTCACCGAAAAAAAAGAAAAAGAGAAAGAAGAAGGAGAGAAAGAGAAAGCTTTTAACTAATCAAATTGCTTTCTTTGGTCAAAACAAAAGTTGACCCTCCAATCACTTTGTGCCACGGTGGAGAGTGTGAGAGAGAGGCTTCCATTGTTTCCTTTAACCATTTCATTTCATTTTTCGGTGAGAATGAGACAGAGAAACCGAGAGAGAGCATTCGTTTTTTTTCCCAATTCCATCTCCAACCCACTCCACTTCATTTCGTGTTCTTCGGGCAAGAGTAGAGAAACCGAGGAAGAGAGCAGAGAGCTTCGATCAAGGAGGGGGGTGCTGCAACTGGTTCATTTCGTTGCTGCAGCGTGAGACCGAAGGGAGTATTTTGAAGCCGAAATCACCGCTGAAAACTGAGAAAGGTTGCCGCTGGAACTGCTGGAGCCGAGGAGAGAGTGAATCGCTGCAGCTGCTGTCTTCGGCTGGAATTGGAAGGAGACCGAGAGGAGTGATTGTTTCTGTGCTGCTGCAGAAGAGGGTGAGAGTTTTATTCCATTACCCATCTTGTTCTGTTATTACAATTTTGGAATTCTAGAATTGAAAGTGCATGAGTGCTGATTCTGATTTTCTGGAAAAACCAGAAAAGTGGTCTGGTTTGGTTTGCGTTTTGAGGGGATTAATGAACCCCATTGACCCTGAAATTTTGCAGAGTTAAAGTAGACTTATTAAGCTTTCTAATGAGTCCTAGAACATGAATTTTGGATTTGTGGATTGTGAGTTATAGATTTTTGAAGTCAGGGCATTTGTCTGGAA
>JBAGKO010000015.1:17455751-17471827 GCA_037177275.1 Acacia concinna | reverse complement strand
TTTCTTTTTTTTTTTTAATAAAAAAATTTATCTACCAAATTACCCACAAAAATTTCTGTGGGTAATTCTGTCGGTTTTAATAAAAAAAATATTGACCAAATTACCCACAGAAATTTCCATAGGTAATTCTGTTGGTAATTTTTTACAGAAAAAATTTCCACCAGAAATAATTTCTGACGGAATGTTCCGTCGGTAATATCCGTCAGTCGGTAATTACCAACGGAATAAATTTCCATCGGAAAGATAGTTTCCCACACATTTTTTACCGATGGAATGGATTCCATCGGTAATCCAATTTCCATCAAAATTTCGTTGATAATTCCGTCGAAAAATTACAATTTCGTCGGAAAGTCCATCAATAATTTGACTTTTTTTTAGTGTCAGATACGGTAGGTAATTCTATTTCATTATCTTGACTCAACCTAATTTTGTAGTTTTGATTTAATCTGATTAACTAGTGAAGTCGAATTCTCGTTGTGTTTGTTTTCTGGTTGTTGAAATTTCTTAATCATTCTGGCGGATGTTCACCATTCTTTCTTCAATCTACTGGAGCCAATTGTATTTTATGGGATCTGATTCCTTTCGAGGATTTCACGTCTCATAGATTTAGGGATGTTTGGTAATTTAGATCTTGGTTGTGCGTAATGGCCGAGAATTTCGTGGTCACTTCAAAACTATGATTGCTTTGGAATAAAGGGTGTCATGGAATTTTTTTTTAATTAGAAAAAATAAAACGCAAAATTTTTTTATTACTATTTTTTATAAGTTGGTTAACCCAAGAAGCTTGACGGATAAGTAAAAGCAAGTCTCAACCAAACATTTTTGCTTTGAGAATTAAGATTGCTGACACCCAGATAATAGGGTCATAAGGATGATTTGCCAAACGTCTTTTTAATTAGAGAAAATTACATCTAAAGACCTCTGTATTAAAATAATTAAGTGAATGAACTTAACTGCAATTATTTTCGGGGACTAAAGTTATTATTATTAGATTTTACGCAGTGTATGTTCTGGAAAGTTGCTGCTGAATTCTCAATAATTACTAGAAAGTTTCTTGAAAATGTAACTTTCTGAAAATGTGGTATATTAGTCCTTGAAAGTAATTATGACTTTTAACATATTTTGACTTAAATAATTTAACATGTAGATCCTTTGATATAATTTTCCCTTTTTTTAATAAAATATTTACAACTGACCCAGCACCATCTTTTACTTATTCATTTATAATGATCATCCTTGCTTGTTTTCCTGCAGATGCTGGTGGTAATGAGTGGAGCAATTATATTTATCCAGGAGGACCTTAAGATAAAGGAGGTTCAACAAGAAGTGCTTATTGGAATTTTGAGTATAGTATTCCTATTGGCAGCCTACTGGGTGGAAAAACGTCTGATGCCATTAAAAGAAAATGGACGATCGCCTTAGCAGCAGCGGTCTTTCAAACAGGTGGCGCTGTTATGGCGCTTGCTCCGTCCTTTAAAGTTCTAATGATAGGAAGACTCTTAGCTGGAGTGGGCATAGGTTTTGGGGTTATGATTGCTCTGGTTTACATCGCAGAGATATCACCTGCCATTGCCAGAGGATCTCTCACTTCATTCCCTGAGATATTCATAAATGTGGGAATACTTCTTGGGTACATCTCAAATTATGTGTTTTCAGGCCTTCCTGCACATATAAAGTGGAGGGTTATGCTTGGCGTGGGACTCCTCCCTTCAGTTATTATTGCAGTTGCACTATTTGTGATACAAGAATCCCCAAGATGGCTAGTGGTGCAGAAAAGGATCGATGAAGCTAGAATGGTTCTGTCAAAGATAAATGAGAGTGATAAAGAGGTGGAAGAGAAGCTAGCTGAGATTCAGGCAGCTGTTGGGATAGTTAATGCTGAGAAGTATGGATCACAAGCAGTTTGGAAAGAAATGATGCATCCTACTCCACCGGTTCAAAGGATGCTGATCACTGGTTGTGGAATTCAGATTTATCAACAAATCACAGGCATAGCACAACAGTGTACTATAGCCCCACCATCTTCAAAAATGCAGGGATAACAGAAAACACTTAGCTTCTTGCCACAACAGTTGCTTTCAGATTCACGAAAACCATATTCATATTGGTAGCTATATTTCTGATTGACAAATTAGGCAGGAAGCCATTGCTGTTTGTGAGTATTATTGGTATGTCAGTGTGTTTATTTGGGCTTAGCCTCTCTTTGGCTTTTATTTGGCCATGAAAAGGCAGGGATCATAATGGCAATTATCTCAGTTTGTGGGAATGTAGCTTTCTTCTCCACAGGACTTGGCCCTATATGCTGGGTTGTGTCATCTGAGATTTTCCCTTTGAGACTTAGAGCACAAGCATCAGCCCTTGGAGCAGTGGGAAGTAGGGTCAGTAGTGGGGTGTTCTCCATGTCCTTCCTCACAGTTACTCGCGCCATTACAGTCTCAGGGACCTTCTTCGTCTTTGGGATTATTTCTTGTTCAGCCGTCGCCTTCGTTTACTATTGTGTCCCTGGAACAAAAGGGAAGACCTTGGAGGAGATTGAGAAGGTGTTCCAAGACGAGGGAGACAGCTAATGCAGAAGTCATGAGCTATATGAAGTGTGAACACGCACACACATATACCAGTAACATATATACTGTCAAGTTGGTGGCTGGCCATATTTTTCTGTGAGAGGAGATTTCTGCTTTTGATTCATAAAGGGTATGTTCTGTTTCTGTAGCATCCAGGAGAACAAGAATTGTTACAGTTGCTAACAAAACAGAGGAGAAATTTTATTATGTGATGTTATTTATTGTAGGAAGCCACCAATAGGAGTAGTTTATATTAGCTGAAGTAGATCTCAACGTGCATATGTAATTATGTTTTACAATGTAATTATTTATTTATTCTATTGGGAGTTGAGTTTAGATTACATTGATTGGTTATTTTATGATAGAAATTCTATTGTCTCTTTCTCTTGGACTTGTGCAGTTGTGCTTTTCCAACTGTAAGACCATCAATGGCGCCAGTTTTTTATTTAACAAATTATTTCAGTTAAATTTAGCAATTTTTTTTTGATACAGGAGTTTAGCATGTGTATTGAAAGAACATTAAACTAACCATAAAGTTTTGTTAGGGAAAAAAAATTACTCCTTAGCCCCCTTTTTTTTTTTGGATAAACTTTTATCAGCACACCTCTCACGTGTTTAGTTTAAATCTTCTAACTACTCCTTCATACTTCTAACAATTTGATCATATTTAATCTATTTAAAATCACTTTTTTATTAAAAAAAAGACTTAAACAAACTGACCCTTATTCGTTTATTCGGATAAAGATTACTGTCAACCTCTAGTAGAGGATATTCCTCATTAGATAAAAACAATCCTTAATGAACTAGTATTATTTGGACTTTATGCATTACATAAAATTTGCAGGAATGAATAATACTCCATTAATTCCTAATTATAAGATTCAATTAACTTTTTTTGGAGAATTTTAAAAAAACTAGTTTAATTCTCAATCATATAACAGGTTGTGTTTTATTATATTATATATTAGGTCATAAATCAAACAATATAGTTTAAAGAAAAACAATAAATTTTAATGTTTTAAAATAATGTAATTAGCATTTTTAAAATATTTTAAAAAAGTCAACTGAATTTTATAATTAAAAATTGATGGAGTACTATATAATGAATAGTGTGTGTGCCTACTGTCTACGCATTTGTGTGGGCAATTTTATCTTAGTATTATGAACTGTAAAAAATTTACCTAAATATTACAAAATCAAAATTATTTATCTATATACTACATTTAAAATCGTTTAGCAAGTGAACGACTCTCAAAACATGAAGACGTCGTTCACCTGAAGAACAACTTTCACTCCCTTACCCCCACGTTCAGCTCTTTTTTTTTATTATTATAAAAATTGTATTTAAATACTCTGTTTCTTTTACTCCACTTTTTACTCTCTTTTTAGATCTAAAGAGAATTGCAACTAATTCCCTTCCATTCCATCATTTGCTTCTTTCATCCACCTTTTATTTTATAAATCCAAGTGAATAGGAACATGTTTAAATATATTTTTTTTATAAAATTCTCTCAGCTTCTTTTTATTTAGAGAGATTAAATCTGTTACTATTCATTTGGATTTTAAAAATAAGGGATAGATGAAAGAAGCAAATAGTGAAGTGAAAGGGAATTAGTTATAACTCTCTTTGGATTCAAAAAGAGAGTAAAAAGACTAAAGGCCTTGTAGCCTAGTAGTAATGGTATCTCCTAAGTGGGAGGAGGTCACGGGTTCGATCCCGTCGTTGTAACCTCAGGCCGTTAGTGCCTGCCCGAGCCTATGAGCTCCATTTTAAAAAAAAAAGAGTAAAAAGTGAAGTAAAAGAAATGAGAGCATGTAGTTACAATTTTTATAAAAAAAAAAAAGACAAAGGAAAAACTGAACCCATGTAGGGGGAGTGAAAGCAAAGTCATTGTAAAAAAAAAAAGCTAACAAGAGAAAGAGAACTGAACGATTTTAGCTTCTTTTTCTCCTGTTAGCTTTTTCAGAGAGAGGAAAGTCATTCTTCAGGTAAATGATTTCTTCACATTTTGAAAGTCGTTAATCTGGTGAACGATTTTAAGTATAATATATGGGTAAATAATTTTAATTTTGTGGTATTTAAGTAATTTTTTACTGTTCATATTATTTGGATTAAATTGCCCATTTGTATGTGTGTACTGTGTAGTCATACATCTTGTCTTGTTTGTTTAGCACCCCTTCCGATTTTAATTATAAAACTAGTTTGAAATTTGATTTGGTCCTAAATATAAAACCCTATCTACTTTGTCTCCCATATTTAACGATTTTTTTTCTAAAATACCCCCTTAATAATAATTAGAAACCATATTAATTTCTAAATTGGAGATTTTTTTAACTATAACTTCTCTTAATTAATTTAACTTATGTCTTTAATCTCTTTAAAAAAATTAATCGGATGTTATATTTTAGTCTGAAGGGAATATTTGTCTATTTAGTTGGTGTATTTAAGCTGCAGCGTTGTAACTTGGTTTGTGTCTCTCCTTGTTGTTTATATCAGCTTTGTCTTGTATTGGTTGTGACTATTGTAATTTTGTCTTGTAATTACTAATGCAATTTTGGTTTGTTGGCCGAATTTTTTTTTAAAAAAATAAAGTAGAAACGACAGATGCCATTGGATTGATCATTGAAGGACAGACACGATTATTCACTCTCTTTTTCCATTTTTTATTTTCAAGCGCTAAGTGTGTCTTATAATTTAAATTTAGTATAAATATAATATAAATATTGCATAAATTTGTTTAAAAAATATTTCAACAATCATAATAATTTTTTAAATGATAATTAAACTATCTAAATTAGATCAAGATTCCAAGAAATATGACACCCGAAAAACCCCAAGCAAAGCTTAAAGACAAGACCAGCATGATAGATAAATGAACAAAACATGCGTCACAAAAAAACAAAAGAACAAGACATGAACAGGGAGTTTGTGATTCAACTAACACTTAATTATTGAAAGTGGGTGAAATCACCTTTTTTTTTTTTTTAGGCACCAAAAATGTCATTGGAAATAGGCACCAAAAAAAAAGAAAAAAAGAAATCACCTTTTTTTTTCGGTTACAACCTGCTGTTTTTATGTTTGTTATGTTTCTATTTATAAAACTCTTTTAAAGAATATTAATAAAATTTTAAGAAAACTAATTATATTATTTAATAATATCATATGTTGTATTTTATTTCATTATATAGTAGTTCATAAGTCGAACAACATAATTTAAAGAAAAACGACAAACTTTAATATTTTAAAGTAATATAATTATCTTTTTTAGAATTTTTTTAGAATTATTTAAAAAATGTCTTATAAATAAAAAAGTAGGGAGTACATGATTAAATCACCTATTAGGCAAATGACACTTTAAGACTTTAAATTGAAAAATAATATAGTTATAATTGTATAACTATTTAAGAAAAAATAATTAACAAAAATGCCCCTATTAACAGACAAATTTTAAATATTGGGATGCAAGTTGTAGATTTAAAAAAACAAATTAACATTTTAGAATATTCAGTTAGAAATTAGAATGATGCGTGTTAAATTAGAAGAATAATGAAGTTTTTAATCAGGTTCACATGATATTTATCTTTTTAATTTGGTGGTTAAACTCTTCTCAGTTATAAGCTTTAGTCCTTATACATATAACTTATGGGAAGAGAATACTCTCATAATCCTCTTTCTCATTATTTTTCATAGTCCCATCTCCGCCCTTGAACGATAAAATGAATGGCCTAGATTTAACACTTTATAAGTTTATTATTATAATATTGTATAAATGTGAAATTTATAAAAAAAATCTATATTACAATTATAAATTGTATAGACAGATTTTAAGAGTTTAAATTTATTTATATATATTTATAGTAATAATTTTATAAAAAAAATTAACCAAATCATTTATTTAGATAATTTAATGGTGGATATGAGATTATGAGAGGATAAAGAGAAAAGAGACAATGAGAGAAACCCAACCCTTCTTTAAAATAAAATAATGAAATAAAATTGCTTTATTGTCAACATAAAAAAAAGAAAAAGAAAAGAAAAGAAAGATATCATGCTCGATTGTTTCCCTACATCTAAATATAATTTACAGTATACTTAATGACGAAATTAATCTGGGTATATACTGAGTGAAAGCCACGTCATCAGTTACTACTATCGTTCTTCTTATAAATTAACAAATTATAAGCACACATATGAATACTTTTTTTTAATGAAATGCTTGTGTTGGCAAATATAATAATCTAATAAGAAGTAACTAAAAATAAATTGGAATTACAACAAGTTGGATATTTATTTTCAAATAAAATTGTTCAATTAGAAAATGATAATACTGCCAATGACCACGTAAACGTAATCTAATGGGATAAAAGGTCGACGGTAAGTAGAAAATTAGGCTTCAAATCTTGTTTATAAGCTCATGCAGATAATGAGTGATAATACTCTCGCTGACTTGGCAAATTAACATGGGTAGAGCTATGACTATCTATGGTGATAAACCTCGTCACCATGTGACACAATTAATGCCACCATGGTCCAGAAAAAGAAAGGGGAAATAAATAGCAAGTGAGAAAACTGAAGCTAAAAAAAAAAGTTTAAAATACAATTTACCCCCAATATTTTTAGGGACGAACAATTATAATTCTAAGGTTTTTTTCCCCCTCAACTACCCCTATCGTTTTTAGGGAGGAGCAATTTTAGTCCTGTTATTTATTTGGAGCAATTCATACCCTCACTAACATATTTGTTTAGTTTAACTATTAACTAGGGTGTATTGACCGCCATGAGGTGTATTAAATAATACGTTGTGACGAAATTAAGACGCCTGTTTTTGATAATCAACATATTGAGTTTCTTTTTTTAAAAAAAAAAATATAATTTAATTTCAGTCAAATGACATACAATATCATATTATTTAATTCACCTCATCAATTAGTTATATGGCCTTATCATTGGTCAACACATCCCAGTAAACAGTTAAACTGAATAGAAATGTTAGTGAGAGTATGAATTGCTCCAAATATATAACGTTGGGACTAAAATTGCTCTTCCCTAAAAATGTTGGGGGTAAATTGAACCCAAAAAAAAATATTAAGATTAAAATTGTTCCTCCCTAAAAATATTGGGGGTAAATTGGTGCAAACCAAAAAAAAAAATTAAAATGACCTTTGTTTTTTTTGAGGTCCAAGTTAAAATGCCTTCGTTGTCTTTCCTTTTGACCCAATCATGCAAGTTTTTTGTCAGAAATGCAATGAACTATGATTTGAATATCCCCTAAACAGACAAATAGAAAACAGCACAGTGAACAGTAAGCGAGAATCAGATCAGTTCCTTTCAACAAAATACTCTCAGAAATATCTGAGAGCAATGATGTTTATGAAAAAACAAAAAAAGAAGTAAACTGGGAGAACATTTTGCTTTTGAAGGATTTATTAAGACAAAGATTCTCTACAATAAATTTCTGAGGTTAAAAACTTTTCACCACTTTACCAAAATCTTCAATGAGTTTGTGGTCACATGCAGGGAAAAAATTAGGTGATCCATTAAGATAGGAAGCTGAGAGATCACTTTCATGATTTAATTTTCACAATCAAGAGACAAGCTTTCTCCATTCCCTTCTGGAAATACCACTTTCCAGATTCAAAAATGCCATTTAAATCCAGACATGAAGGAAATAACACAACTTTCTTTCCAGATTGTGAAAGACAATACAATAAACCCTATAATTTCAAACTATATTCTTTCCTATATATGGTGGAATGAACCCAGTCACAATCAGTCCATATCCACTTATAATACAGACAGCTTTTATAGGAATGACAGTTATATATGACACTCTCTAGTTACAGACTTGAGAACTATGAGTTGCAGAAAATGCAACTCCTTGATATGATACCATGAACAATGCTTCCTTTTTCTACCTTAAGTTTCCAACTCCTCTTGTTCCACAAGTGCACAGCAAAACTTTCCTTGTTAATCTGTTTAAGTTTCTTCACCAACCATTTTGATTGGAGTTCATCATCTCTAGGTCTTTGAAACAGACTAGCAATACTTCTCCAATCCACAGGATAAAATGCAGATGGTGGCATAACAGTGAAGTTGAATCCTGGTTCTCCACTCACCCTAGAGACCACTCTTGAGACCAAGTAAGGACCATTATGGCCCCACCTATTCCCATCAAATGTGAGTGCAAATTCTTCCATGAACTTGAAAAGTAATGGATGGTTTTTATCAAATATCAGCAAAGCATTGTTGAGTCTGCTCCATTTCCCAGTTTTTGCATCCAAGTTCTGTGCTCCAATGGCGTTTCTCAGTTTAGAGAGACTCTTCAATACTATAATATCTGCATCCATGTAAATGCCTCCAAACTTGTACAACAGAGCAAGCCTTAGCAAGTTTGAGAGGTTTTGGCCTAAAGAGATTTCACCTGGATTCACATTTCCTTCCTTCAGATTATTGTACCATGATTCTGCATGAGTGTCTTTGAATATGTAATCAAAATCTGGGGAGATTGCTGTTACTCTGAACCCATTTGTCAAAAATGGCTTGAGGATTCGAGAGCCTCCATGGGAGTCCATGGATTTGGAGACTATCACCAAGCAAGCATTAGGGTGAGACTTGAACAAGCTCTCCATGGATGAAAACTGTATTTCACCAAATGATTCTAATGAAGCAATCCAAGTCATGAAGAACTTGATTTTACAAGATGATGATGAGGAAAAGGACGAGGAAGAAGAAGAAGAATTCTCTCCAGCAAAAAATAATTTGATTCTGTTCTGAAATAAAGAAGCCAGAGCTACTGAGCGCAAACTTCTTAGGCCTCTCTTGTGTCTCCTGGTTCGTCTAGACCTGTTAAAGGGAAATTTCTCGGTGGTCTGAAATGACGAATTTCGCAAGGTGGGCGAATTAATCTTCGAGAAATTCGCAGAATCGTCCTTGTGGATGGCGAACAACACAGAAGAAGAGAGTGTCAGCTGGGAAGAAGAAGACCATTTCCGGACCGGTTCTTCCCTGGGTTCACTCATCAACGGCGAGACAACAATGGGTTTCGATGGCGATTTGGCCGACGAGAAAGGGACATGAACCCAGAAAACAGTGAAACCATTGTAAGCCAAGAGGAAGAGAAGAAGGAAAGCGAAGCAGGATGTGGGGAAGCAGAAGAATACACCAAGCACGGATTTTTTGAGGTCCTGAAGTTGGCGAAGAAGAAGAAAGGGGAAGTGAAACTGAGTCAGCGGTTTCATGCTGCTCTCAGTCATGGCCTTTGGGGGAAGGAGATGATTCAAAAAGTTTGAAGTTTGAACTTTGGATTTTGAAAGCAGTCGCAGGGAAAGTTGTAGGAGAGCATTTTAATGGCGGAAGCGGTAAAAAGGATTTAAGGATCATAAAAATAAGAGTATTAAATTGGGTTTTGGGTTTTAAGATCATTGGGAACCAAAAACGTATAAAGTGGAGAGATTGATTTTGGTCAGCTCATGAGAGAAAGAGTGAGACAGAAAACTGAAGAAAGGAACTGCGTGGCCGGGCCTTCTGGTTCACGTTGATTGGCTGTCTTACCGTCTGGCCATCTATGTATAATTATATATTAATTAATATTTAAATATCAATATATTTAATAGAAAGAATCACAAAACAAAAAAAACCATTTAAATTTTTAAATCTCATGATTTCATATAAAAATAAGTGGTCAATTACATTATAAATTTAATTTTTATTGACAACAAGACTTTTTGAGATTTTTAAATTCGAGTGGCATTTAATTATTTTTCTCTCTATTTAATATTCCTTCAAATTTTTAAATACAAAATTAAATACTCTCCATGACTTGAAAATTTCAGTCAGGCTATTAGTTTTGAATTGTGTTGGGGTGAAGTCGCTCTTGAAAAAAACGTTTCTTTTTTTGCCAGGAAAAGAAAAAAAAACTTTTCTTATATAATAAACATGGGAGTGTATATACATAAGATATTAAAAATTAAATAGGTCATTTAGTCGAATGAAATACTCGATTAAGGGTCAGTAGGTCAAACTGTATAACTAACTCAGGATTAAATTGGTGAAAAGTCAAAATTTTAGGTTTATTAGTATAAAATTCTAAAGAGAATTAATTTTTTTAAAACAAAAGAAGGGGTGAATCGGTTCAATCACATGATCAGTCTAATTCACCGCCGTGTTGATTGGCCAAACCGGTCCGATCCAACTCTGAAAAAAAAAAACCCAAACTAGACTGGACGGTTTTCTGTTTAAACCAGCCAGTCGGTCCAGTTTTTCATATCATGCATATACATGAAATAAAAATGATTGTCAAAGTTTTTTAATTAATTTTTCTTATTATTTCTATTAAAAATTTATAATCCACTTTTTTAAGTTTTTTAAATATGGTTCATGACAATTTTTCTCTTATTCCCTCTTAAGAACTTCTCATTTTCAAGCTTCTATCTTTAATTAATACTCCTCCTGATCTTAAATATAAAATTCAGTTAACTTTTTTTAAAAAAAAATTAAGGATATTAGATAAATTAGTTAAGGAAAGTTATAGAAAAGAAAAATTACAAATATAGGAATCAAAGTAGTGTATAATTAAAGTTAAGAGACTATTGATATGGATAATATAAGAAAAAATAGTTAAATATAAGAGATAAAGTAGATATAGGTTTTATATATAGGACCAAATTAAATTTTCAATTAAATATTATGATTAGGAGTGGAGTGATTACTTTTGTAATAATGAAATTACCTTACCATTAAAACAAAATTAAGTCATCTACACTTTTAAGGATAGATCATATTTAAATCGTAACATCAATGTCGTGGTAAGTTTTCAATATGCAAACCAGTGTGACAGTCCAGTCCTCAGCTGAAACAACCAATTTAACTCAGCCTTCGTCAATTTTATGAATAATATTCATCTGAGAGCTTTGGTGACCAAAAATAAGAATGAAAGAAATCAAATTTTAAAATTTTCAAATTTCAAAGGGAAAGCTCTTAAATTATAGTGTGCGTGCGTGTACGTGTATACACATCACAAATAAATTTTCACATAGCTGCCTCACTCTCTCCATTTTTTTTTTAAATTTGCAATCTGACATTTGTGTCTGCGCAGAAGAAGAGCAGAGCAAGAAAAGAGCCAGATTATCACTTCCCCGCTTTTAATTGTTAATTTTACAAACACAATGGGTAGAAACCAATGAAAAAAACATCGGATCCTTGTCCAGTCCAAACCAAGCAAAAATTGGGGAAGGGGTCAAATAAATATGACCGGTCGAAATGGTGACTGGAACCGATTTAAGCTAAAAAAAAGAAAGAAGAGAATTTATTTTTGTTTTAAAATTTAATTTCATAAAATAACAGTAACATAATTATAGACATTATAAATTATACTAACATATTATAAACAATTTTTTAAAAGATTTCTATTTTATTTATAAAAATTTAAAAAATATATTAATGTATTAACACTTATTTTAATATTATCATTTAAAATTTCTTTTGTCATATATGTCTTTAATTTTTATGTCTATGTAATTTTATTTTATTATTATTAATTAAATTGTGATATTTTAATATAAATAGTCTGACCTCTAGTTAACTAGCACTTCAATTGATTCATTGTCAGGTCCCTTTTTTCTTTTTTGGAAAACACAAAACAGTCTCTGGTTCAGAAAATGAGAACCTCGAGTCAGAGCACACATGCAGTTAGAACATATACAGTACAGTGTAGAGGAAAAATGAACAAAAAGAATTTTTCATCTTTATCTCCTCCAATCCCAAGCACGGACTAACCAGTGGTTACAATTACAGACATATATCTGCTTCAACGTTCCCTATTTAAATATTTTACGTCAGGAAAAAGAATGAACACACAAAAAGGGATTTATGGATATCATAGGAAAGGCGATACAGTCATACAGAGTCCGCATAAACCACTTACCACTTACCACTTACCACCCACCCCCCAACCTTTTTCGACAACAACACAGAGTTTATATATTGATACAGTCGACTCATTACAGTAACTAGCATGGTATCTCTGGAAGAAGCAACCAACTTCATAGAAGTCCTCTTCTTCTCTTGTAATCACTAACCGTCAGTGTCAATGCATGCCTCCTGCCATCATTTTCCGGGACTCGAAATCCCACTGTTGCTTCTATTCTTTGCTTCTTTCCCATGAAACCTGCCTGGGCTCCCTGGGCTCCACCAAACTTCTGAAGTAATGCTAATGAAATCGGTAACTCAAAATTATGCAGCATATTTGACTCGGTCCCTTGATCCACCGGAGCACTTGTATCTACTAGCTTCCCAGCATCAGCAGCAGCTTCCAAAGCTGCAGCAGTAGCCACCATGCCTGCCTCTGCAATTGCTCCCGTGCCATTGATGCCTGCACCGGCCACTGGGCCATTGGCATTATTATTTCCAGCTTCACCAGGTTTTGAAGCATAGTAGTTCCTTGATCTAGTCCATCTCCTTGAAAATGGATCATAACCTGCCTCACCAGCTTTCAAGGTTGCGCTGACTGCCTTCAATTCAGAAGCATTTTTAAAGTTCTCAAATCTGTTCTTTCTGTTCATCTCAGCCAGCTTCAATGCCTTGGCATCCTTCTCCTTTGCTTGTCTAACTGCCTCTAATTCTAACAGTCTTGCCTTGATTCTCTCAACTTCTGCCTCATTGTTCTTACTCTGTGCTATTTCCAATTCCCTCCTCAGTCGATCTTTCTCAGCTGCAATATTTAATGGCCTTGTTGAAGCAGATTTTTTTTCCTGTAACATCTGTTTAACAGTAGCTGCAGAGTATACAAATGTGTTAATCTTTTGAATAGCTTGTTTTTTCTCCAAAACATCTTGTTTGCTTGGCATCCTCCCACCACTTCGATCTACCTCTTTAACCCATTGTTTGAATTCCTCCTCAATTGGTGCAGAGTCACTTACCATAGCCATTTGCCACCTAGCAGCAGAATTTTCATTTCCCCAAGTAACATTTAAGTACTTGTATGTGGTTTTATTCTCTAGTCTATATTGCCGCTCAGGTTCTGTGGCATCAACATTTCTCACCATGCAGAGGCGGTAGATCGGTCCAGACTTTGATCTACCAATACCAACTCTTACAAAGCAACCAACAATTAAATCCTCAAAGAAAGGCTCCATAAACCATTTAGCTAGTTTTGACCTACGAATTGTAATTTCTTTAATATCATCAAATGTTGGCCCATCAGACATTGCCCTGTCATCATCACTGTCACCAATTCCTCCATCCCCAGTTGACCCTTCATCATCACTGTGAGACCTACTTTCACTCTCACTATGGCTTGAACTACTAAGGCTTGTTGAAGTAAATGGCTTGCGCTTTGGTGAAAAATGTCGGGGCCCTGAACCTTTAGATGCCTCTCTCATTCTACGGTGGCCTTCCGGGTCTTGCTGTTTCAACCTCTTTGCTCGCAATTCATTAAGTGCATCATCCTTAGCAGCTGACCTGTCAGCAGATCTGGCTGATGAACGCACACGCGATGATGGGAGAGGCGGAGTTTGTTTTCTGGGCACCGTTGACTTCCCTTTCTCACGCTTTGATGCTATCTTCCCCAACAAATTTTTATCATCTTTTTTGGTTGCCCTATCAGACAAGATCATCTCTCTTTGAAGTTCAGTCATCTCAGAGAGCTTCCGCCGGTCATCTTCATTTTTATACAGATCATCACCAATGTCAGATTCATCACTGCTATCACCCTCATGACCTGAATGACCATCATCCCCATCCCCTTCTTCTTGACTGACCTGATCATCATCTCTTTCTGTTGAATCTAATCTCTTCTTTAAAGGAACTTGAGATCCAGAGGGCTTTCTACTTGCAAAAGCGAGATCATCATCTGAATCATCATCCCTAGAATCACTCCCACCATCTGAATACGAGCCATCATGTTGCCTCCTGGAAGGTGGTAGAGACTGTCGTTTTCTCCCTGTCCCAGTTCTTCCCGCAGCCTCCAAAAGCAAATTTTCTAAATCTGCCATAGTCGTCCCCCTTCACCGTTTCAATTCAAGTTGATCCTGCATATGTATCACGGTGTTAATTGCTATCAATAAGCCACGTTACAGCTTCAGATTCATGAAAGCATATACAGAGTAATTACATGAATACATGCAAGATAGGTACCAATATGAATTCGATCAACTCAGCTATGTGGGTGTCAATTAACAATGGAAGAGAGATGAGGTTGGGGCTGAGGTCTTAGGACCAATTTGGTTGGCCGAAATTTTAGCATGGAAATCAAATCGGACTACATTCCACCTGCTCGAGCAGGTTTGGTTGCACAAAGGGGGAGAACAGTGCAGCAGCTAGGGAAGAAGTTTCCAGCGGAGGAGAGATGTTTACTGCCAGGGGTGGGGGAAAGCTTGGTCCAAGAAGGGAGAGGAAGATAAATTAACTGAACTACCCATGAAGAAGCAGGTTGATAGAGGCATTTTTACCAGATTTGGCCAGAAGAAGTAGAACAGATTGAAAACTTATTTGCAAAGAAGAAGCGTGACAGATTTGCACAGACGAACAACAGCAATATTCCGGCCTAACTAAAACGAAGAACTTAACTCAACACAAATTTAATAGCCAAGGAGGACGGGTGGGGTGAAAAGAGAGATTTGAATGTAAAGAATCTTAACCTCGAAGGCAAGAATTTAGATCTCCAACGGACCCTAACCCCAGAGATTTTTATCGACTCTCTTTCCGCTGTCACGTCCGAAGCCGATTCCCTCTCGTCGGTTGAGTCTCAGCTGACGGCGGCGTGGATGCACCGTGCTCTCTCACCCGTGGATTTCCCTAGTCGTTCTCGCCAACAAAAGAAATTGACTTCAGCCACCAATTTTCTGACCTTCGGCAAAGCTGTCGTAACTGGGAAGGACTCCCTCTTCTCCGTCAATCCCTCAATCACCGGCGACACGAGCTGGCCCCGATGCCATCGACCCAGCCTAGCCGCCAAGCTCTCGTAGATTTTGATCCAACCTAATGCAAATTCACATCGTGAGAAAAGAGATGTCAAGATATATTAAAAATCTAGTAAACAAATCCAATCTGTCTCAGGGAAAATGTGGTCGTACTAGTACATCGCAGATTCCCTGTTTTTTATTTTTTATTGGCCATCCGCGGATACTCAGTTTATTGGAGTCTTTTTACCCCGGCGGGTGTTAATAAAAAAAATAATGAGAAAATCGTGTTTTGGTTCCAAATATACAGTAAAATAGTCTTGGGACTCCTTTGTAAATAATTTCTCAATAAAATAATAATTTTTCTCTCCCCTATGTTACATGACTGACAATCTGACATGTCAATTATTTCAATCATCTTCTCTTTCTCTCTTCCTCTATTGACAACTTAGTGTATTTCTATTAACAACTCAGCGTGTTTTTATTGACAATTCAATGTATTACCATTGACAACTATAGCACATACACTCTCTTTCCCCCATTGACAACTTCATGTGCCATATTAACAAGTCAGCATGTTTCCATTGACAATTCAGTGTGTTTCCATTGACAACT
>JBAGKO010000015.1:17420487-17432931 GCA_037177275.1 Acacia concinna | reverse complement strand
TAGATTAAAAGTTACAAAGCCGACCCCCCTTCTAACTTGTGCAATTTCAGTTTTTCCTTAGACACCCAATGTATATTTCTTTTGTTTTCTGTACTTTTCCACAAAAAATTAGTCACTATTTGATCAATCCTTTTGAGCGCATTTCTTGGAAATAAGAAGCATGACATAGGGAACACAGGAATCGAGTTAGCAATTGATTTAATAAGTACCTCTCTTCCTGCCTCTGACAGAAAATTGTGCTTCCAGCCTTGTATTTCCTTGTCATTCGATCCATCACAAAATTAAGCACCTGCATTTTTTATCATCCCTACATTATGGGTAGACCCAAATAATTACCAAGAATATCAACAGCATGAACTTGGAATATGTGGCCTAACTCTTCTTTTAATGATAGCAAGGTATTTTTTGAGAAAAATAGTCAGGATTTATTAACATTTATTCGCTGTCCTGAGGCCTCACAATATTGGTCCAAAATGCCTTTTAAATATCTACAAGCCTGAACATCAATATGAAGAAACAGTACAGAATCATTAGCAAAGAAGCTATGAGTCACCGCTGGGCTTGCTCACGTTATTTTGATGCCTTTAATTCTTCTATTTCTTTCAGCCATTTCAATTTGCCAAGAGAGGACATTACTAACAATAAATAAATAAATATGGGGAGAGAGGGTCACCCTGGTGCAAGCCCTTCTTCGGATTGACTGTAGATATTCTCTTCCCAGATAACATCAGAGAAAAGGAGATAGAATTGATGCACCGACATATTCTATCTACCCAATCTTGGCAAAAACCCATTTTAATCAATGTAGCATACAAAATATCCCATTCAATTCGATCATATGCTTTATTCATATCAAGTTTCAATGCAGTCTCATATACCCCCATTTTTTTTGTTTTCATACGATGGAAAACCTCACGAACTATTATAATATTATCCTGAATCAATCTACCAGGCACAAATGCTCATTGGCTTTCCTATATGATCTTTCCCAACAATGGTTAAAGCCTATTTGAAAGCACTTTTGAAAAAATTTTATAGGAAAAATTGCACAAGCTAATAGGCCTATACTCGTTAACAGTTTTGGGGCATTCACTTTTCGGGATAAGCACCAGATTAGTTTTGTTAACATCCTCAATACTAAAACCAAAACTGAAAAAATTTCGAACAAGTAAGCAAACCTATGGTCCCACCGTCTCCCATGCTTTTTGATAGAAATTTTCAGTGAATCCGTCTAGTCCTGGAGCTTTGGAGCTCCCCAATTCAAATGTCGCTTTTCTGGCTTCATCATCTGTGATGGGTCCCATCAACACCAAATTGTCTTCTTGAGTTATTACCTCATCAATATAGCTGAGAATGTTATTGAAGTCCTTTGTTGGTGAGCTTGCAAGCAAATCATTATAGAATTTAGAGAAGCATTTTCCAATCTGGTCTTCTTGTTCCAGCCACTCTCCTTGATCATCCTTGACCCTTGTTATTCTATTTCTGCACCTTTTTTGGATTGTTGTCATATGGAAAAATTTGGAATTTTGGTCCCCGCATTTTAACCATTGAACTTTAGACTTTTGTGCCCAGTAAATCTCTTCTTGCTCCCAAAGTTCACTAATTTTCTTCTTCAGCTCCCCCACTTCCCTTGCCACTTCTTTATTCCAATCCTTACTCAAACAAGCTTGTAGCCTTGATCGAGTTTTATTGATGATCATTGCACTATTCCCAAATTGCTTCCTACTCCATTCCTCTAACACTTGCCCAAGGCTTGTAAGGTTATAGACCAATCCCGGTAGGTCACTACTCCCTTCCACTCCCTTCCAATTAGCCTTAATAATTTCCATAAGGACCGGGTGTCTCAGTCATCTTTCATCAAAATGGAACAGTCTTGGAGTTTTTGAATAATTATGTACAAATTCCAACTAAATTGGGCAGTGATCTGAACCAATTGCCTATAGTACATGACATATCCCATTTGCAAAATTCATTCGCCATCTGTTGTTGATAACTACTCGATCTAGCTTTTCCCTGATAAGACCTTCCGCTTCCCTATTATTTGCCCGTGTAAATTTGCATCCTTTAGTCTCCACCTCTACCATGCTGCAATTCGTCATGAAGTCCCTAAATCTTTGCAGTTCCCTTGGCGATTTCTCAATGCCTCCTTCCTTATCCCAACTATATAGAAGGTCATTAAAATCACCCAACACAGACCAAGGGGTGCTTTGATCTGGACATAACCTTTCCAGCTGACCCCACTATCTCAATTTTTGAGTGTATTCTTATGGTCCATATACCAGAGATACTACCCCATAATTTACACCACTAATTTCCAGACTATCAATATGAATAAGAAATCTACTTAACACACTTATATGTACTGTCACCCCTTCACACCACCATACAACTAGCCCCCAAATCTTCCCACTGGTTCATTATATACACCATTTTCAAATTAGTTTCCTCCTTATATTTTCAGCCTTCTCCTTTTTCATCTTTATTTCAGATAGAAATAATAAATCTGGTTTGAGCCTTCTACACTGGAACCTCAGTTGTCGAATTGTTAGGGTGGTTCCCAACCCTTGACAATTCCACCCTAAGCAACTCATGGCTCCTGGGTGGCTGCAGATGGCCAGCCACCACACCTTTCAATATGTACCGAAACATTTTCAGTAAAAAGAGCTCTCTTGATTCTAGTGCTTCTATACTTATATTTACTGACCTTTTCAATTTTTTGCCCTTCAAAGAATGAGTAATTCTCTTGAACATCAATATGGATTTCTTTTTCCAAGAACTCCCTTTTTTCCTTGGTTGACCTTGTATAGACCTCAAATTCTCCCCTTTAAAATTTTGTACAAGCCCAACGTTCCAGTTCCTCTTTGGCTTCCTGTTTGATCCCCGAGAACCCCGGCGAGTCTTTTTCATGATTCTTCCTCCGCTTTGCTAATGGAGAAGTCCAGTCGCTCTCCACACTTCTTTTTAGGTTTACTCTCTCAACTTGCTGCACTAGCTCACCAATTTCACGATTATTCCCATTTTACTCACCATTATGATCATTGTGCGCTTCTATCTCTCCCATCTCTGTTGTAAACACTTCTGACCCATACCATTTCAGCCCATTCCCTTCTAGTATGTTACTAACTTGATTGGGGCCAAACCCTTGGTTTTCTTTACGGAAGAAAGGATTAGCTAGGCCCATTACATGGCCTATGATAAAATCCAGTGACTGTTGACTTCTACTCCCTCTTATCTCATTTTCCCAATTTGACTTCCTTACATATGGGCCCCCAGATGTCACTTCGCCTATTCTACTGTCCTCTCCCATTAAAATCTTTGGACATACATTACTGCCACAAGCCTCCATTTCCAAGTTTTCCTCTGCTCCCCTACATAGAGACCCGTGCCCATCTGCCATACACACCTCTCTAGGTTTACTCTCTTCCCTCCTCTGATCCCTAGAATTCTTCTTTTCCAATGATGCCCGGCCAATGCTTCCCCTTGCAGGCAACGACTGGAAAGATCTCACAAGTTGAGCACACATGTTCGCATCAAAGGCTCTTTTAGGTTCATTTGTTGGGTCATCATCATCCTTAATCACACACGATCTATCATCATGCCCCAATTTCCCACATATAAAGCAAAATTTAGCAAGCTTCTCATATTTAACCTTCACATTTACATCCTTCAATCCGTCAGGATGAGGAACTTTGAACATTAGGACTAGAGCTCTATCAATGTCAATTTCCACCTGAGCTTTACAAAAGTTTCGGTTTTTAAATCTCGGTTCATCTGGATTCTCCACTTTAATGACTATGCCCAGCTTACTTGCCATTGCTCTCACATTTATTTCTAATTTTCCTTTTGGCGGGATATCGTGCAGCTGTATCCAAAACGCACATGTCTTCACCTGGATCTCACTATCACATAAATATGGTTTCCTTTTTTCCAGAGTCAGTATGTGTTGTCTTACAATCCATTGATTCCTTCTAACACTCTCTGTACCTCCTCCACCCCCTCAAAAATAAACTCAAACAAGTTGAAACCCAACACATTTATCTCTATTCCTTTTTTCACCTTCCAGGCAGCACTAACTTGTTCTCTTACAGCACCCACTGCAACTTTAGCATTCGAGATTACTCTTCCGATTAACCTCCTGTCATTCTCTTGGTTTACCGTATCACCTTTCCACTGTATATGGCACTCTAAGCCCTCCATTGTTCTCAGCTCGTCAGCCAATCCCTGTCAATGGGTATTCTTCTAGTCGAGATCAGAAACCAAACAAATTCCAATATTGAGACTGAACACCGCCGTGGCGTCAAAGAAGTATCTTAGGTTTTTGGGAAGAACCCAATCGCCTCTCAAGCTGAGAGAAAAAGATCCTATTCTAGTTCATACTACCAAACAAGGCCCTAATTAAAAACAATTATATCTAGCACATCCCATAACATATTAATGACGGATGTACATAACAATAAGTACACGTTTGGATTAATTTTTAGATCATACTCCCTTTGATTTTAATTATAAAGTCTAGTTAATTTTTATTAAGAATTTTAAGAAAGTTAGTTCATTAATTAATCATATCATATATTGAGTTTTATTATATTATATATTAGTTCATAAATCAAACAATATAGTTTAAAGAAAAACAACAAAGTTTAATATCTTAAAGTAATAATTAGTTTTCTTAGAATTCTTTTAAAAAATCAACTGAATCTCATAATTAAAATTAGAGGGAGTAGGCATTTGCGTCACATCCATCTGTTTCTAGATTCAACTCTATAGAACAAAAGGTGTGGAAAATTTCTGTTGGGAATTCTCTTCTCTTGGGCACCTCAAAGAGGTGGTTACTTGTCGGGCTTATTCGATTTGAGGCACCTAGACTAATTGGTTCACGGGCTCACTGGATCGGGAGCTCAGATTCTGGCCAAATACCAGGACTCGATGGGTTAAGGTCCACCATAAAAAAAAGGGGGAATTTCAGTAAAGGACTGCAGTTGAGAATTAATATCAGCACAGCTCATTCACTTGTTTATAGGTTACGATGATATTAATTCTCAACTGTAGTCCTTTATTGAAATTCTTAAAAAAAAAAAAAAAAGTACGTGGAGGAAATTTTATCCCTCGTTTTTTTTTTAAAGGCTCCGGGTTTCGAAGTTTGCCACGTAAAAACTCCCTTCGTGGGACTTTCAGTGAAATTTACTGTGACTTTCAGAGAGGGAGCATCTTTGGTCCTTTATACCTTAAATATCTATATCCTCAAAAGACCATTTTAGCCTTAGCGCATGCATGCCAGTTGTCAAATTGCCAAGTGAAGTAATTACGTCTCCATCTTCGCATGCAGGCAGAGGAACCAAAAATAAACACAACTGACCATTTCAAGTTTCCACGATAAGTAAAGAGAGTCCACTAAATCTAATCGCTCATAACCAGAAACTGAAAATCCGTAAGACGATGGACCAAATTCAACACAAATTCGTCGACGTCGGAGGCCTCAAGCTTCACGTGGCTGAAGTCGGAACTGGTTAGAATAATATTCCTCTAATCTATACTTCTTTCCTTCCTATGATCCGAAGGTTAAAACATTCTCTTTCTTTCTTTTTGCTATTTTAGGCCCTAATGTCGTCGTTTTCCTGCACGGCTTCCCGGAGATCTGGTTCTCCTGGCGCCACCAGATGATCGCCCTTGCCGGTGCAGGCTTCAGAGCTATCGCCCCCGATTACAGAGGCTACGGCCTTTCTGACCCGCCGCCTGAACCCGAGAAAACCTCCTTCTCTGTCATTACCAGTGACCTTCTCAGAATGCTTGATGCACTTGGCCTTGCTAAGGTTGCTGGATATATGTGTGTGTGTGTGTGGGGAATTAATTAAATTTTGTGTTTTTTTTTTTTGAATGTGAACATTATGTAGTGAATTATCCTAGATGAGTTAGGGTTTCACCAATTCTACTTTTCGTTTAATAATAATAACAGTGAATCAAACTAAGCAACTAATATCCAGGAATGAGCAATTTCCCGACTGCTTTTGTTTAAAAGCTGTCCTTATGGTCGTCTGTGATTATTAATTAGCTGTTCAAAATAAATAGTGATATTCAATATTGACGGTTCAGCATTCTAATTATATATCGGCAAACTGGAGATGAATTAGCTAAGTAAGATGTTTTCCTATGGAACAGTAACTAATTACAGGATTAATTGGTTAATACTCCCTCCGTTCTTAATTATAAGGGTCTGTTGACTTTTTTGGAGAATCTATTACATTATATCTTATGCTTTATTATATTATATATTAATTCAGAAGTCAAACAATATAATTTAAAGAAAAACGACAAATTTAAAGGTCTTAAAGTAATGTAATTATCTTTTTTAGGATTTTTTTAAGATTATCTAAAAAAGTCAACATACCCTTATAATTAAGATGAAAGGGAGTATTATGTCTTAATATATATTGCCTCTTATGTTCAACAACGTAGGTAAATGTAGGTATTCCTTGTTGCAAAAGACTATGGAGCTCGACCTGCATTTTTACTTGCACTTCAACACTCTGAAAGGGTCTTAGGTGTTATCTCGTTGGGAGTTCCATATTTTCCTCCTACCCCACCTCAGTTTCACAAATATCTACCAGAAGGTTTCTTCATTTCAAGATGGGAGGTAATCTTAAACTGTGTTAGTTTGAGTTCCCAGCAAGTTTCGACTGTAATCATTATTATTGGTACCACCTGCATTATGTAACCTTAGATTGTTCTGTTTTAATTTGTTTTGTCAGGAACCAGGAAGGGCAGAGGCTGATTTTGGACGTTTCGATACAAAGACGGTTTTGAAAAAAATTTACATACTCTTCTCCAGAAGTGAGATACCAATTGCTGAGGAAAACCAGGAGATTATGGATTTGGTGGATCCATCAACCCCTCTTCCCACTTGGTTTACTGAAGAAGATCTTGCGGCTTATACAGCTTTGTATGAGAAATCTGGATTACCAAACGCCTTGCAGGTCCCATACAGGTAATGGAATCATGATTATTCTCGTTCTTAAGAAAATCCAATCATCCGCTATATATATATATGTTGCAATTCCTAACACTGCATTATATTGTATACAATAATTGGCTAATTGTACTGCTAGTCTGAAAATATAACTAAAGTGGGTGCTTGCATAATAAAGTTGAGTTAATGAAAGTACAATTTTATCCCAAAAATAACCACTTAACCACGTTAGGCGTCTGAAAGTTTTCCAATTAGCAAATTCACCCTGACCGTTAAAGAAAAAAAAGATGTTGATCCTTAACATTTTTATGTAAAGGACAAAATTGCTACTTCAAATTTCAAAATCTTTCTGACACTCTTGAGTAGTTAGATAAAATGGTCCTTTATCAACCCAATACAATTTGCAGTATCTGTCTCTAAGAATTTTGTGCATGAGATGAGCTGACATTTTGAGTGTTTGCATTTATATATATATATATATATATAGGTCACTGGGTGAAGAGTACAACATAGGAGATCCAACAGTGAAAGTTCCAGCACTTGTAGTAATGGGTGGGAAGGATTATTTCCTAAAGTTTCCAGGGATTGAGGATCTGATAAAGAGTGGAAAGCTGAAAGAATTTGCCCCCAACTCTGAGATAACTTTCATTCCTGAGGGAACCCACTTTGTTCAGGAGCAATTTCCAGAACAAGTTAATCAGCTCATTATTGACTTCCTTCTCAAGCAGCTCAAACTTGATTGAAGTTTCTGGAGACAGGACATATATATATATATATATATATGATTATGAGTTGAAGTTGCTAAAAAATATGTGTGTGTACAAGATTCCATGACTCTGAGCTTCACTGTTAGGATTCTAATAAAATTAAAGTAATGAATAAAAGGCATTTCCTCCGGGATTGGCTGTAGGCATTAATATAACTAGTTTGAAGTTCTATCTCTCTTTGGAAATAAATATATTAGTAGATGTTATTGTGGGAGATTTTATTTGTATCAGTGTTAAAAGTTAACTGTTTTTGTCATGTCATAATTTTATGTTTTTATCATATATCACGTGATTTAAAAAATAAAACTTGTCATTTGACATATGAATTTTAAAGAAAAATTACAGAAAATTATTGTGAAAATTGGAAAAAGACAAATAATTACGTTGAATTTCAATCTCCAACAGAATTTATTTAAAATGTTAAAATGTTGCAAAATTTAAGAAATTACCTAACTATCCTTACTTTTTTAATATAAAATCCTCAACAATCCTTTATTAGCTGCCGGAGCTTTGATAGTCTCATCTCAAACGATCCTAGGCTGGAACATTTTGATCTCCGCAATTTCTTATCTCAGCTAGGACTGGGATCAAGATCACGATCACTTCTTAAGATCTTGATCTAATCCTGATCTCGATTTATTTTATTTTATTTTTTATATCATAAATTAATTGATTCTTTTTATTTGTGTATTATTACCCATTATTAATTATGTTATTATGTTATCGTTTTAAGAGATGTGTATCACATTTTAGTTGGAGTTAAATCACATATATCTTGATATTAATCATAACTATATATTATATAAAAATAATGATGAAGATGAAGATAATAATAATAAATATTATTTCTAAATTATAGATTAATTAGTGTAATTATTATAGCTTTATTACTTGTAAAATGTTCATTTTAAATGATAGAATATATTTTTAAATTTTTTTATAAGAACTAGTTTGATCCTAGTTGTCGATAATATTGTGATCTAATCAAGACCGGGATTGGGATCTGGTAATCCCAGTCTTAAATCTAAACACCCCCTCACACACACACATATATTTTTTGATTTTTCAAACAAATGTCATCACCATGAATACTTCAGTTTTTAATATAGATAATGAAGTTATAAATGGAGTAGGCCGGAGCCCAAAAAAAAAAAAAAAACCAAAAGTTGTAAATAGCTAGGATCGACCGGAGCTTGGCAGTCTCATGTATTTTTTAAATACTTAAGATTATATGTCATTGTTTTTTAAATGAAAAGATATATAATTAAAAAAAATAAAATAGCAAAACCGTTATTTTTAACGGTTATTTTAATGTGTTAACTTTTTTTTAAAAAAAAGTTGACATTATACTGCTTCTAATATTTAATATAAGGTTTAGTTGATTTTTTTTAATAGAAATTAAAGAAATTAAGTAAGTTACTTAATTAAATTATATGTTGTGTTTAATTATATTATATATTATTTTATAAATCAGACAATTAATTTAAAGAAAAAATTATAACTAATTTAAAGTGAGTTAATTATTTTTTTAAAAAATTTTTCTAAGTAGTTAATTAAATTTTATATTTAGCATTGAGAATGATATTGAAACTTCTATCCTTTGTTCCTATAAGCTGAAATTCTGTTTTTTTTTAAATAAATACATAATTCCTTGTTTTGATATGTAGGTAAAGTTGGTTGAAGTGGAGAAGGATTTTTTCATTGTCTTTCTCTCAATTTCTTCTCATCATCCTATCTCAACCATTGGATTATGAGAGAGAAAATCTCTCTTTCATTTTTCTCTCATAATCTAATAGTTAGGATGGAATGATAATAAGAAAATGAAAGAAAGATAATGAGAGAAGCAAGATCCAATCAAAGGCAGTTGTTAATATATTTTATGGGTTAAAACTTAAAAGATAAGTTATATTTAAAGAAGGGTTAATGTGCTTAAATAGCCATAAACTTTTGTCAAAAGTGCAAAAATAACCATAAATTATTTTTTGGAGCAAAAATAACCATGAACTTCTGAAAATGGTGCAAAATCGTTAAGTTACTGTAGCGCTGTTAATTTTTTATAAGGATTTTCTACGGTAAATTAACAGTTTGCTACAGTAACTTAACAGTTTTGCACCATTTTCAGAAGTTCATGGTTAGTTTTGCTCCAAAAAAAAGTTCATGGTTATTTTTACACTTTTGAGAAAAGTTGATGGCTATTTAAGCACCTTAACCCTTTAAAGAATTGTTTTTTGTTCTGTTTCCCCCCTGACATCTTTATTTCCTCACCTGTGGCACATATCTATCAAAAGACCACTTAGTCTTAGTTTTTGTTTGGAATAATTTATTTAGGGGTAGTAAAATCTTATTTGTGGAGTACGAAGTAAATATGTGAGGGGATTCTATTTTTTACTTTGTCTATAAAATCTTATTTAACTTAAATAAGTTATGCCAAACATACCCTAGCGAAGCGAATGCACGCCACCTGTCAAATTCCAACTGAAGCAACTACACATTTCCATCTACATCTGTGCTCTGCTCGCAGGTCGCAGCCTTAGTAGTCAAACATACAAATACAATGAACCGCTTCAAGTTTTCTCAGTAAGTGAGTCCACTCAGCTCATCGGAACCTGAGATTCCCTAAGATGGACCAAATTCAACACAAATTCGTCCATGTCGGAGGCCTCAAGCTTCACGTCGCCGATGTCGGAACCGGTTAGAACAGCTTTTCCTACTTCCTTCTTGATTTCGCTCCTTCCTAATCACCTATATATATATACACATATATATAATATCCGAAGCCTCAAACATTTTCGTTTTTTGTTTGTGGGTATTTTCAGGTCCTAATGTCGTCGTTTTCCTGCACGGCTTCCCGGAGATCTGGTACTCCTGGCGCCACCAAATGATCGGCCTCGCTGGTGCCGGATTCAGAGCTCTCACCCCCGACTACAGAGGATACGGTCTCTCTGACCCGCCACCCGAACCCGAGAAAGCCTCCTTCTCCGTTATTGCCAATGACCTACTCGGAATAATCGATGCACTTGGTCTTACTAAGGTTACTGTTACTGAATATGTATTTCTGTGGACTTTCTGCGTCGTTTATGTGAACACGAAGTGAATTGTCTTAGACGAGTCTAGTCTGGATGTGAAATATGTCCTTAAAATAAGATACCTCCTCTTTTTGAACGTCAAAATGGAGTATCGATCAATACTGAGGAGTCACCATATAATCTCTATAATAGTAACTAATTCTCCTACGGGGAACTATTTTCTTTACTTGATAGGATGAGCTAATCAGATCGATCTGAGATGACAATCTATATTTATTTTTTAAAAAAACTTTGAATGCCGTCCAATATTAGATTTGGACGATTTCAATCTGATTGGCCCTTCCGACTTAAGCGGGAAACCTGGTCACTTTGAGTTATTGGATGATATTTGCCTTAAAACATTGCTTCTTTTCAAAACGTAAATAGGTATTTCTAGTTGCAAAAGACTTTGGAGCGCGACCTGCATTTTTACTTGCACTTCTACACCCTGAAAGAGTCGTAGGTGTTATCACACTTGGAGTTCCATATCGTCCTCCTGCCCCCTCCAAGTTCCACAATCACCTTCCTGAAGGCTTCTACATTTCAAGATGGAAGGTAGGTAATCTTAACATGGGTTCAATTTCTAGTTTCTGCTATAATCAGTGGTACTATCTGCCATATTTTCAGGAACAAGGAAGGGCAGAGGCTGATTTTGGACGTTTCGACACGAAGACAGTTATGAAAAACATTTACATCCTCTTCTCTAGAAGTGAGATACCAATAGCTGAGGAAAACCAGGAGATTATGGATTTGGTCGATCCATCAGCCCCTCTTCCCCCTTGGTTTACAGAAGACGACCTTGCAACTTATGCAGCATTGTATGAGAAATCTGGATTCCCAAACGCATTGCAGGTTCCATACAGGTAATGGAATAAAATGATTATTGTTCTTAAGAAAATCCAATCATCTGCTATATATACTGCAATTCCCAACACTGCATTATATACTAATTGTGCTGCTAGTCTCATAATATTACAAAAGTATGGGTTCTCTGTGCAAGAAATTTAGTGACCTGCAGGTGAACTATTTATATATATGTGTGTGTGTTGAATGACATTTAGTTTGTGCATTTATAGGTCAAGGGGTGAAGAGTACAACATAGTAGATCCAATAGTGAAAGTTCCAACACTTGTAGTAATGGGTGGGAAGGATTATTTTCTGAAGTTTCCAGGGATTGAGGATCTAGTAAAGAGTGAAAAGGTGAAAGAATTTGCCCCCAACTTGGAAATTACTTTCATTCCAGAAGGAACCCATTTTGTTCAAGAACAGTTTCCTGAACGAGTTAATCAGCTCATCCTTGACTTCCTTGGCAAGCAGGTGAAACTTGAGTGAAATTCCTGCAGACACATACATGATAATGGATTAGTTGCTATATAATACCTATTTTCTGTCTTAATTATAAGATTTAGTCAATTTTTTTTAGAGATTAAGAAAACAAAATAAATTGTTTAATTATATCATATGTCGTGTTTTATTATATTGTACTTCCTCTTATCTTAATTATAAAACTTAGTTAACTTTTTTTTTTAAAAAAAAAGTTAAGGAAGCAAAAGAAGTTACTTAATTATATCATGTTTTATTATATTATATATTAATTTATAAGTCAAACGACATAGTATGAAGAAAAACGATAAATTTTAATACTTTA
>JBAGKO010000015.1:17400525-17412787 GCA_037177275.1 Acacia concinna | reverse complement strand
TACGTATTTACAACTCACAGTGTAAATACGTAGTAACTGGTGTTGTTAATTTGGATACCCGTGTTGTGAATTATAAAACTGGTATTGTGAAAAATTCAGTGGCATTTTCGTAATTACTCAAAAAAGTACAAAACAGACTGATTTTGAATTTTCAGATTTCGTTGTACTGAATTGTCTTTTCTCTATTTCCAATGTCTTTTTTTGGAATTCTCCCTTAAAATTACATGTGTGGGCTTATTGGAAAAATGAAAATTTTTTGAAATAAATAGATGCCCTTACTTTAGTACTTGAAAATACATATACAATATAATATAATGCACTCAAACGAGGCTCAAGACATTTGGTGTCTATTTTTCCTCTTCAGCTTAGGCTCTCCATATTTTGCTGATATGTAGCCTCCTTACATATACTTTGTCGAATTTCCGGGTAAGTGTACATGCAAAGATTAATGATCATTTCATCATTTGATGATTTATATCTCTTCACTTAATTAGTATTTTACGATTGTGGGAAAACTCAGATCAATGCTTATTTTTACATGTGGGAAAACTGAGATTGATTCAGTGGCTTGAACATTATATGAAAAGTTGTCTTAATTATTCTTGTGATCCTTCAAAATTGCGTATGTGGCTTGTTTGAGAAATGACAATCTTAAAATGTAAATAGATTAGATGTACTTGCTTTGGTATATTTAATTTAATGCACTGCTTCAAGGTTCATGACCTTTTATATCGTTTGATGCTTATGAATATAATTATACGGATCCATTTTGCTATTGAACTTGAACTTTCTCTGTCTTTTGCTGCTTTATCTCCCCGTCACATAAATATAATGTTGTCTATTTTCTCCCTTTGTAAGGCAAAGTTGCATAAATACACGTGGTTTTTTTAAAAAAATGTGCCGATTTTCGATGTAAAAGTAATTTTATGGTTAGAAAATTGGAGCAAAAATTCCTTTGACATTTAAGTTTGATCTTTTTCACTTTTAAGACTTTATGTGGATAATGATTCAGTTAAAGTTTTAACTTATGTAGCAGTATAATAGAAAAGAAAAAAATATATATATCTAGCTATTAATATATATTTATTATTTTTAAAAAAATAAATAAAAATACTTAACTTGTTTGAGATTGGATATGGACAACTGTCACATCAAGAAATGGTTATTATGGAATGGATCAGTCCGCTTGTATCTCAATGTCTCAAGACATTCCGTCTCAACTTTGGTCCGTTCCTAGGCCTCCTCATTCTTTGTTTCTTTTAACTTCTTCTCTGCCTTCGAGCACAACTGAACTGGGGCTTTGCCATCTCATTCTATCTATCTTACTAAAAATAAAATGCTCTAGCAAAAGACAACTCAAAAAAATAGATCAAACTAAGGGGTGACTATTTAAATTTGTTAGAGTTGAATAACCTTGCTACGATTTTGTTACTTCTGAGACAATATTGTTCAATTTTATTACTTCTAAGGTAACATTGCTCTAAAAAATACTTTCGGATGCCCAGTGCTCCTCCGCAAAAACTTTAAAGGTAAAAGTAACCGTTAACCCTTTATTTTTAACATCTTGTTAATGTCAGTAGTAAAAATTTAATTTTTTGCATGATGATTATGTTCTGACTGGTAAAATTACTGTCAATGAGAAAATTACAGTGAATTTTTTTCTTTCGTTGGGCATGAATTTTCCTATGCTATAAATTAAAAGCAGTATTACTGCAAAAGAACTGGCATTAATGGGAAGACCGTAAAAATCAATGCTCGTTAAACTCTTGGCCTTTATTAATTGTCTTCCCTTATTCCAATTGTGGAGAAACATTAGACATTAATATACAATCAAGTCCAATTGTCAAACTAATTCTCCGCCGTTAACTAGATAAAAAAAAAAATACCGATTTATCTCAGTTTCTCAAGCGATGAATAAACAAAAACAAAGGATGGGTGGATTTTAACACAATACAAATGCTCCTGATACAAGAAAATGAATGAATAAACAAAAAATATTGAACCACAGGGAGGGGGGGGGGGGAATAACACTACTATTACACAGAAAACATGCCAGGAATGAATCCAGACAATTTGCTACTGAATTTTGTATACAAAGCATCTGGTCACCAATCGCCTGAAACAGACACAGGAAAAGGGTATGTATTGGAAAAATAAAATCGAACCAAGACGCAGAACTTTGAATTGAGTGAAAAAAAGATTTGGTCAGTATGATGAGGTGGCCAGGCAGGATATATCATTTCCTTGGGCGAGTCCTGTAACAAACACTGCTGTAGGCTGAGGCTGTACAAGTTTTCTGTTTGAAGAGAGCTCTTCATGGAATCCGACACGATTCAATGACTTCGCTCACCGCTTTGTGAGTCTCCGGGGAAATCATGTTCAAACTCAAGTGAAATTCCTGGAGACGTGTAATTATGAGTTCAAGTTGTTATAAATGTTGTAAACAAAAACATAGAAACGTAAGCCCTAAGTGACAGAGTAGGACTAATCCAAAGACTAGGCGAGGACACCCAATAAATGATCCCACCAAGTTGCGAGTAAATTAAAACCCAGAACAGAGAGTTCCTCTTGTCCATTTTAGGTCACAAGTTATAGCAAATTAGCAAGGGAGTGTCTGCGAGTATATTCTAGCCAGGTTTGCCTTGGAGAAGTAGCTAAACTACGTGACAAATGCTTTACTCCCCAAGACAAACTGTTTAAGTTGTCGTTCCAACATACGCCCATACTCCTATTAACCGTTAACAAACCCCTCCCCCAAAAAAAAAAACAGAAAAAAAGCTTTCATCTTTTAAGGAAAGGAAAAGAGCAGCATTTAACAAATGGCAAGTGCAGAATCTAATTTGTCATGATATTCAGAAGTGCCAAGAGAAACATACCACAAATCGGTCTAACACAGGTACAAGAATAGCTAACTTGCGATCTGGAAGGTTGTCAGCAATTGCTTCTCGTATGCTCTTGCTGTAAGCCACAAACACACGCACTAAAAGCTTGAATAAATGTTGCAAGATAAAATTGAGCAAAGAAATGACAAGAATGATAACCTTTCAGTAGAAAGAAAGGCTAGAAGCAGGGCCGAGTAGGCTTCTACAATCATTTTCTCAGCTTCTTTTTCACCTTCTAGCAGAGCTGCCTCATCATTCTGCATGATAAAAATGGTAACTCTAATCAGAAGCAAACAAGAATGGTAGTTCTCGCCTTAACTCTTGGAACCTTGTGTTCAGATCCAACAATTTTTATTTCCTTGTTCATTTGAATTAAATCTACAAGTTTCACTTGCAAGTAGCAAATAAATCATTGCAACTATTTTACTTAGGTGATCAATAACAACATTTCATCGCCTACTGCAGAAGCATTAACTGATACAATAAAACGGATGCAAAGATCAACAAGACATTAACTCCCATTCTTTGATGCAGCACATAATTAATAAAATAAGGAATAAAAATGAGCAACTTCGACAAACTTCTATATTAGAAATGTACCTACCGGTTGCAAATGTTTATCTTCCCCAGATCCCTCACTCCCACCCTGGTTTGCCATGAAAATAGAGCATAACAACTGAATAACATCTCTCTGAGCGTCTTGGTTTGAGCTCTGCGAAGCAGGTAGCATAATACTGGTTGCTGCAAGACGTGATCTGTAGAAAACCAGCAACAAAGTTTGAGGTGCAGCAAGAAAAAATACCAAAAAACACAAATATTGTCTGAATTCCAGCTGACAGTCAAAAAACTACTCTAAAATCAAATACCTGTTATGACTATCCTTCTCTACCAGGTTCACAAGCAAGCCCAAAATGGCAACAAGAAAATCTAGCTCATGATCAGTGAGATGCGCTTCAAATGGATTGCCAATTGCACCTTTTGAAGTGTTTTCTCTTATCTGAGAGAAGGAAGGTGATGTCAAGCTGAAAGAAGGGAAATGACCAGCAATTAAAGAAGACATGGTCTCAAGTCCGCCATGTAAAGCAATTTGCTGACAGCCAACAGGATTGTCATTGGTCAAATTCATCAGCACCTACCATGAGACAACAAGAATTAGCACATAACTTATATCCAATCTATTCTCCTTTCCGTGAGACTCACAAAGGAGTACTGGCAAAAAAGGGAGTGGCAGAGTGCACATGATTCATATCCTAGCTGAATCGAAAGGCAATGATAACAAAGAGCAACAAGAATTGCATGTCACCCAACATTTCACAGGAGCATGGCATTAACTGAGAGAAAGTGCACATACCATGCATAAAATTTTAAAGATCTGTTATGTAGGCATTCCTTCCACTTTCACTAAACTTTTCAACAATAGATGAATTAGAACCCGTCACTTACTTAATCCTACTCGTAAGCCCTAATTCATCTCCTGCATTCTTGAGCAAGTCCTAGTCCTATTTCGGTATTTTCAATATCTCACTCCTAATTGAGAGAGGTTTCCATTAACAAATAAATTTAAAAATCTGAAACTCCTTTCAAGGTCAAATCTTTTGTTTGGAACTAATGCAAGAGAGTGCTCTTATTTTCTAGGACATCTATTAGCCCTCGCACATTTTATGGCCTACAATTGTATCTACAGCATATTTTTAATATTCCACGCATGGCATTTTCAATCAATTCCATTTGTCCAATAAGGAAAATGAATGATAAATGATATATAGAAAGTCGTACTTTTTAATTTCTATCAAAAGATTTCATAGGCATTATAAGAATGGATAACAATTGAGATGTATATAGATCAAACACAGAAATACCTTGACCGCTGTAAGAAGGCAATCAGCTAGAAGACTGGACACTTCTTCATCACCAAGGTCAGAAGTGGAACAACTGACATCACCATTATTTGATTCTGGATGGTCCACAGTTGTCTGGGATTGACGTCTGCCTTCAAATTCTCGTTTTGAAAGCTCATGTTTTTTAGTGTAACTCCGTTTGTGTTTCCCTGACATTAGGTCCCACTTAGAGGGTTGAAACTCGTCCTCATCAAATGCAAACGGATCTTGGCTATCATCTAAAACAATAACAGGAATGACATCAGTTGAGGAGGCATTCTTCCTAGAACAATTATAGGCCATGGATGTTTTGCAATCTGAACTCCTTGATGAACCACTGCAAGACCCAGAAGTGGAAGAATTGACTCTCATATCCAATGAATAAATATCACTCATTGAAGTGCTGGAAATTTCATATATGGGAGGCGAGTTTTCCAACTGGCTGTTATGAGACACATTAAATTTCTTATCAACCGAGGTTCTCTCCAAACCAGAGTAATTTCTAGAGGAATTCCTGGACGTCTCATTTCCTGCAAATTAAAACAGTAATTTAAATATCTGGAGGAAATATTTCATTATTAATAAGAATAAACAATTTCAAACAACTTGCAGATAGTTTAATTAAAAGGATAGCATTACAGTCAAAGTCAGTATGACATATATGATGTCTTGAACAATACATCAGAAAAGGGTACAACTTGTTTTTTGTGAGGAAAATGTATATCTTTTTCAGTGCTGACAAAGGCGCTCACCTTAGCATGCTGAGGTGAGACACCAAACAGCAGCACCAAGAGCCAAGTGCCTTTGGCAACTTTTATATGGAGAAAGTCAAGTGCTTCGGTATTAGAAGCCCAAGCCCAAACACTATATGTTACCATCTGAAAAGTCCATACATCCTTTTCATATACAAGATAACTTGATAAAAAAGGCGTTATCAATTGAAACTCGTGTCATTACTTTCTTGGGTTATTACATTCAATTCATATCAACTATTGATAGACATTTAGATTGGTAGTTTATGCCTTCAAATAATGTTTTTGAACTGGAAAAATAGATTGTCTTTTTGTTAATAGTTTGTGATTGACAAGACTACATTTATTTAGTTTGTGTTCACATCTCATACTTTTTACAATTTATATGAAGCGCTATTTCAAATTACATTTATCTATTTCTTGTATATATCATAATGTTGCTTCTTATAGCACCTTAATTCACTCAAACAGGCGTCTTTCTTTGCTTTTCACCAAAAGTATTTCAAAAATCCAACACCCTTCACCTTCGACTACCTTGACCTTTTTAACCACATCTGACCTATAGTTTCAGGCTTTAAGCTCACTTACAGTTCACATTCTTTTATGGTACAAACTACCTACACCCACCAACGCAGTGCATAACTCCTCCGCACTCCCATAAGAACACTCACCAACATGGTGAGTGACTCATCCCCAACCCCCTCAAGGGTTCACTCATCAATGTGGCAGGCGCTCCCTACCCCATCCCTACCTTTTCAAGGGAACAATCGCAGACAGGGCAAGCACCCCCACCCCCAGGGAGTGACCACTAACATGGCAAATGCTAAATCCCCACCCACCAAATTTTATAGCAAAGCAAACGACAATATATTACCTTCAAGGTCTGTAAGGAGATCCAGTTGAGATCCATGACCAGCCAAAGCAAAAGGACTGCAAGACTTGCTATCCTTTGATGATGTAGAAGCACTTCGTCGTAAACTTAGATCTAGAAGTTAAACGGTTTTATTAGTGTACTTTGGGAAGGGTTGGGTGGATGGGAGGAGGAATAAAAACTATTAATATTTTAAAGTGTAAATTTATCAAAGCATAATAGCTTTTTTTTTTAAAAAAAACAAAGATATCATAATAGGAAACCAAAATCTACAATAGGGAAATTACCCCAGATTTACCATTACCTGAGAGAATTTTAACAACTCGTATGACCAGCTCTGTGAAAGATGATAATTTTGCCAGAGGACTCAACTTTCCTTTCATTTCAAGCAAATGATCCTATTATGACAAAATAGAGTAAAAATTGATACATTAACAACTTCGTTAAGCTAAGAATGTGATCATGCTTGAAGTCACCTAAAGATGGAAAGATAAACATACACTCATAAATAAAAGTAACCTATTTCCAAATAACAATAACAAAATTGTGACAAATTTTTAAGAATAAAGAGATATGAAAATGCACCTGATTGTCTTTACTAAGAAATGTAGCATTTTCCATGATCTTCAGGCATTTAAGAAGTAGAGTTAAACTCTTCAGCTGTTTGTCATTTCTCAAAACTTTGGTCGACAGATCTTCCATCCAATTCTGAAAAGAGAATTCATGGTTTCAAGTCAATAAATACCATAGTAAATTAATCCACATTGAGGACGCATGTGGAGAATACTGAATAGACATCAAGAAGACAAACATATTGTTAGATGATAAAAAGAGAGAATAATATTCTGAATGAAGGATCACATTGAAGCACACAAGAAATACTCTAAATATTATTGATCCTTAAGAATAAGAGAGTATAAAAAGGCTTTTATATAAGCAAAAATAGACTAACCCTAACCCAAAAAACTAATCTAATCAAATCAAATCATAATAATAAAATATTTATATCAAATCTTAATATATTGAGTAATAAAACTTGATCACAATAATATTAATTAATTTCCTAATTCTAAACTTTCTATTATTAACACATATCATTCACCTACCAAATCCATTGCACAAACAAAATATCTGTAACAATTACTTCGATTTTCTCCTATGAAGGCAAGGATGGAGTTATAAAACTGAGGGGAAACACGCAAAAGCTAATGTAACAACATAATATAGCTATAAAGTACCCGTAATAATTTTTTCATTCGTCAGATCATACAGAAGGAAACTGCTGGCGCATGGACAGGAACATGAAAACACATCTCAGAACAAGAAACGCTAAAAAGAAATGATTTCCAGGCTCCACTTTTTAACCTTCTCCAGCAACTTCCTTTTGCTTTAGTTGGTTAATATTCAAAATTCCAACTTCTAAATATAATAAAGCATATGCAGAATTAACCTAACATACAAGCTCACACCTCCAAATCCGAGTAACAACTCATAGCAACTTCAAAGACAGCATCAAGTCCTCCATGCTCCCTTAATCGTTCTTTGAAATTTCCGTTCGCCTTCCGAACTGCACCAGTGGTTTCTGACAATACATACACATAACAACCAAAAATAAAAAGAATTATCAGCAGAGCATTAAATTACAGAAAGCAATATGTTGATCACATACAAGATTATAAAGAGAATCAGCAGGACCACAAAAGATTACAGTCTATATAAGTTATTTCATAGTCAAATGAATGCACCAAAAAGTCCGTCATACATTATAATTTTAGCTTGAGTAGAGGAAGTTCATGGCACAAAATCATAAACTACATGGAGAAAACTAAACAAATCTTAGTTTTAAAGCAAAAGCAAGTAAACAAGGCAACTGCAATGTGATTTGACCAGTTAAAATTCAACAAGGTCAAGCTCAACTCCATCAAATTGTAAAGTAACTTCAAAGGGCATTATAGCTTTTTGAGCTAGAACAATGAGTCCAAGACTGTCAAGTGTACAGGTTACATAGATATAATGGGCTAATTTTACTTTTGCATGAAACAGCCAACTTTAGCATATTGAAGAAACAGATAAAGAGATGAAAAAGAATAACTTTTGCTTGTAACATAATGTTCAAGGTGATATTTAATTCAATACCATCAAGAGAGATGGCAGATATGCAAGCCTTCTCAATAGTTAGCAATGCTAACCATATTGGGCATAACTCTGGCCTCTCTGCCCCACTGTCATTCTGACGAGTAGATTTTAGCTCTTTACGACTCACTAGAATTTCTTCAACTCTAGAAAAAACCGCTACAGAACTGGAGTCCAATCTGCTTGTTGAATTTTTCAAGACATCAGATTTTTGACGCAATGCTAGAAGTTTTGAGCCCAGTTTAGGTTCTCTGTCTTCACCGGCCGTGGAGGCAATTGGTCTCAACAACTTGATTAGAAAGCGAACACAACTAGGTGATTCAAGAAGGCAATCATCTTGCCCCTGAAATAAAAGTATAATCGAATAACACAGGTGAGTAAATCATGTAGTGTCATGATATTACAGAGTGCACACAGCACACTTGGTATCAAGAGAAAATATATGCCACTAAATATCATGCCAGTAGGCAATGAGCAATTTTTTCTTGCCCAATAAATATAAAAAATGAAGCCAGAACATAAACTTATCAATGTATGCAATACATATTTCTTCAAACACACATCCTGTGTACGTCCCATATGTAAAGAGCTTGCACAAGTTTTTCATATCAGTTATCAAGGACAAGGTATACCAGGTTTCAAAACAAGCAACTAATAGAATCAGAACATTGAAAGTTAATGACAGTTTTAAGCATAAAATTTCCACCAGCCATAAACAAGATGCTAGAAAGTCTGATGAATGAAGAACCAAACCCATAGGAACAATCATGAGTAAATGCGTGACAGAACAAACTTAGTAGAAATGAAATTTGATAAAGGCAACAGAATATTATTATGATAGGTTCCTCCACTGAATAAGAACAAAATTTAAAGAAAATACTGCCTAAAATGTGAGAGGGAAAGGCAGCCTGCAACATCTAGCAGCTTCTTAAAGCTTACAACTTTACCCATAAGTTGTTTGAAAGCTTCTTTCATAATTCACTACAATTATATCACTAATAAAATCCTACAAAACTTACATCACATGTCAAGATATGTAAAAGTGTTGCAGCTGCAAGATTGCTAGGAGAATCATCAAGACCGAGCCGCAAAATAGCATCAGCTATTGCCTTTGCCATCCTAGAAAGAAGGGAAATGAGAAATTTATCAGATACACTTCCACAACAACATATTTGTCAAAGAGACTAGGTCAAATATGCGTACAACAACAACAAACCTTATCCCACTCAGTTTAAAGTTTCAATTATTATTTTATTCAATTGTTTCTTATTTTCAATTTTAGGGAAGTCAATTTGGATAAACTGGTCATGTCTCCCAACTATTTTTGCGGTAGCATAACATGAAGAAGGCATGGTAGCAAATGAGTGTTAATAAGGTTTCACATGTTTTATGCAGCAAAAGACGAGTAACGTTAAATAAAACTCTGAATCCTGAAAAGGAAGGGCTACGTGATTACTCTCATAGCCTCATTCTATCAATAGGCGAGAAAGTCTGGTGAGAATGACCGTAATGCAACCCTTAAAGGTGTCCAAATCTAAGTTCCAATATAAGAATCATCTGGAAGATGACTAGGGAAATCTCAAAGTTGAATCTAATTGGCAATTCTTACACTAGACTCACAGATTAATCAAAATATGTATTTATTTTCCTTTCTCTCTTCTTTTTCTCCTGAGCCTCAGAGCCGCTAAGAAATAATCGGCACAACAAAGAAAATTTGAATTACAAACTACTGCTCAACGTCAGAAACTAGTAATGGTTAAAAAAACACAGAAAATTTATAAATCACATTCGTCAAACAATAAAGAAGAATTATAACGGATTCATCCATCTAACCCAGATCCCAATTTGAAATTTTAACCCTCAAAATTTACTTCAGCAAACCCCATTCAAAAATTTCATTTCCTGTACGTTCCTCATGAAGTTTTCATACTAATTCGCATACCCTTGAGTTCGTAGAAGCCTCCGTTGATGCGCCGTGCCACATATAGACAACAGAGACACCAAGCTCGCCCTTCTGATCCGCACTGGCTGACCTTTCCGAAGCCCATCCAGAGCGAAATTCACCTCATCTACATGCTCCATCATCTCCCCAAACTCCTGCGCCTCCATCAACGAAGAAGTCGCCGGAAAAGACAGCCCACAGCTATTGGGCACTTCGGTCTCCCTCTTCCCAGTCCTAGCTCTCTTTGACTTCCTAGACACCCCGTTGCACAAATCGTCGAAAGAGGCCCTTGAGGGTAAAATCGAATTCGTATCGCAGGGGTCCGAATCGAACGCAGACCAATGCGAGGACGAGCCTTGGGACGAAAATGCGAAGCCGCACAGGTGGTCCTGCGAACTTTCTTGGGACAAAGACTCCCTGAAGGTCTCGGAAACGTCGTCGTCCAAGTTGTCCGAGTAAGCCCTTGAAATTGGTCTGTTGCGGCGCCCGTACGTCCGAACGATCATGTTTGGCCCTCAAAAATCACTGCAGGGGGCTCTGAATGCTATCTTGAAGGGTATAGATTGGGCATTCTGAGTAAAGGAGGGGGCTTTTTGGGAATAAAGAGCTGAAATTTGAATTGACTGAATTGCGAATTAACAATACAGGAAAGCGAAGTAGGGTTTCAAAGATGGGTCAGCCATTGGGCGATTCGCTGAGCTGAAGAAAGATGAAGGAGGCTCAGGGAGGCAGAGGGAAGACCGATAAAGCAACAAATTCAGATTTGTTTCGCGTCCTCGCTGAGGTCTTTCTTGGTATTCTTGAATCTTGTTATCTTTCTTCAAGATTTTCCTTTTTCCCCTTTTTTTAGTTTCCTCAGTATTATCAAATTCCGTGCGAGTTTTTAAAATCCCTGTGCCATAAGCATCGGCATCGCCCCCAGGAACAAAATGAAACGAGGTCTTCCGAACGAGGTTAATTTGGTGAATTCGCAATTTTGTAATGATTTTGGACATTTTCTGTAGGGAGGATTAAAAACCAATATTTGAATCAATACTTTTTTTTATTACATAAGTCAGGATTCGTATCTTAATTAGATGTCACATAGAGTATGAATCATACTATACGGCCTAGTTGATTTGAATCAATACTTTCTTAGGTAATTCAACAATTTTTTAACTTTACCTTTATTTAATATGAATAATATTAAATGAAAGCAAACTCAACACAATAATAAATTAAAGATAAAATTATACATTTACATTAAAATTTTAATAAGGTGCCTTATAAATAAGATAAAAAAATCATTCTCTCGCTGCCCTATATATAAAATCAGATGAGGAGTATTTTTTGTGGTTGTAATAAATATTTTTTGTGATTAATAAAATTGACCATTTTCAAAAAAGAAAAAAAAGAACAAGGAAACAACAGCAAATAGCCGTGAAGTAATTTGGATGGGAAATATGATTTTGGGAAATAAAGTAAATTGCAGTTTAGGTTTAGGATAAAATTAAACTCACGACTAGCTTTTATGTTTATTATTGTTAGTTCTCCTTCTAATTTACAATATAAGGGCCCGTTAGGATTGATTTTTGCAAAATAGCTTTTGGAGTAGAATAGCTTTTGCAGAAAAGATTTTCCAGAAGAGCTTTTGTGAAACCATGGTTTGAAAAAAATGAGAGTGTTTGGATAATGTTATCAGAATAGCTTTTTTTAGTGTAAAATGACAATAAAGGACATTAACTTTTACAATAATTACATGTAATGGTTATGATGTAATATTAATTATTTTAACATAAAAAATTAATAATAAATACCACAATGTA
>JBAGKO010000015.1:17360364-17394649 GCA_037177275.1 Acacia concinna | reverse complement strand
TATAGCACAATTTTTTTCCCATCCAACAATCTCTATCAAATAGAAAATCATCGTTGTGAGGAGTTTGGATGTGCTCAATTCATCGCTCACTCGTCATCACCGTCACACACTTTGTTGCCTTCATATGGAGAAAGAGAATTATTACAGTGAATTCAATTCCAAGATGATTAGAGCTCTAGAAGATGTCATGATCCATCATTACAAAATTCCCAAAAATTATGTCTCCACTGTAAAATGTTCTGCGATACACATTCCATTTCAATCAAATTGATTGAGAGGGTGGTCTCATGGCAAATTATGCTTCACAAGAGCATCAGTGCTAGTATGTCGATCATAAAAAACCAGGTTGTTTTTTTTTTCCATTTTAGAGTCACTTGTTCACTTTTTAAAATTTATAATTAATTATAAAATAAAATCAATTTAAACAATATCTTCAATGATTACCATGTACCAAACGTTATTTTAAACTTCAATCCATATCTTAGTCTCAATCCATATCCTAATCCTTAAAATTTATTACTTTGCACCAAACGAAACCTTAGTGTTTTGAAGCATTAGATATACTTTTAAAATTAAACTTATATATTTATGTAGCAATTTACAATTAAATTGATTAAAAAAATGAGTTTTAGACTAAATGAATACTTCATTCAGGCATAAATATAATATAAAGTCGACTATTTTCTAATAGAGATTAAAAAAGTTAAATAAGTTGCATGATATAATATGCATTATTATATTATGCCGTACATTAATTTATAAGTTAAACAAAATAATTAAAAAAAATGAATGTAAATACTTTAAAGTAATTTAATTTATTTTTTAAATATTTTAAAAAAAAATGAATTCGTTTATATTTAGGGGAAGAGGGGTATTATTATACTCAATTTATATTGAAGTTTTTTTCGTAGGAAGATCACAACATAGGTTTTTAAGAATAAGTAAAACTAACAATGTATTTTAGTCTTTTAATTTTCCCTCTTCATAAAAATATAACTTATATTTTATTTAACTATATTCCTACTATCTATAATTTAATGGTAAATAAAGCATGTAGGCAAAAAAAGGTAAATAAAACAGGATTGTCTATGCATCAAAATGCTGTTTTATATGTTACCTTTATGACTATCATCACTTGTTGGCAAAAAAAAAAATTATATATATACCATCAGTATTCATAATCATCATTATCAATGTAATCAGTGTTCACCAAAAATATTATCAACGTTCACTGAGTATTTTTTTTTTAAAAAAAAAATCAATAACTCTTTTCGTACCTTATTTTTTATGCGTGTCTGCTGAGAAAAAACTCTACCGGCGCCGCCCGAGTGTCGCTGACACTCAAATTCAGTATTATGATCAAAAGAACCAGCACCTGTCATCGCAACCACGTATGCACTCGACCAATAGCGGATCGACACGTGCCCCGTCGATCGGCATCCCCGACCATATGTCCTCAAATTTTTATAATATCAGTATCACCCCGCATTTCCAAATCTATTTTCGTTTACACCGTTTGCCATTTTCCACGTCAGAAACCCACGAATTTTTGCGTACTTTCGGCGAATCTATATCTAATCGAAAATCTAGGAAAAATAATTTCCCTGAGTTTATTAGGACTTATTAATATTTTAAAGCTCTCCCTATTATTTTTTTCAACTTTTATTTTTAATACTGAAATTATTATTTATTAGCACTTCGCTTACGCATTGGTGGGTAGTACTATTTTTGACCTTTCGTTTTCTGGATCTAGGGTTTCTCTTCTGATCTCGATTCGACCACCTGTTCTCCAAATTATCATCTTTACGATCATATTCGTCACCATCATCAAAACCCTAGTTAGCACCACACCGATTACAAAAAAGGATCACCAGTTACCTATCACGCAAACGGAGGAGGTCTAGGGTTTTGAATTGTTGATCTTTATTTCTTTATCTACCATCATCATCAATCACGGATCTAATATTTTCCCTGGAAACAAAAGTCCCTTAATTTTTTATATCTCTGATAATGCAAAAATCGGACGAATCTAAAGCATTCTTGAACGATGATGAACATGTTTCCTGCTGAAAGAAACTCTGATACAAATTCTTGAGTTTACTTACACAATTTTTATGAAAGGCTAATACCGAGTTTGTGATTGGAAGGAGGAAATATGTATAAATCGGTGGTGTATCAAGGGGAGGTGATATTGGGGGAAGTTGAAATATACCCAGGAGAGAACAAGGCCATCGATGTGAAGGAAATCAGAATAAGTCACTTCTCGCAACCGAGTGAGAGGTGCCCACCACTTGCTGTGCTTCATACCATTTCTTCATGTGGTATTTGCTTCAAAATGGAGTCAAAGACCCTGCAGACACAAGACGCGCTCTTTCATTTGCATTCCTCATGTATCAGGGAGAACAAGGTATAGCAAAACAACTTACAAAAGAACCCATATTCCAAAAGAACCTTACTAATCTACCAATCTTTTGACCTGTCAGAAGAAACCCATATTCCCAAAGAACCTTATCTTTCAAAGGACGCTGGACAAAATCTGACAGAAATTTTTATAACATCTATCTTAACTTGTCAATTCTGCTGTTTTGAGCTCACTGCGTTGGAACTGGCTAATTGAGGCCGCCGGACAATTGACTCCATTATACACCTCTTTTAGCAGAGTATTCACCCTTACTAAATGAACAATTGGTTGCCATATGTTGTGCAATGCTAGTTTAAGATCAGCAGATTTTTGGCATGACTACTGTTTCTGATTGATCCACAATTTATAATACTGTTTCAAAAGGTTGCTTATCATGTTAAACTATGTTATGACAGTCAAATATTGTATTTATGGTTATATTAAGGCTTCCTGCAGATGAAAGCGTTAAAATTTATGGAAGTATTTAAAGTCCAGTCCAAGTGTGTAGACTTCATAGAATTGATATAGGGTTGGTCGTTTATGGATCTTTAATATTTCGGAACTATCAATAGTTATCACCTATGTCACATGGCACTATGGCAGGTTAGTAATCTGTTAGCTAGTTAGGGGACTGAAGGATTAGCATAAATGCAGGGAAGGATAATTGTAAGAGTTTGTCATGAACTCAGCTTGCTGCTAATGCATAAAAATGCATTTGCTATATAATAACCTCCTCGTCAGCTGCCATTCCATTTGCATTGATTATTAGTGTTTTTAACCCATTTATCTATAGTCATCAACCTTCTTTTTTCTTAATCTCTTGCTGGATTTTTAACTGTTATCACAAAATTGTCACTGCAGACTGCTGTAATGCCACTATGTGGTCAAGAATTACACTTGGTTGCAATGTATTCACGAAGTAATGACAGACCATGTTTCTGGGGATTTGTGGTCGCGCCAGGACTTTACAACTCATGTCTAGTCATGTTAAATCTTAGATGTCTGGGAATAGTGTTTGATCTTGATGAAACCCTCATAGTTGCAAACACAATGCGTTCCTTTGAGGATAGAATTGAAGCACTTCAGAGGAAATTGAGCACAGAGTTAGATCCACAGCGGATCTCTGGTATGCTGGCAGAGGTCAAACGCTATCAAGATGACAAAAATATATTGAAGCAATATGCTGAAAATGATCAGGTTGTTGATAATGGAAAAGTGATAAAAATTCAATCAGAACTTGTCCCAGCATATTCTGACAGTCATCAGCCTCTAATCCGACCATTGATACGATTACAGGAAAAGAACATTATTCTGACTCGCATAAATCCACAGGTATAACTTGTATACATTCAATTATCCAGTTGTGTCTACTGCAAAACCTTGGTTCTTGTGTTTCTTTTTCTGCGGTTATAATTCCTCTGTTAGTCTGTTTTCTATCAATAACATTTCTGGTTTTTTTTAGGGTCAATAAAATTCTGACACTTTTTCTTGTAGTTTGAATTCGACTCTGCATTGTTTTTGACATTAGGATAGTTTGGAATATTATATTTAAATTTACATTTTAGTACTTCATAAGCTTCTGTCCTTGAAACATGAAGCACATACTGAGTCATCTGCAGCCAGATGCTTTGATGTTTGATTTGGGATATAAGCATGTGCTGGTGTGTCTATGTTCTATCAATTTTATAATCTTATCAGTGGATGTACTTCGTGCATTGTTAAGTTGACAAACTTCTCTGTTGATAAAGATTCGTGATACAAGTGTACTTGTGAGGCTAAGACCTGCATGGGAAGATCTTCGGGGTTACTTGACTGCAAGAGGACGCAAGCGCTTTGAGGTCTATGTTTGTACAATGGCTGAAAGGGATTATGCACTAGAGATGTGGAGGCTTCTTGATCCAGATTCTAATCTGATTAATTCCAAAGAGATTTTGGAGCGCATTGTGTGTGTCAAGTCTGGTAAGCAGCATTTACTTTCAATCTATTCATTTTACTTTTGAATGAGATTTTATACATCGGTACATGCATTTTAAAACTCACAATTTCTGAGTATCCTAATGATGCTGGTATATGATTTTGTCTACACTTGAATGTGTAAACTGTGTTTCTGTTGGCACCTTTTCATTTGTTTTAATTCTTTTTTGGCGTTTGAATGTATCTTAATAGGTTTGAAGAAGTCACTGTTCAATGTCTTCCAAGATGGCTTCTGTCATCCTAAGATGGCATTGGTAATTGATGATCGCCTGAAAGTATGGGAAGAGAAAGATCAACCTCGGGTGCATGTTGTCCCCGCATTTGCTCCATACTATGCACCTCAAGCTGAAGTAAATGGGCCCATCTTTATTGTTGGATATTTGATGGCAAGGATATTCATTTGTTTTCTTTTTTCTAATTCATACTCATCTAACCTATTTGTGTTGTAGGCAAGCAATGCTGTCCCTGTCTTGTGTGTTGCAAGAAATGTTGCTTGCAATGTTAGGGGTGGCTTCTTTAAGTAAGAACTCAAATCTTTATGCTTCATCTTGCACATCTTAAAGAAGGAAACGAATTGGTGGCAGATTAACTTATTACTATGCCTAATTGGGAAAACGCATTATCTTTTAGTTCTAGAACTGAATTTTTGATCATTTTACTTTTCTCCAGCCAGAATTTAAGGTAAACAGGATTCTTGGACCTGATTACAACCTCTGATTTGATGACAGGGAATTTGATGACGGTTTGTTACAAAAGATTCCTCAAATTGCTTATGAAGATGATATGAAAGATATCCCTTCTACGCCTGATGCGAGCAATTATCTAGTTTCAGAGGTTTGTCTATGACCATCAAATTTGTGATCATGCTATTAACTTGCAATTTTATGGTGCTTGAGATACATTAAGCAAAATTATAAGCATCCTGCTTGAGTGCTAATTATTTATTTTTGTCATATCTGTGTGCGCTCTCATGCTTGAGTATTTATATTTCACTTTCTTTCAGGATGATGCTCTCACTTCTAATGGAAGCAAAGACCCACTTTCATTCGATGTCATGGCAGATGTTGAGGTGGAAAGAAGATTAAAGGTAACACGCATAAGCAATGAATGGATACATGAAACCCATATTTTACGTTCATCAAAACTTGAAAGTTGGCTAATCTTAATATCTTGTAACTTTACTTCATTCTAGGATGCAATATCAGCTTCTCCAGCGGCTCCTCCAACAAGTTCTAATATAGATGTCAGGCTCACTTATAGCATTGCGTCTTCTTCTGGTTCATTTCCTCCTCCAACAACACAAGCATCCTTGATGCAATTGGCCAATGTACAGTTTCCTCTAGGTAAGCCAATAGGTCAAGTTGCCCCTCCAGAACCTAATTTACATGGTTCTCCTGCCAGAGAAGAGGGTGAGGTGCCTGAATCAGAGTTGGACCCAGATACAAGGCGTAGGCTTCTTATTTTGCAGCATGGGCAAGATACAAGAGAGCATACATCAAGTGAGCCTCCATTTCCCCTCAGGCCTCCTGTTCCAGTTTCTGCACCGCGTATGCTGCCACGTGGGGGGTGGTTTACTGTAGAAGAGGAGATGGGTCCTCAGCAATTGACCCGGGCAGTTCCCAAAGATTTCCCTGTTGATTCTGAACCATTGCGTGTTGAAAAGCACCGACCTCATCATCCATCATATTTCCCCAAGATTGAGAGTTCTATTTCTTCTGATAGAATTCATCATGAGAACCTTAGATTGTCAAAAGAGGTAATGGCAAAGGCTAGGTCTTTTGTTTGATGTTTTGTTGGAAGGTCATACCCTTAGCTTATTAAATGGACCAATTGTACTGAATATATATGCAGGTGTATACTAGAGATGATCGCTCCAGATTAAACCACACACTCTCTACTTCTCATTCCTTCTCAAGTAATCCACAACACTCATATTTACCTTTTTAGTTACGAATCCTTTCCTCTGCGTGTATCTATTTTTTTGTCATTGGTTGATGGTTCTGTTACTCGTTATACAGGTGAAGATATTCCCTTGAGTAGGTCATCTTCCAGTTTGAGGGATCTTGACTCTGAATCTGGACGTTCCATGATTCATGCTGATACTCCTGTTGGAGCAATGAAAGAAATTGCAACGAAGTGTGGAACTAAGGTGAATGATCATGAGATAATAGTTAGATGGAATCATTTCTTAAATTAGTTTCACAATGTGCCGTATGAATATTCTTTGGCTTTATTGCAAACAGGTGGAGTTCAAGCCATCATTGGTTTCCGGTAAAGAATTACAGTTCTCATTTGAGGTATCTTTCTCTTTGGTGGCCAGACTTTTTGATTCCTGGTTGATTATGTTTACAAGAGATTTTTTTCTAGTTTTTATTTTTCTTTTGTAAGTTTAAGAATTTTGTTTTGAATGGTCTGATTTTCAATTTAGGTTAATATGTTATTTTAAAAAATTTACAAGCTGATTCTATATTCAACTAAACATAATTGATTTGGACCAGTAAAGTTTTATTGTAAAAATTTCATTTACATTGATATGTAAAGAATATAGTTAGATGTTGTAATGTAGATTTGGATTTGATTTAGCTGGAAATGAACCAGCAGAACATTTAGGTTTAAAGGTCAAACTAGATTCACTAGGGTTCCTGTAGAGCAGCACTAGCTGTTTGATTATGTTTTTCTGTAGTTTCTCCCCAGAATTTATGCATTAGTGAACTCATCATTTTCATTCCTATTTTCAGGCATGGTTTGCTGGGAAAAAAACTGGCGAAGGAGTTGGAAGAACTCGAAGGGAAGCACAAAATAAGGCTTCTGAGGACTCTCTTAAACACTTGGCTGGTAAAATTTTTTAATCAACTGCATTATAACTTGGCTTGATATGTATAATGCTCTATAGTGTGTTTTGGTTTACTTGTTTTTTGTATAAAGAGTTCTAAATGAGTTAAAACAGCTATTAAAAATTTTCATGGGGGTCAGGTCAATCATGGCATCTGATGATTTTGGCATCACATTTCGTTAGAATCCTTCCTCTTGGCTTGTTCTGAAATCTGAGTTACTTGGTTTCTTTTGTTTTTGGTTTTTTTTTATTATTTTTTGCAGATGTGTATATCTCCCGTTCTAAGGCTGATTCTAGCTCCCATTTTGGGGATGCCAGTGTATTTCCCAATGCAAATGACAATGGTTTTGTGGGTAATGTTAATTCTTTGCCTAAAGATGAACCTATATATTCAACTGGACCAGAGTCTTCAAGAATTTTGGATCCTAGGTTTGAAGCCTCTAAGAGGTCAATGGGTTCAATCTCTGCCCTCAAAGAATTGGTATGTTGTTTTAAAAATTGAGATTCCTATTTTGGTTCACCATTGCCTTCTAGATTCATTTAAGGACGGCATTCTTAATATGCTTTAAATTCTGCACTCGATTTCAGTGTATGATGGAGGGTCTTGGTGTTAGCTTTCAGCATCAGCCTACTCCACTGTCAACAAATTCAGTTCAGAAAGACGAATTCCATGCACAGGTTTGTATTTGATAGGTTTCAGTGGTCTGAACAAAGCACAAGTTTAAGAAAAAAGTTTGGTTGATGTGCAGAGTTTATTTTCTTTCATATGCTCACTCATTTAAGCATTTGTAGTAGCAAAGAATTTATCACAACATTAGAGGCAGTTTAAGGCATAGCATTTCTCCTTGTAGTTGCTGTTTGGATTTTGTTCTTAAACTCTGATACACCATGCAGTTTGGTCCATTGTGAAGTATAATAGTACATGCTAGCATTGCTTGGTCTATTATTTCTGCAGTTATTATTTGTTGTGTACAGGGTTGAGTTGTTGGACAGGAAAAGCATAGGATGGAAATTCTCCTTTTCTTTTTGGAATTTGGATCCTCGGTCTAGGTTGTATTGGGCAGGGTTTTCCTGATACTTTTGGACTTCATTACTAGTCAACAAATAGCATTCTTGGCTTCAGTTAATTTATCCCCCAGGGACATTGATGTTTGATCATCAATATATTATACAATAACAACAAAGCCTTAATCTTACTAGGTGGGGTTGGCTACACAGATTGTATGATGCCATTGTGCTCCATCAATATATTATACAAGTCCCTAATTATTTATCACTACTTATTTACTATTCATTTATTACTTATTGATGCAACATCTATAGCTATTCATTGAAGTGGCATTTTTGGGTGATATTGAAGTAGTATTTTTAAAATACATAAAATTGTACAATATTTTGGGTCAATGTGTTTCTTTTAAAAATTGGGTATCAAAATGCATGAGGAATGTTTCCATTTCAGCAAATTTTAATTAATTTTTTGATGTTTTAGGTTGAAATAGATGGTGAGGTATTTGGCAAAGGGATAGGATTAACGTGGGATGAGGCTAAAATGCAGGTAAATCTGTGTTTATCTTTGAACTTGTGCTAGAATATCTATGTTTTTAATTTGGTTCATTTTCTATCAAATCTTATTGGGTTCTGAAATGGCGTATATTCCTTAGGCTGCTGAGAAGGCACTTGGAAGTCTAAGAACAATGCTTGGTCATTGCACTCAAAAAAGACAGGGCTCCCCAAGGTCTGTTATTTCTATTAGCTGCTTTTAGTTTTCTAAATTTTTTGTTCCTTTATTACATTGTGGATTATGGATGACTTATAAATATGAACCACTCTACTAGAATGTGCCTTCTCTCTATAGCAAATGCATAAATTATAATATGTTTAGATATGACTGCTCATATTTCCGGACAAGCTGGTTACAACAAGACCTACAAAAACATGTATGGGGTGAAGGAAAAGGATCTCCCAAATATTGGGTCACAAAATATGGCTGGAAAGGCTATTGCAATAGTAGCATCAAAATGCCTATACGAACTCAATTCGTTATTCTGGCAAAATAACTAGAACCAAAGGAAAGAGGTATTTGGGATTAAAAAAAACAATTGCAATTGTAGGTTTTATTTTCTAAAAGTCCAACTCCAAAAAAAAAAAAAAAAAACTCCCCTCTAAATCCCTTATATCAGAAGGCCCTTTAAAGAAAACTTATTATAATGGATTGTAAGGGTAAATAGAGGATGGGATCAAAAAGGTGAAGGAAATACAGATTAAGTTGCCTTTTATGACTATAAAAAACTGATGGTCCCTTTGTTTCTTGATACTCATTTCAGTGTTCAATATTCTATTACAATTTGAGGTATTTTTGTCCTGCTTATATTTACTGTAGTCTGTTTCTGTGCAGGGCCATGCAGGGATTTTCAACTAAACGCATGAAACAAGAATATCCTCGAACAGTGCAACGGATCCCTTCTTCTGCTAGGTTTCCAAGGAATGCTCCTCCTGTTCCTTGACACAAACTAACAGACTTTTCCATTTCGCTAATTGATACGGCTGGTGTTGGGGCATGTACATGTTTGTCTGAGACATCAACACAGAGAATGGTTGTTTGGCCGGACTGCGTTTGATTTAATCCAGTGTTAGCCTCGCAATCCTTTCTGTTTGAGTCCAAACCCACGTTAGAGCTCCCACTTTAGTATCAGTTTTAAAACCTTCATGAAGGTGAGGTTGAGATAGGTGCGTACCTGAAAGAAGAAAGTGTAACATATTTTGACATCTTGGTCCTCCCAGCAAATGCAGGGCCGTTTGTATCTCTTCCAAATGCTTTAAAACGGCTCGCTGGATTGCCAGGCTGTGGCGGTGTCCTTCGTCCTGTTCTTTTATTCTATGGCAAGGGCACTTTGTAGCAGCCAGCAAATTTTGGCAAGAGCCTGTAGGAAATAGGAACCGGACACGCATTTGTGGAGGTAAGGTACGTGCCTGCGAATCGCCATGTTGATCAATACCTTTTCCTGTTCTAGATATGCTTGGATGGAGGAATTAACCTCCACTAACCTAACCAACAGGTCCTTTGAGTTGGTGCATATTCATGTAACTTGACACTGATGTAATACAGCTTTTCATTTGTGAAAATCCACGATTTTTCCCCCTTCTATTCCTTTTGTGGTGTGATTTCGCCACATTCAAGAACTACATTTGGCTTGTTTCAGATCTGTAACAATCAGCCATTAAAACGATGGGAAGGTAAATGTGGGATGAGGTATAAAATTATTACTACTACAATTGGATCTTTTACTAGCTTAGCTCCTATTCTTAATATAAGATCTCCTTCATAGGATGAAGGTTTACATTAGTAGTAGTAGTTGCACTGCGAACAAGATTTTTTATTAAGGTCTGGAGCTAGTATTAATTTTTCGTAATTCCAAAAGTTTTTTTCTACCCTAAACCAAGCACCTAAATTTGCTTTCTTTCTTTGGTAATTTTTTTTAGGACTTTCCTCTCACCGATCTCCTTTCCTCTTTTCTATCTCAACTCTTTATTTGAAATTTGAGAGGTTGAGATTTAATGTTTTATAAAAATGTTTTTTGAAACAAGTTTATTATTGTGGTTTTAAATTATCATAACTATGAGAGAAAAGGATAGAAAAATATAATTGAAATTGGTAAAAAAGTAAATGTACCTCAAGTATTATGATTAATAATGGTAAAACTTATTGGTCTTTTACCTATTTTAATTGTATTTTTTGTGTCTTTCTCCACTAAAATATAACAATTTTTTGAATTTATTTATTTATTCTCTAATAATTTGATATTTGATATTATATTAATATTTTAATAAAATATAATCTAAACCCTTCAAATTTCAAGGTTGAGAAAGGTAGTGGGAAAAGAGGAGTGGAAGAGAATGGTAAGAACAGAAGAGGATAGTCTGCATTTATATTGTGGTTTCAAAATTATCATTCAAATAAATAGTTGTCACATTTATTAAACATTCTTTTAATTTTTTGTTGAAGAGAAAACATAAATCTTATATTTTAAAACATACAGGTCCTAAAACAAATTAGCATACAAGTATGACCTAATTTACAAAGCATATATACTTAAAATTAGCTTGCTAAAAAGAGAGACATTCATAATGTTATTATAACGATTATATATTTATTAGTTAATAATTTTTTAAATATAAGTAAAAAGTGTAAATCTGGCACAACATTTTTTTTGAACAACTTCAACAACATTTTTCATTGTCAGTAAAATAATTTTTTTTGGGATAAATCCATGGTCGAGTCTATTTGGGCGGCGAAGCAAGAAATTCAATCAAATTACAAATTTATTATTAATAGTAAGATAATAGATCATACTCCACCCATTCATATGTATTTAACTAATTTGATTAATTACAAAAATTAATTAATATAGTTAATATAATATACACACACACACATTTTAAAACATCATAGGTCACTTCTTCATTCATTCTCTTCCTTAATTGAGATATTTTTAATAAGGGTAAATTAAAAAAATATTTGTAAATATAAAAAATATGTTTTATAGTTAATATTAATATCAACTCCTTAAATATATTTTTATATTAAGAATAAAAGGTAGGGGAAGTATGACCCTTTGTTAGGCTTAAGATTTTTTTTTTAAAAAAAAAAACGTTAAGTTGCAAGTTTTCATTGAATAATAATGTTGTTTTGAATGTTCTTTTAGCTAAAATTTTTAAAATGAAGCAATGTTGTCATTTTTATTAAAAAGTTAATTGTTAATATCAATTTTTTAACGATCAATACGAGTATTTAATGATAAGTGGCAACATTGCTAAATTTTAAAATTTTTAAGATAAAATTAAAAAAAAAAAGGAAGATACATTATTTCTCAACAGAAAGTTTTAGGAAAGATTTGCGTGAGAAAAATGAAAAGGGCCGTAATATTATGGGTCTGTTTGATTTTAATTAGGAAATTTAAGTTTGTATAAATCGAAACAAAACTTCTCTCACATATTTACTTTAAAATTTGTAAAAGTTATTCTTAAAAGTTAATCCAAACGGAAACTATGAATATTTAATGATACATGGCAACGTTGCTAAATTTTAAAATTTTTAAAACAAAATTGAAAAAAAAAATGGAAGATACATTGTTTCTCAACAGAAAGTTTTGAGAAAGATTTGCGGTGAGAAAAATGAAAAGGACTGTAATATTATGGGTCTGTTTGATTTTAATTAGAAAATTTAGGTTTGTATAAATTAAAATAAATTTTTTTTAATATATTTATCTTAAAATTCGTAAAAATTATTTTTAAAAAGTTAATCTGGTAATTTCCTCTAATTTTTCCCCTGTATCGCTGCGTTTTCCATATTTTCCCCCGTTAAGTATTAGTCAGAGAAAGTTGAGAAGCAAATCCCCTCCGATACAAAGGGCTCTCAAACGCATTCTTGAGAGAGAAAAGTCGGTGAAGATGTCTTCCTTCGATGCCTTCAGCGTCGACGGCGAAGAGCTGAACGTCAACTCTTCTTCCACTCATCCCTTCGCCGACCACCACGAAGATGACTCCTACTCTGCCTACGACGGTGGCTACTCCAGCTTCTCCGGCGGATTTCCCACCGAGGGTGATGTCGCTGTTGACCACACAGCCACTGAGTCGCCGGAGATCTTCGGGTTCAGTGATCCGAATCCCAATTACTCTCAGTCTCCATTCGAATCAGTCCCTGTGGAGAACGGGAATGAAAACGGGAATGGATACGGTGACGGTGTTTTTGTCTCAGATGGACCGATGCTTCCCCCGCCGTCTGAGATGGAGCCAGAGGAAGGTCGCGCTCTTCGAGAGTGGCGCCGGTGAGTGTTTGAAGTTTATTCCTTTCAGTTTGGTTTTTGAATTTGTCAAATCTTTGGACTTGCTTAGATCTGCGATGACTTTGCTTTACTTTAGGAGTTAAATCATGTAGTGATCTCGAATTTCTCTCTTTGATTTGCCTTTTCTCGTGATTGCTTGTGGCATCAAGCATGAGTATGTCTGATCTCGTGCGTGGAAAGAAACAAACCGATGACTGATGAATATAGCTCAATCCAATTTTGCTTAAATAAGTCGCTTGAACTTGGATAACTATGAAGATGCTAGTTTTACTGGGGATCTAGTGTAATTCTATGGGAGGGAGTGATTTCTATGTACTAGAACTTGCTATGTTCGCGCGGATTAACCTTCTTGAATGTGCCATTCTGCTAGACTCCATTTTGTTGTCTCCCCCATTGGAAGCTTGGATCTTTAAAAATCACGGTGTTTTGAGATGCTGGGTTACGTTAGTTGGGGGTGGATTTCAGGCTTTGCAGTGTTGGTGTTATATCCTAGCTTTTTTGAATTCATTATTTGTGGAAAGACAGTGATCATTAATTTTTTATATGAGATGATCACACAAGTTCTTCAGCTGACATGGTTCATTCCTGATTTCCCTATTTCTCCGTAGTTTTTAATAGATCTAAGGGGCAGTTTGCAGTAATTAGGAAGAAGATGGACTCATTTCTGATTTTTCTCCATTTCTCCCTCTTTTTTTATGGATCTAAGGGTTAGTTGCAAGTAACTTGCCAGACCTCGGTGGTGGCTGTCCATATCTATCTCTAAGCCATTTATTGACTAGATGCAGTTGATTTTCTATCTTGATTCTTGAAAAAGAGGAAAAATTTAGTGAGCAATGGATCTGGTTTTTCGTAACACATTTTGTGGACCCCTTTCCTGAGTTTACCTTATGGATTGGGTTTGGACTTTTTTCTTTAATCTGATATTGTGTGAAAAATAAAATAAAGCTTAGCGATTCAGTTGTTGAAATCTAGGCTTCATACTGATGCCAAATCTGGCCACGTTCTATTATTACGAGATCATTAATATATTTATAGAAGCTGTAGGAAGCATTGAATAGTGGAATTGCACGGAGCCTAGTCTAATTTCATAACAACATTAGTTGTAAATTTTCATTGGATTAATAATATCATCTCTGGGAATCATATATCTCTTTTAACACTACCCCAGTTCTAAATATAAGACCTATTTGACTTTTTTGGAAAGTCCTACGAAAGCTAATTAAATTACTTAAAAACATTTAAATTTATCATTTTTTTCCAAATTATTTTGTCTAACTTATAAATTGAGATATAATTTAATGCTACACTACATGTGATATAATTAAGTAGCTTATTTTGTTTTTTTAATCTCTCCAAAAAAAAAGTCAGCTAGGCCTTATATAATTAGGACCGGAGGTAGTTTTTTTTTTTTTAGGTCTTTAGATGAAATACAGACATAAAATCTCTATCATTTCAATCTTTTGTAAATCTGAATTTGCCCTTGGTTTGGAGGGGAAGAAAATCAAGAATAAAACTCCTAAAAATGGTAAGCTTCTATACTCCTTCCGGTCTTAAATATAAGACTTTGTTCTGTGTCTACAACGAGGTCTTATATTTAGGACCAGAGGAATAGTATTTGTAGAAGTTTTCCCTCATAATACTCTTTCCTCCCTATTTTTCTCCCATTTCCCCCTATCTAAATAAAGCCTTAGTGTGTGAGGCTTGGGCATGTTTACCATTGATGAACGAATTGAGGTTTATTGGTCGGAAAATTTATAATATTGTTTAATTATTTAATAATACACGAAAAGGTTTGTTGGCTGGAGCATACATAGTATTATTTACTATACTGTTATTTAAATTCCTTTTTTGTTTGGCTATCAGAGGTAAAATTATTTGTTAATGGAAAAATAGGTCTTTTGCTTACTATTTGATCTTTAAGTGATATACTTTACTGAACAAATTTAAGATTCATTATTTTTAGTGTGAAGTGTGCCAAATTTGTTTTCCAACAGCATTATTATTGTCTTTGGCTTATTGTATGCAGTCAGAATGCTATTCTGCTAGAAGAGAAGGAGAAAAGGGAAAAAGAAATGAGGTTAAAGATTATTGAGGAAGCTGACGAATATAAAGTGGCTTTCTATGAGAAAAGAAAGCTTAATGTTGAGACCAACAAAGTTCAAAATAGAGAAAGGGAGAAGGTTAAGTTTTATTCACATCTTGATGCTCTTTCTTTAGTTTTATGTTTGTTTTTTTGTGTGAACATACTATTTGTTGATTTGGTGTATTTGTTTTTCATCATTTAACCGTAGAAATTGATTGATATTCGTTTTTGACACAGCTATACTTGACTAACCAAGAGAAGTTCCACAAAGAGGCAGACAAACACTATTGGAAAGCCATTGCTGAGCTCATTCCTCGTGAGGTTCCCAACATTGAGAAGAAAAGAGGCAAGAAGGATCAGGACAAGAAGCCATCAATCACAGTCGTCCAAGGCCCTAAACCTGGCAAACCCACTGATCTCGCCAGGATGCGCCAGATACTGCTCAAACTTAAGCACACACCACCACCTCACATGATTCCTCCTCCTCCTCCCGCTAAAGATGCCAAAGACGCCAAAGATGGAAAAGAAGCTGCACCTAAAGCAGCTGAAGGTGCCCCGAACTCACAGCCAAACGCCTCCACCTCCAATGGCTCTGCACAGAAAGAAGCTTCTTCTACTGAGGAACAGGTCGCTGCATAATTCTCTGCCTAGGATAATGAACATGATACCTCCTCTTGGTTTCCCAACAATTTTCTTTTCTTCTGCGATCCCATTTTGCCGCTTTAGTTTTTCCTTGAATGCTTTTGGTTTCTATTAGTTTATAAACCTTATTGGGTGCGCTTTATTAGCAACATCAATGTTTTGTATTAATTTACTCATTATTGACAACTATGACCATGGAGGAGATTAATGTTTATCAGTATGAATTTTTTAAAAAGAAAATGGAAATATGTCCCAATGTCTGATTTTTTTTTTCTTTTTTATTTCGGTGTAAGCTGCTGTTGGAATCATATAGAACGTTCAGGTGTGAATTTCTGAATAATAAAAGACTATTTTTGGTTTTTCTTTCTAAAGATATCATTAATTAGGATCGTACTAGATTTCATGATATTCGCCATTTTGATGAAAATCGTTGTACGTTCTTTCTTGTAATTTTTCTGTGATTTGTTTTTGTATTGGATGTTTACAGCTAATAATCGCGCCAAGAGTATTATCTTGATTATAAATCTGTCCCTTGCGCTATTTGACTCTATCACTCAAAGGAAGCAGCGATATATCAGTTGACAGTGAATCTAAATTAAGCGTCTTGCAGTATGTTTGGGGTGGCGCTCAATCGCCCAAAAACCCTTGTTCATGTAAATTGAAACAAAACTCTTAGTATATTTACTTGTTAGAATGCTTCAATCTTTATTCTAAAACCAGCATTTTGGAAGTCGTGTGATCATAAATCTAGATTTTGGATTGGCGTGCATTCGGTTGAGAATGCAATCTCGTTTTTCACCTATTTCTTGCCAGCTATATATTAACTAAGTGGAAATTAACTTACGCGTCCACATTTTATATTGAATTATATCAACCTTGCATAGTACGCGAAAGTAAATGTTTGTTTTATTAATGCTCGGTGTTCTTGCCTCTTCCTTCATTTGGTGGGAAGACAATCAAAGCAATTGCGCTTCTACAGAAAAATTATATATTATGGGCCGTTTGAAGTGGGTGACAAAAACAACTTTTAATTATAAGTGATTTATCAATTATTTTAGAAAAAAATATTACTAATCAAAAGTATTTGTGTTTGAATTGAGGGTATCATAAATGACTTATGTTTGGATTGTGAGTAAGAGAAGTGTTCTTAGAGATAGGAGAAGTGATTTTTTTTTATAATAAATATTTAGAAGGGCTGTCTTAATTGAAGTTATTTATTTAAAAAAGTCCATTTACCTGAAAGAAGCTAACAAACACCCAAAAAGTAACTTATTTCTGATGGGTTTAAGAGTTTATCGGCTACTATCAACGGTCCTTTTTAGCAAGTTAAATCTTTTTTTTATAGGAACCGAAATACTAAAACATAAAAGGCTGGAAAGATCATCAAATAGGAAGTTGAGGTGAGAATCTCGCTCTCAATTCGCTAATAGCTTAAGGAGAATCTCCCAAATAAAATAACTATTTCTCTGTGTAATTCCATATATTCATCGATGATTTCTACATGTATTGAGCCTCAATGTTTCTACTCGTCAACACATAAACTCTCAATTTACATGTTACCTTAACGCAAATCTACACAAGATTAAATAATTATGCACTATTGATTTCAAATTTCAATATGCCTTTCATTTTCACAAGAAAAAAGAATAGACAAAGGGGAACAAAAGGCCGACATTTCCCTCCTACCTATTTTTTTTTGTTGTTGTTAAATCTCCTCGTTTCTTCTCTGGACTCTGCAATCAACATTGAAACTAGGGGCAATAGAAATAAGAATATTATGAAGGCTTCATCGAGGGGTCACTTGAGTTATAGTGGGAGGAAGAGAATGAGTTTGATTGCTAGTAGACCCACTGGAGATGTTCTTTTTAGAGGATTCTCCTGAATTCAGGAAGAATCCTGGCGCCGTTAGCTCCTTCTCGTTGAGCCGGATTTTCCTGGAGAGCATGTCGACAACCTGGGACATCAGTGGCCTTCTGTTTGCTGCCGCCTGTGTGCAGAAAAAAGCTACCTTGATGTATCTAATCACTTCTTCCTCAGGAAATTCTCCAATCTCTGGATCCACTAGCTCCAAAAGTCTCCCTTCTTCATGAAGTTGCCAAGCCTAATAGAGTGAAAAAAGATAATAGATCATTATGTTTCGTCCTGCATCCCACAGGGTAAAAGACACATCTTCCACATACTATTCCAAAGAAAAAGCCTGAATGTTTTATGGAACTTGTTAAACTATTCATGGACTTCAAGGGTTTGAACTTTTGCATTGAATGATTTTTGGCAGTGTCAAACATCATATCAAACAAGATGACTAATGGATTTGGGAAGGAGCGAGAAGAGAAAAGCACGTCACCATTTTTTTACAAACTGAGTGAGGTGTTTACCAAAAATCAAAAGATCAGGTCAATAATTAACAGTCATGTAAGCATGCCAGTTGCATTTTTCAGCAGGATTCATTTTTGACTGGCTTATGTTCATCAGTAATGGTTTCACTCATCGCATCTTCTGTAGACTAAGCCTATCTAAGAACTTTTGCTCCTTCAACGAGTCATCTGTTATTTTTCTGGGGTACTGAACAGCAGAAGTGAGAAACTGTGGTAGGGACCAAATCAATGATCGAAACTGAGGGAATGAGAAATGAAGAGGGTCAAGGCATCATTGTCACCAGGGTATAATAAAATTTTAAAATGTATTGTGTTGCACGGTACCTTTGCAAAAGGGGGAAACAGAACTTACCCATTCCAAGAGGACTTGGTCAGTTCCTCCCCAGTTAGCTCTTGAACTGCTTTTGCCACTAACTATTTCTAGAATAAGAACTCCAAAGCTGTATACATCAGCCTTCATGGTTAACTGACCGCCTAATGCATATTCTGGCGCTAGATAACCGCTGTGCAAATGAAAAACAAAGCAGGGTACAGCTTTAATCAGAATCAAAGAATGGATTGACCAACTTTGAGTATACGAAGTTACAAACTAGTACAGACAAGGATGGATTAAGATACCCTGAATCCCGTTACTACAGAAAGGTGAAGATGAACAGAAATTGACAAAATCTCTTGAGCAATGTAACTGGTGAGAGAAATGCTTGAAGAAGTTCTTGAAGGGTTAATAATATTAGAAAACTGATTTTTACTAAAATAAAAGTATAATAGAGTTAACAGGAGACACCAGAGACATTTTCTTAGGCAATCTGTCAAGGAACTAATCAAATAAAAAGCTTAAAATCTGAAGAAATGCACATGACTGACAATTATTTCTATTGCAAATACAATCATTTGACCTTTTTGTGGAATTATGCATCACTGGATTTTCTTTACTGAAAATATAGGAATCAATCTCTGTCATAGTGTTTTTATCCAATCGCTGAAGTATACAAAATATATATCAGCATACAACAATCAATCGTTGCCCAAGAGCTTCAGTAACATCAAAATGGGCCCTCATCTCTAATTAAATATGCAGTCGGGTATTTCTGAATATTGAAAAGCTAGTTCAAAGGAAGAATTCATCAGTCATTTAAAGCAACATGATCTGCTATATTCTTGTTTTAAATCAAACTCATCTCTCCAGTGCCCCTTTAGGGTGGATATCTTTCCTGAATTATGACAAGTTCAGCTAGCCCACCCAGACGTGAAAGATTAGTAGATATGAAGAATCCCTACTTCCCATAGCCAGTAACAATTTATGTTTAGTGTCGACTGAGAAATAACAGCCAAAAGGCAAAATAAATTGAGCAGGAGTGCTCGACATTTCTACAGAAACAAACAAATACAGCTTAATTGGGATTCTGAAATATAGCTTACGTTGTTCCAGCAATCCTAGTGCTAATGTGAGTGATGTCATCAGGAAATAATTTAGCCAGCCCAAAATCTCCTATTTTTGGGTTAAAGTCTTTGTCAAGTAATATGTTGCTAGCTTTGATGTCCCTGTGCACAATGTGTGGAACAAGTTCCTCATGAAGGAATGCAAGACCCCTAGCAGTACCCATGCAAATCGTAGATCTCCTTCTCCAGTTTAGTTTGATGCCTGTATTCCTTGTGCCTGCATACAAATTTACAGAAAGAATGGAAAGCGTGATCAAATGTGTCTTATCTTCAGAATATCAATCTTGTACATCAATTCTTAATGCACATGAAGTTTTCGTCAAATTTACCAAGTAATACATGATCAAGGCTGTTATTTTCCACGTACTCGTACACTATAATCCGACTGGATCCTTGAACACAGCAACCAACCAATTCAACAAGGTTTGGGTGCTTAACATTTGATATAGTCTTTATTTCAGTTAAGAATTCACGGACTCCTTGCCTTGATTCTGCAGAAAGGGTCTTCACGGCTATCTGTCTTCCATCCCGCAATGTTCCCTATTAAAATTACATGAATAATAAGCAGTAGCTTGAGTCTTTTTTTTTTTTTTTTAATCTGAAGTGGCATAAAAGTTTACAAGGGTGTGATGTTGAAATTTTATGTAACTTCTGGGTACTCAATTCTTTTTGTCACCTTAAGCTAGCTGAATACTGAACACCCAAATTGAACTTTTTTTTTTTTGGTGAAGAATAAGTTAACTTCAAACAAAGTGCATGTTGATATGTTGAAGAAAATAAATATTGCTTCCTAATCATTATAAGACGCCATATAAGAAAATATGTAAGAGATTCCCTTTTAAATGCAAAAACTCTAAAAAAAGACAATGCAGAACATATTTTTCATACATGTCATGAATTGAAACCAATGAAATAGATTCTCCAAGGTTTTGGTGGCTTTTACTGTCCCATTTTGCCACTTGTATTACAAATGAGTCTTAAATATGATATTCAGCATGGATGGAAGAGAAGAAAAAGAAATTTGCAAATAGTAGAGCCCCTTGAAGAATTCTTATATGTTGATTATGTTCAACGGGCTGACAAGCATATTTATCCAATAATAATGCAACAAATGGGAGTGTCTATAAATGTAATACCTGGTAAACAGTTCCAAAACCTCCCCTTCCTATCTTGTTCCTTGAGTCATAATTATCTGTTGCGAACCTTAGTTCTTTATCGGAGAAATTCTTTACATTATCAAGTGGAATGCCTGAGCATGTACATCAAAATTGTTACGAGCAAGATCAGAGCTGTGTTGCTTATTGATAATAAAAGTAAGAGCAGAGTGGCAAAGATACCCTAAAGGATGCTTGTTATCAGTACTAATAATATTATTTTCCAGGGACGTGTAATACCAATATTATGTAAGAGAAATATACACAATAAGGATCAACATAGCCTTTTGAATTCCAATTAGAAATTTAACGTTTGAACTTACAATAAATAACAGCCCAGGACAGCTTGACAATATTCCTGTTGAGCTATTATTAAAAAATTTTAAACAATTGTCACCATCGATCTAGATCACATCCTTCTCTGTACTTGTTATCTAAAATATTTTCTCTTGTTTGGTTTGTGTTGTGTGGTTGATGGCATTAGCGACCGTAATTCTTTTATTCACAAAAGCTTTTTCTGACCCAAAAAGGATAAAAGAAAAAAAGGAAAAAAGAAAAGAAAAGAAGGAAGATACAAGAGATCATAAAAGGAATAAAACAAAATATTCTGAGATCCAAGTACAATGAAATGGAGAGAAACAGAATCTCAGAAACTACAGCAGCAGACATGAAAAATATACCCATCCTCCCTTCAGCCAGTAGATGTTCTTGACTTCTTGTCAATGTGAACCTCACAACTCCAAGATTTATAAACTGACAAAAATTTTCTAATGACTAACAAGGACTTTAACTCCCAAATGTGAACTTTCTAATTAAGGGAAGTTGTGAAAACTCATGACCCCATTTGTTGTGAAATGTGAATTGTTATGGAATATTAGTAGTTGTAAAATTAGGGATTTGATTGATTGTAATTGGGAATTAAAAGAATTAGTTAGTTACGGTTAGTTAGTATAAAACCGTTAGCGCCTATTCCCTGGCTGGACCATTAGTATAAATAAGACCAGACCCCTATTGTATGCGTGTGTTCTGTTTTTGTGATCAATGTGAATCCCGAAGGATTATTTCAGAATCCTATTCTTCTTCTTCTCTCTTCTACCAGTCTACCTTTTTCTCTCTCAATTTCTGTGAAATACCTTAACATGATTATTATCGCTCAAGTCACAATTAAGAAAGGATATCAGGATGGAATATGACAAACTAGCTTTGTAGGCAGATTTGCCCAAGGTTTTTGTCAAAAGGGTGTTGTACTCCCACCGATCCATAATGTGGGGCACTTTAATTAACTCACAGGGAATAAGAAGTGGTAATTAACTTATTAAATATGTCCTAAATTGTGAAGCCTTTTCCACTTTTACTCCTATTAGAAAATGTGTTTGAAAATTTAATGAGTGGGCAAATTAGAAATGAACATTAATCACAAGAACAAAACTGGAAAATGAGTATTAATTATTTTATAACTGTCTTATATTGTGAATCAAACTATTCTTCTAAAATTGCCCTATCTTGTGGAACCAAGGGAGTATATGATTCAAATTTCCATGTAAAGCATTGTGAATAAATTTTTACATCATGAGCAGGGTAAAGTTATAATGGAGTTGAGGGAAACAAACAGCTAAAAGATAAAGGAAAGGGACTGCATCCAAGATGAAACATCATGCATGAAAATGCAGCTTCCCCTCTAGACTCAAGCAGACATATTATGTAGGAAATCAATTATCAGTCTACCTAGAAATTTATCAAACATAAGTCAAGAGTCCCATAATATTAACTAGAACATACTCTAGTCTATAGCACATTAAATGCTTTTAACAAGGTGCTAATGAAGTCGTTTAATGAATATGGAGCCATGTTATAAACACACTTTGTAACTTGCATAGAACAAAAACATTTTTTAATCACTAAAGTTCCCATTCTCAAAAAATCAAAGAGCATGCAAACAGTGAAGAAAAGACTGAATTCCATGGATAAGGACATATTCATTCGTTTTCAGTATATAAACCTTGACTCCCAATAAGATAACAAAAGAAACACGATAAGTTTTCAAACACTATGAAAAGCCAAAAAGAAAACATTAAAATAAAAGACTATAGGCTTTTATGATTAGAACACATGAAAATGAAACTGCACGAACTTATAACCTAATTGAAAGATAGGAAATACGGAAAACAGCAACTTCTAGGCCCTTACCATCAACGTCATTAGGATTATGAGTAGAACTCCTTCTCCTCTTTATAGTTGAGGATCCAAAGCAGCCACAACTCATAATGGTCCTGGTATATGACTGCTAAAGTCTGCGATCTGCAATATATAATAGTTCCAACGTTACTGAAATGCCATTTTCTTGACATCTTTATTGCAGAAGCTGGCAAGGGCGTGAAATTTGAGAGATAGGAGATAACAAAGAATTTAGACTTGTATTATGGACCCGAAAATTTTGCCATTCTCCCCCACTCATTTCAGTCCTACCAAACAAAGAATACCATATAAGACAACCATGTACAAGCGTGGAAACACAAGCACAAGCAATGGCATGCAACAACTGATACTATCTTCCACTAACAAGATTCTGCACTCTTCCAACTTGATCCTTGGAATTTAGAATTCCTAAAAAAGTGAAACAATTACTGAGAAGAAGCAATAGAAATTCCAAAAAGTCAAACTGTTTTAAGCCTACAATGTCTTATCCCTGTTTATTTCCAGCAATCCCTTCTTTCGTTCAAGCGAAGATTACAAAATGCGCCTTCAAATCGAAGCATTGAAACGAAACTAAAGGATATACAAAATAAGCAGACGCTAGCTAATCCTAACTCATATCAAGCACGCCCAAGTTCCCGTTCCGTCAATTCCGCACCCATCTATCCACGCGCTTCCTAGAGAAACCCCGATTCAGGCCATAAACCCAACCAGCTATGTAATTATGATTTAGGTCACCAGCTCATTAGCTAGAAAATCTCCACAAAAAAACTAAATTACTAGCAAATCAAACGGTGAAACCAACAACGATATATCATCAAGTAACAGCCGAGAACAAAATAGTTTCAAGCTTGAAAAAAAACGACGACCTCGTTGTTAACCCAATTCCGCCGGACTATGAAGTATGTCGCTTTCAGTTCTTCAAGATTGAAGCAGGGATGGTGGAGGGAAATGGAGAAAATATACTTCTCTGTAATTGCAGCAGGTATAATAATTATAATTATTAATTGATTATTCCTAGTTTTATAACAAAATGGTGGGCGTTGAGGTGCTCCGTTTAAAAACAGCCCCACGAGTATCAGGTCGCAGGCTCGGACTTCTTCCCGAGAGATTTCCCACCTAGAAGTCATGCATTCGTTCCTGTAGCAGAAAGTGACAGTTCCTTGTTCAGCTAAACCTTCTTCCCCGACGCTATAAAAGCCTTCAGTACTCCTCCTGTTTTTTTTTTCGTACAAGCGTCGACCGGTCATTGGTTGGTAAATTTCCATACTACAGCTATTGGCATATTGAAATCTTCGGTCATGAGAAATAATTGTACCCTGACCTTTTAATACATCACCTGGATAAGGATGGATTAATCCCACAAGATATATTTATTTGATTTAATTATATTAAGAAATGTTAATTAAGTTAGTTAAGATGATATTTATTTTTTAAACACTCTAATTATTTTTTAATTCTCTAATTTTATCCTCTCTCTTTTTGTTTTTTTCCAATCATTGCATTCTCTCCTTAAATATTATTCAGGAGCAACTTTCTAAATATATTTTATATTAAAGATGGGATAGATTGATATTTTAATTTATTTTTTCCACCAAATTTATCATTTTATCAACAAGGAGTTCTATTATAAAAGAAAATCTTATGTGAACCTAATTCGTCATGTTATATATTATCTGGCTAATTATATTACAACAACTCAACACATGATTTGACACATCTTAAATAGTAATTGACATATTAATAAAATTAAAAGATTTCATAAGATTTACCTTTTTATTATTTGTGAAATTTTAATTAATGGATTCATTTATTTTGAGAAAAATAAAAATGTGAAAATCACAAGCAAGATTAATATTCATTGAGCGGTTGTATTTTAATTTGTCAGACTACAAATGATATGGTAAATCATGTTCATACAAGAATTTCTCCCAATGCGATTAATTAATAAGGATATCTAGAAAAGCCAGCACTCATTTACAATGAATAATTAATTTAACTATTTGTTAAAAAATCTATTATATTACATATATGAAAAATATACAGTTATAAATTTGTTAAATAATATGTATCAAAAAAATTTGTTAAATAATGTTAAATCTCAATCATTAAAAATGATGATTCAATGATCGTGGTATTTTTATTTTTTCTAAAATAATTGTGGTATTAAATGAAGAGAAAGTGAAAAGGATGGTTAATGGAGATACAATTTTCTCCATTGGGCATTTTTAATGCACATGATTAATAAGGATATCTAAACAAATCAACACTCGTTTATTATAAATAATTAATTTAATTATTTTTGTAGATATCTTTAAATTAATTCTATAACTCCTGTATTGATGACGGAAGAGAGTATAAAATAAAATCAAAATAAATTGTCCTATTAAAAAACAATCAAATTAAAAACTGTGGAGTTCCCATCCAGGTGTCATTGGATATATGTACTTCACCCCCTTCCATGTTGCCATACTAAGGTTCGGGTCCAGTCTTCAAGAAGGCGCCTATGGGTGGTGGTTACTAGTTAGTTAATCTGGGTAGTTACGAATTGTACAAACACAACAAACCTCTGCGTGCACAAACATACACGTGCATATGAATGGACCGTTAATAACTATTGTTTTAAATATAAGTTTAGTTAACTTTTTAAAAAAAATTAAAAAAATAAAAAAAGCTAATTGCACTACTTTAAATCATTTAAATTTGTTATTTTTCTTCAAACTATTTATCTAACTTATAATTTGATTTATATTCTCTTTGATTCTAAATATAAAACCCAATTGACTTTTTTAAAAAGATTAAAGATATTAATTAAATTGGTTAAGGGAAGTTATAGGCAAAAAAAAACAACAAATCTAAGAATCAATGTGATATCTAATTATAGTTATAGGAGTATTGACATAGGCAGTTTAGGAAAGAGTAGTTAAATATGGGAGACAAAATGGATAGAGGTCTTATATTTAGAACAAAATCAAATTTCAAATTAGGTCTCATAATTACAATCAAAGATAGTAATGTAATAATACACTACATATGATATGATTAAATAACTTATTTATCTCCCTTAATATATCTAAAAATTGGTATGTTACACAAAATAAGTTATTTAATCATATCACATGCTATGTTTTCAAACTATGTTGTTTGCCTTAGTATAATATAATAAAACATAGCATGTGATATGATTAAATAACTTATTTTGTGTAACATACCAATTTTTATTCACCAAAATTCCTTGTGTGTATGTTAAGTGTAATAAAATGGTGAGTTTGATTACAATGGAATGTGGTGAAAATAATAAAAGAAAAATAATACAAAAAGGGCCCAAATGATTAGGCAAATTATTTTGAGATGAATGAGTTCTACAAATAATTTTAATGATTTTGAGCCTGTTTGGTGATAGCGTTTCTGAGCGTTTTTTGACTTTTCTGCAGAAAAAATTAGCTTTTGGCAAATAGAGTGTTTGATAGAGGCTTATAAATATAAATAGCTTATAGTAAAAAGTAACTTATAAATAGAAGCTAACAAAAGTGGTTTCTAAAGGCTCATTTGGCTGTAACTTATGAAAAGTGACTTATTTTTATAAGTGGCTTATGATAAGGAACTTTTAAAAATAAGTAATTTATCATAAGTCAATTGTGTTTGGATGGAAGGTAGAAAAAGTGACTTATTGGGAGTAGAAGAAGTTACTTGTATATGGATTGGAAATAAAAAAAAGTGACATACGAGAGATAGGAAAAGTGACTTCTTTTGAAAAGCCACTTTTTTTAACTTATAAAAAAAGTAACTTTTGGACATAAGTTATTTTTTTCTATAAGCTCCTATCAAATACCCATTTGCTAAAAGCTACTTTTTTATGTAGAAAAGTCAAAAAAGCCCCTAAAGGCTTCTGCCAAACAGGCTCTAAAAAGAAGTCACTTTTTCTATCTCTCATAAGTCACTTTTTTACTCCCAATTCAAACACAAATAACTTCTTCAACTCCTAATAAGTCACTTTTTCTACCTCCAATCCAAACAAAATTGACTTATAATAAGTTATTTATTTTAAAAGTTCCTTATCATAAGCCTAAAAATAAGTCATTTTTTATAAGTTACAGCCAAATAAGCCCAAATCATTGGTTAGAAACTGTCTAAAGAATTATTTATAAAAACTAATTCAAAAATGTGTGCATAGATGAATTATGGTAATTATAAAATTTACCATGGTTAATGTGGATGGGTAGCAAGGTAAATTGTAACACTTCTAAGGGCAAAGATGTAAGTTTAAAATTGATCTTAATGGTAAGATGGGAATACTAAATTGAATGGTTAGGATTTATTCTTGAAAAGTAGAGAAGAGAATAAAATATTATTTTTTGTAAGGAAGCGGAATTTATATAATTCTTTAACTAAATTAAGGAATTGCAAGACACCTCATAAGTCTTCCCAAAGGCCACAAATTTATGCTAAGAGGGTGGAGAGAGAGAGATCAAGTTTGAAGAACACATGAGAGAATAGAAAGAAGAAGAGGAATAGGCTAGTTGTCTTAGGTAAGTTTGATGTCAAATCTTCCATTTCTTCTAGTTTCTTGGTTTAAGACCACTTTTAATCTCTAAAGCCTTTCTTGATTTCTATGTTTAGAGATAAGGAGACGAGAGATTAGGGTTTGAAAAAAGAGGAGTATTGAAAGGAAAAGTAAGAACACAGAGGTAAAAGTTTATTATTATTTATTGCATTTATAGATGTTCTTGTTGTTATTGATGTTGTGGAAGACGATTTGAGCTTGTTCTTGGACTTGTTGTAATTTTGAGAAGCATGAGCCTTAAGGAGAGGTTCTGCCCAATTGTCTTAAAATTTAGAAAGCATGGTTTTTAAATCAAATCATGATTAAAAAAAATATTAGAGCTAGAATTATGGTAGTTTATGCAATGAAGCTATAAAAATCATTCTTCATCTCCCACATCATATTTTGGTTTGAACAGGGTAGTGAGGAGGAGCTGGAATTTGATGATTTTGATGTTTCCAATGAGTTTAAAATGAAAATTGCATAGGGAAAAGATGAGAAAGTGATTTTACAAGCATTATAATTAAAAATGGAATTTTTGACCTAAAACTCCCTAGTTTTGATTTGGCTGTGTTTGGGGAATAAGAAATTAGATTTTGGTAAATTTAAAGTAAAAAATGGATTATACATACGAAATTGTATAGGGATGTTCTAAGTCATAATTTTATGTGAAGTGTAGTTATGATGGGTATAAAAGAAAGTAGACTAAATTCTTAAAGACATTTTGGTAATTATGTGTATTTGGTAGAGATAACCAACCATGTGAATTTAGAAAATGAGAATTGGATGAGTAATGACTCATTTGTTGTGAATTTGGAATTTTAGGATTTGGCCTTTGTCCGCCAACCAAGAGACTAGTAACTAGGATGGTCGATTGGAAATAATTCCAAATAATCACCCTATATTTTCATACATTATGTGATTGTTTATATGCTCTGTGATACCATGTTCTATTACGTGGATTGTTTATGGCAAACCTAGTTGTGGTATGGGAAAAGCACAAACACCACCATCCTCGTTTGGGACCTAACTAAGGTAATAAGATGAGTACGGGCAAACACTTACATGCACTCGAACAATGCAACTAGTAGAGCTAAAGAGTCATTTGGTTGTGAACGTTGTATACAGTGTGGTCAATAGGGACAAATAGTTATTTAATCATAAATGCCAACCAAACAATCATCTGGTCTTGAACATTATGAGAAGATGATCAAACAATCATTTAATCCTTCACAGGCAGTCATCTAGTCTTCAGACATATGTGTTGTGGATCATTTATTCTGTTACATTATATAACGCATTGCATATATAGCTTTCACATTTTTATGTTTGATTAAAAGTTGCTACTGAGATTTATATAAATCTCACCCCTTTCCATATTTTTTTTAATTTTTTTTAGCTAAAGGAATCAGCTAAAAGGCAAAGAGGTAAATATCAATGACTAAAAAATCTGGTCCTGTTCAAGTGTTGTTAGTGATTATGTGTTATTTTTATTTTCTTTTTGGAGACTTGTAAAATTGAGTGAAAACCTGACGAATTCCTATAATATAACAAAGTACTTTATATCAGCACATTTTATGCTACTATTGCTTGCCATTTGAATTGTGTATTAATACTTTAATAGATGTCAAAATATTGAGGGGCTTGAAATTTTGCTTCCTTAACTTTTTTCAAAAAAAAAAAAAGCCAACCGTGTCTTATAACTAAGACCAGGTGTAGTATATAATTTGATTAAATTTAGAAATTTGGCCTAGTTAACTAATATAACATGTATTTTCTAAAACACATTAGTTATATTTATTAATTGCATCTTCTCTTTGATTATTGTTTAGGGAGCATAATAGCGGCAAACTAAAAAAAAGATCGACAGACATGAAAATTATGTCTTATATTTATAATCAAAATCAATTTTCAAAAAATATTATTATATTAAGGATTAAAGAGAGTATATGACATACATATGATGTCTTGTTCTAAGACCATGTTTGGCATATGAGATTTGGAAGAGAGGAAACAAATTTTTGAGTTTGATTTTAAAAAAATTGGAAAAGTGGAATTTAAAAGTTTTTAATTAACTTTTTATCTTTTATCTTACCTATTATCTTCGTTACAACTTTATGACCCCCTTCTCCATTTTTAAAAAATCCAATTTGGAAAACTTTGTCTCTTTAAATCCTTCATGCTAAAAAGACTTTAATACTATGTTTAGATAGGAAGAAAATGAGAAAGTAAGAAAACAAACTTTATCAAAACAAAAAAAAAAAACAATGCCGAAAATGAGAGGAAAAATAAGTTTTCCTTTATTTGGATAAGAAAGAAAAGTGAGAGAGAAAATGGGTGGGTCTCATGCCCCATTATCCCCCCAAATTGTATCTTCAAAAGTGGAGAAATTTTGAGAGGAAAAATTTAGGAAAATTTACAATGAGGTCATAAATAAAGGATTTTACGTTAAACAGGTCATGTAAAACCGCGTATTTATAGTCAGGTCTCAGATTTCATGAATTTATTACTGTCAAATCCCAATTAACAGCCCTGGAGTTGTTAATGGCGTTGTTGGGGTTGTTAACGACAACCCCAGGATGTTGTAATTTATAACACTAACAGCGCCATTGACAACTTTGACACTTGACTATAAATACACGATTTTATGAGATCTATTTAACGTAAAGTCTCTTATTTGAGACTTCATTATAAATTTCTCAAAAATTTATTTCCATGTTATCCTCTATCGTCTCACTCATTGCCATCTCCCTTTAAACCAATCATAAATTGATTATTTTCATAAATTGCCATCTGATTACTGTCAGCCAGATCAATCTAGGGCCAAGTAATCATCCCCGAAACACTCACAACACCATACTGAGCTTGAGGGTTTAAAAGTTCCTGTGTTTTTATTTTTTATTTTTGACTTAGAGTTAAGTAAATTTTAAATCTTAACTGCAAACTTCCTCTTGGTCAATCTAACTCAGACTTCCTCGTCCTCTTCATCAAATAAATTCAACAAATAATATTTATTTCATCTTAATTTATGTAAAATTATGAATACTTCTTTTTTTATTCCACGCAAATTAGTATTTAGTAGTATCTTTTGCTGCTGCGCGCAAGTATCTAGAAAAAAAAATTATCTTTTTTATTTTCTATCTTGAAAAATAACTTTACTGTCAACCTAGTTTATGTTGTTAACGATTTATAATATAGCCATTTTAATCATTCTAACATCTCATCATTTTCTCTCTCTCTCTATTTTCACTTGTTGATCCAAAGTTTCCATGAGAGTTAATAATATTTTCTCTATAGTTTTCTCTCTTCTCCTCCCCAAATTTTATTTGCTTTCAACTTTTCTTCTCATATAAACAGGGGGTAAGTTTTTTTTTTCCCATATAATTTTGACGGGGTTCATGATTCAAATTCTTCTGGCATAATCTTTAGGAACAAAATTTATCTATGAAAATATAATCTTTTCATATTTATTAAACGTTGAAAAATAATATATTTGAGAATGTTGTGAAAAATACAATATTATCTAAAGTCACCCACGTGATGTCTGTGCCCTTTATAAAAATCTTCATGTCCTTCTTCCAGAAGTATAGTATTTTGGTTCTTAACGAAAATAAAATTCAAGAGTTGGAAAAGGTAAATACTTGAATAAATATGAAATCAAGCCGCCGAAACGTAGCGGTGATGGAATAATGCATAAATTTTCCAACTTTGGCGCGGTGGTCTTTGAAAACGCAAATACAGCTATACAAGTTCATTAAAATAACCAATGCAAGTCGGACGGGGACAAGGAATAACATAGTACTATTAAATTTCCAACAATAAAGGAAAGAAATGCATCTATGCACTTTTTTTTTTGTCTTTAAGTAGAAGACATATCTTTTATTTATATATATATATATAGTTGTTAATGTTATAGATTTTTTAATTTATTTTTATTGGTGCTCCTTCAACAATAAATAAGAAAGGGGAGAAATGTGAGAATTAAAAAAGAAGATCGGAATATTTTATAAAATACATGTCATATTAACTAAATTGATTAACTTCCTCAATCTAATCAAATTATGTAAGTATATACATTATATTAATAATTAGACCGAGGAATAACATATATTTTAGCAATGCATAAGGGATATGGGATAACCTATATTTTCTAATAATACCATATCCAATTGAAGGTTTGTGACTGACCCTCCCAATACATTTATAACCTATCTTTGATTATATGTAAAACAGAATACATTTCTTGACTTTGATTGAGGTCTCTTAAGAACTCAACTAATCCATCTTAGCCTACCCCGTTAAGGTCCTTTGATGGAGGTATATATCTAGATATTATCTCTAATCACTTGATTTTTTAAAAAAAAATTTAAAAAGCTAAATAAATTATTTTTTATTGCTTTTTAAATTAATTTGTAAGACTATAAAATAATATATAATCTAATAGTACATTATACTCTATTCGATCCTAATTATAAGGGCATGTTGGTTTTTTAAAAAAATACTAAGAAAGCTAATTACATTATTTTAAAATATTAAAATTTATCGTTTTTCTTTAAATTATATTGTTTGATTTATAAACTAATATTTAATATAATAAAGCAAAATGGTTAAATAATGTAATAAGTTTTCTAAAGATTTTTTTTAAGATTCTCTTAAAAAAAACCTAACCATATTTATAATTAGGATTGGGGAGAGAATACATATTATGATTAAGTATTTATTAACGTCTTTAAAATAGTCAAATAAATTTTTTATTTAAAACTTAAAAAACAGTACTCCGTATTTACCAGTAAGCCAGTAATGCGGTTCAACCTGATTGAGATTTCTTGAAGTATGAGTCTCCCAAAAGACAGTTTTTTCTATGCGGACTTGTGGAATGATTAAAAAAAAAAAAAAAAAACTGATGGCTCTTATTGAAGGGTCAGTGGGGCATGATAGCCGACGAAGTACGAACTCAACCAACGTCATGCTGATGCAAATTTATCTCTATATTTTCCATACACGCGTTTATTTGACTTTTGGTTCAACACGATTTTTTTCATTGCCGTGAGTCGCCAGTCCGAGAAATTATATTGGGTTCGTGTTTAGATATCACTTATTTTAAATAATTTAATTTTTTTATAGGCTTATTAAAAATAGTTTTAGACAAAAGAATATATTTTATCTCAATAATTAAATTTATAGAAATATGTAAATATAATTTTTTTAGAAATATAATATGATATATTCAAAATCTGCAATTCTATTTATATATAATTATGTGTTTTTTTAAGTTTTAAATTTTTAAGTTATTCCATCAAATTAATTTAAATATGACATATTCAAAATATACGTTTTTTTTAAATGTGCTTATGAAAAAAAAATTAAGAGTTGGTAAAAAAAAAGAATTTCAGAGAATTTTCTCAGAAGAATAATATTTATTCTTTTCCAAAACAAAATCAAATATAGTTTATTTTAAACATTTCTGTAGATTCATTTACCATAATATTATTTTTTTAAAAAAATAATATTTATTCTTTTGAGAAAATTCTCTCAAATTCCTTTGATTTTTTTGACCAACTCTCAAATTCTCTTCCACAAGCACATTTACAAAAAGAAACATTGATTTGAAATATATCATATTTAAATTAATTTGATGGAATAACTTAAAAAAATTACAAGATCATATACAAATAGAAGTGTAGATTTTGGATATATCATATTATATTTGTAAAAAAATATATATTTATATATTTTTGTAGATTCAGTTATTGGGATAAAATATATTCTTTTTTATAAAGTTCTTTAAAATTTGTTTTATTTAAGGAGGTTAAATCTGTTCATATTTATTTGAATATATAAAATAAAAGAATGAAAGAAGCAAATGGTAAAGTAGAGTGGAATTAGTTTCAACTATTTTCAATCCAAAAGAGGAGTAAAAAGTGGAGCAAAAGAAATAGGGTGCTTAGTTACAATTTTCACCTTGTTGAAATTGTTCACCATGCAAGTTATTCTCTTTCCCCTATTTTCGATGAAGTCGTTCTTGAGGTGAATGATTTCTAAAATCGTTCACCTCAAGAATGATTTTAAGTGCAATATTCTAGTAATTTTTTTTGGGAGCATTTTGATGATATCCTTTACTATTCATCGTATTTAGATAAAAAAAAGCTTATGGATAACTTATCTTCAATTATATGTAAAATATAATACATTTCTTGACTTTGATTGAGGTCCCTTAGGGGTATGCTTGGTTGGAAGTTTATGGAGGTTGGGTTAGACGAGGGTAGGGTTAAATAATAAAAAACCAGCTTATTTGGTTGGGAGTAGGTGAAGTGAGGTAAGGTAAATTTTTTTTATCATTTAGTGGGAACCTCCCTAAGTTGCAAAAACATCAAAATTGGGGATTTTGTGAGAGGAGAGAAAATTTATGTTTCACCGTGATCAAATTGCCCAATATCATTTTTTTAAAACTCCATATGTACCCTCGAAAAAAAAACGCATTTCCTTCTCTTTGGACTCTAATGGTGATGGTTCAAGCACGACTATCCTTTTTACTTACCCTCTTATTTAGAGCATGATCAAGAACACACTTGTCATTATTAAAACCACAAGTTCCATATATATAGAAGCAACTCAAAGTCAAAACAAACGGAACTCGCCTTTTAATTTGATAGATGTAACACCTTACTTTTTCATAGCGAAATCCACACCGTAGTATCTTTAATATAACCAGTCAAGGATGTTAAACATCCTAAACATCAAAATACATACTTAGTTCAAATATTTCCCACACAAGGTTTCCAATGAAATCCTCAAAATAGTTTG
>JBAGKO010000015.1:17326171-17343328 GCA_037177275.1 Acacia concinna | reverse complement strand
TTCTTTCTACTTCTAATTTCCCTCTTTCCCAATCCTAAACCTAAATAATTCAAGATTGATTTTACAATCTTGTATCATCATCATCATTCCTTTTCTCTTTCACGCCATGAACATGTGAATTTATTCTTCTATTTTTCTTTTTAAAGTTCATCCTATCTGTGGAGCTGCTTTTGAAGAGCTTGCATAGGATCCCTTCAACTAATATCTCATTTTTTTATGTACTGATTTTTGGGGGAAAAAAAAAATCTTTCTTTTCTATACCTGTATATTAAGGTATTGCTTTTAATAATTATGTTGCCTAGAAGCCTGACTTATGTACTGAGCTTTTAAACCTATGGCCTGCCTATGGGGTGGGCAGGTGGCGATGTTCTTCATTGTCTTTCTCATAATTCAACATGGTTAAAGACATAACTTCTTATTGTACATGCTTAATTGCAGTTGAAATCTGCCAAGTCTTGCAAAGATCCAAATTTGGTCCCCACTCTTCAAAAATATATAAAAAAAAAGCCCAACAACCAAATTGCTATTGCTGAAACTGATGAGCAAAATAGAAAGCCGCTTAGAAGGGCAAATACCACATGATCTTCAAGTTAGCCAAGAAAAGGATGTCTCATCGCCCTTAGTTGAATTGAAGCACTTAGTTTCATCAATTCAGAAACCATGAGGGCAGCATTGCTGCAACTGAGACTTTTTTGTTCTAAAATTTAATTATTATAAAACTAGGGAACCAAAAGTTTAATTAAGCCTGTTTTTTATTTCTGATTCTGCTTGTTTGACTTAATTCTCTTTTTCAGGATATATTACTAATATGAAAATTTCTGCTATTAATTACTTTTTTTTATCTGAAATTAGTTTTGAAATATCAGTATAGGTGGCTTTCATCCAAATCGAGTGTTTCTGCCAATATGACATCAACATTTGAGGAAAAATTTTTGTCACAGCAATCTCAAAGTTCAGGTTCTGTTTACGTTTTCATTTCTTCATCCCCTTTTTTCCTGTAATTTTCTTTTCTAGGTTTTATTTACTACTGAGAAGTGAAATGTGGTATTATATTTACGCATGATATTGCAGAATCTTTTAATAGGTCGTTAAATGCTGGTAATGCAATATTTGGGAGGAACAGTACCTTTATGCTCTTTTGTGTTGTACGCAATGGTGGTTTTATTTAGTTTCTCATGATGAATTATTTTACAAGTGATCAGCTGGCGACAAATTATTTTCCATACTGTTTTTTTCCAGGAATAAACTTGGAGTGAATTGTATGGTCCTCTCTTGAGATTGTTGAAATTCATATAGATCTTCCCTTTTTTTCATAGTATAAGCTTTAGTCCAATTTTAATTTTTTTTTAATCTAAAATACTGTCGTTCATGTAAATACAAATATCTTTTTATGTCCAAGTTTGCACAAATGAAACAAAAGTGAGTAGCCGATTGTGGCTAGTTTAGGCGGTAAGGGTGGGGTGGGAGTTGTTAGTAGCGAGTCAAATATTCTAGCCCTTCTATCATGTCCAGAAAAAAAGAAAAAGAGTATAGATTGTTTTCAATCATGCAAAAACAAACATTTGAAATAGGTCTTCTTTGATTACATTTAGCCCAGGAGACAAATATTTTGGTGTGAAAGGTATGCATGCATACAATGCTCCTTAACTTTAATCACGGTGGTGACAATCAATATCAATATCATTAATATAAAGTATAGAAACTTGAACAAGCCATACTATTCCTTAGTTGCTAATAGTGTATTACATTCTTGAAACTCTGCCATAGTGCAATATGCAGATCAATAGCTCGTTATGATGATGCCTGGAACCTGATCATTATGATAATATTTTCTTTATGTGGTTCTGTAATTCTTGTTCATTCATTTTGTATGGTTCTCTTTTCTGTTGGTTAGTATTGTAGCTCTACGTATTTAATTGCAGTAAGCTTCTGGATCTGACGTGTGAGTTGTTTTGATTTCAGCTAGATGGCCCTATTTTCTTTGCGTCTGTTCCATTTTCTCATCAGGCTCTGTTCAACTTCATTGGTCCCAGTGGCCTCCTAGTCAGAATGGTGCTGCACCCAAATGGTTTTCAACTAGTAAAGGGCTCTTAGGTTGTGGGCCCAGTGGAATTATGGTTGCAGATGCCATCATAACAGATAGTGGTGCCATGCATGTGGCAGGTGTGCCAACTGTGAACCCATCCACCATTGTTGTTTGGGAGGTCACTCCAGGGCCTGGAAATGGCTTCCAAGTAACTCCAAAGACAAGTACTAGTAATGGTGTTCCACCTCTTAGCCCACCTAGCTGGGCAGGTTTTGCACCTTTAGCTGCATATTTGTTTAGTTGGCAAGATTATCTGTTATCTGAAGCAAAGCAAGTGAAGAAACAAACAGACCAAAGTCTTGTTGATGCTGTGCCACTTCACTGCTCTCCAGTTTCAAATTTTTCTGCGTATGTAAGTCCTGAAGATGCGGCTCAATCTGCTGCAACTACCACATGGGGTTCTGGTGTAACTTCTGTGGCTTTTGATCCAACTCGTGGTGGTTCTGTGATAACTGTGGTGATAGTTGAGGGTACGTTCATGATTCCAACCTATTTTGTTTTTGTTTTCTTTTTCTAGCACATTCATGTTATTTTGGATGCAAGGGATGCCCAATGGCTATATGCCTATACCTATCGAGGGAAGGGAATTGGGGCTTTTGGCGCTTAGGGCTGGGGGAAGTACCACGTTTGAGGGCTGTTACTGCAGACAATGTTTTGTTCCTAAAGCTTGTGCTTCATCAATAATGTGTTATTTCATCATTTGTATTTTTAATGCTTCTTTTTTATATTTTCATCAATTCATTAATTTCGTAACATGCTGTAATTTACATATATTTCAGTAATATTTATTTTTATACTTTTGTTAACTGCTCCATCTTAGAATGACATGTGGAACTAAGGAACCAATTTTGGCAGAAAGCTTCCATTTTCTCAAAACAAGACATTCTGAGACAACACGCTTAAACTCTGTCACAGTTAATGAAACAACGTTCCCCTTCACTAGGAGTCGTCTATTTTGGTGTAGTTATCTGCAGTTTGTGTGGCTTTTGTCTACTCTTTTTACCCCACGCTATCATTGCAGGTGCTCCCTTTTTTGTTTTGTGTTTTTTTTTTGGTTGGTTGGTTGGGGGGGGGGGGACTTCTGATGGATAGAAGTAAAATCTGGGATCTAAAACTGAGCCTAAATTTTGAGGAAAAAACTGTAAGCCAGGAAAAGACTGCAAGCACTTGTTATCATTGGAATAATGACAAGCTTTTATAAGAGATAAGGATTTTAAATGCTGTCTATCAAAAGAAAACATTAAAAGCATTGAGGGAGCAGATAACTTTTATATCGTGTTCCCTCATTCTAGGTGCCCTATCTTGCACTTTACATCCTGGGGGAAGTTAATTTTGTACTATTGTAACAAACTGAAATTTAAGTATTCGTATACCTGTTTTTCCATCTCTAAATTTTTAAGAGTCCTATCTATGATGCATATTTTTTTGTCAGAATTTCACGTGACCTCATCAATGGACTTGGCAAATTGATTTATGGCTGTTTTATATAGGACAATACATGTCCCCTTATGACCCAGATGAGGGCCCATCAATTACAGGCTGGAGAGTGCAGCGCTGGGAATCTTCTTTTCAGAATGTTGTCCTTCATCCGATATTTGGAAACCCCACATCCAGTATGGGTGGACAGCCACCTGTGCAAACTGTTTGGCAGTCTAAGGTAGACCGGAGCATACCACCCACAGATGATTTCAAAGTTCACCAAGCAGCTGCTTCTGGACTGGCTGGAGCTGTTCAAAAGGCATCTGAGTCTTGTTCCGATAAGTCAAAAAGGGTTGGTTTTGATCCATCTGATCTTCCAAGTGATGTTAGAGCACTTTCGCGAGTTGTTTACTCTGCTCATGGTGGTGAAATTGCCATTGCTTTTCTTCATGGTGGAGTGCACATTTTTTCTGGCCCAGATTTTACCCCTGTTGACAGTTATCAGATTAATGTTGGATCTGCAATTGCTGCTCCTTCCTTTTCGGCAACAAGCTGCTGTTCGGCCTCTGTTTGGCATGAAATTGGCAAGGACCGTACAATATTGAAAATAATCAGGGTTCTTCCTCCCGCTGTTCCAATTAGTCAAGTGAAAGCCAACTCATCATCCTGGGAACGTGCTATTGCTGAAAGGTGGTTTCCTAAACCCCTAAAGTCTTTACCCTGTTAAGTTTTTTTTATGAAGTATGCCAGAAATCTATGGCTTATCCTCTTTTGTTGTTGTTTTATCCCAAGCTGCTCGGGCACTAGATTTATCTCATATTTCAAAAATTTCCCTCTGCTGTGCTAATAACTGTAAGGATAAGCAGGTTTTGGTGGAGCCTTATGGTTGGTGTTGATTGGTGGGATGCTGTGGGCTGCACACAGAGTGCTGCTGAGGATGGTATTGGTAAGTAATTACATGTTATTAAAGGTTATAAAAGAGATGAGATTGGGGTGCTAAGGAGCCATTTGGTTGATTCAAGGGAAAGGCATTCCTTTCTTTTCTCTAAAAATCAAGATACATAATATTTATTGGATAATTATATTTCCATCATCATCATTCAACAGAAATTGTCCCTGTTTTTTAAATTACAAATTTACCTTTTTTTTTTCCATTCTGGGATAAATGCACTAGCATTCTGATTATTTCCTGTGTGAGAGAGAGAGTACTAATATGCAGAGATCACGGCAGCATGTTTGGCAGTGCAATCCCTTGAGATAAGGTTATGAAAGCATGAGCAGAAAATAAAGACAGAATCAATGCATTAAAGATGAATAAAAGAGAACAGATCCAGGAACCAGGAAAAGAAGAAAATCAAGTTGACTTGATCCCGTGATTTTAGGGATCAAATACTTTAACCTGGGAATAACGGCTGATTCACCAACTGACCAACATAATGCTTGTTTTACGATGAAGGGCAATATTATTTATTTTATTTGATATGTATTATGTTAGAAAACATATGAAGTATTGGTTCTCTGAATTGATAAATGTTTTTTTTTTTCCTTTTGCTTTTGTTACAGTCTCACTGAACAGCGTTATTGCAGTCTTGGATGCTGATTTTCATTCACTTCCTACTACACAGCATAGGCAACAGTACGGCCCTGTATGTTCCAGTGAATGAGTTCACCAATACATTAATTAACCTTGATAGCTTATGTCCATTGTATGATCAACTGAATGCCATTTTCCCTAGGGATATTTTATTCTTATGTCTGTTGTGATGAGAGTATACTGTTTCTTTTACAGTTGGTGGACTATTTTTCGAATTTGAAATGTTATTTTGGTCTTGTCCCACTGAATTATTGTTGTAATGCATATGGTACTTGAATGAGGATAACATAGTTTTTTGTCCAGCACTCTGTTGTTCACTTGGTACTTAGCAAGGACTAGCAATAATACCTGGTTTTGTATGATTGCAGAGTCTAGACAGGATAAAATGTAGATTGCTGGAAGGGACTAATGCCCAAGAGGTTAGGGCGATGGTTTTGGATATGCAAGCTAGGTTGTTGTTGGATATGCTTGGGAAAGGCATTGAATCAGCTTTGTTGAATCCTTCTGCTTTAGTGGCTGAACCCTGGCAAGCTTCTGGTGAGACATTATCCAACATTGATCCTGAAGCAATGGCTGTTGAGCCTGCGCTAGTTCCAAGTATCCAAGTATGCTTCACTTCTATAATTGTGTTCCTTTTTGTTTTTGTTTTGTTTAAGATACAATATGGCATTTCAATGGATAATTCTTTCTGCATACTCATCTTTTCTTCAATCATGGCATATATTAGTGATCATACAGTGAGGGACATATACTATTAAATGCCACAGCATTACTCCCATGCTCTTTTCAGTTTTCTCGTTTTTCAAAATTTTGAAACATATGATTGAATATACTCTCAGTTTGCAATTTTTTAAATTTTTACCCTGTGGCAGGCTTATGTTGATGCAGTTCTTGATCTCGCTTCACATTTTATTACACGTCTGCGGCGATATGCAAGTTTCTGTCGTACATTGGCAAGTCATGCTGTGACTGCGGGCACTGGAAGTAACCGCAGTATGGTTACTAGTCCAACCCAAAGTTCTCCAGCTCCTGCAACAAGTCAGGGACAAGTTCAGGGTCAGGGTTAGTATTTGATAATCGATATGCACCGATGTGATTGATTTTTCAGAGTTTTTACTCTGCTAAATGTTTACTTATTTGGTCTAGTAACCATTTGTTTAAATTCTTGCCAGCACTATAAATGGAAATGTTTGATGCATTTTAAGATAACTTTCAATTCACCTTCCCTGAATTGCTTTCACCATGTCTTCATGTTATTGTATCAACTTAAAATGAACTCTGTTTTCCAGGAGGTCAAAATGGGACCACCAGCTCTACTGGAAGCACACAGATGCAAGCTTGGCTACAGGGAGCAATTTCAAAGATTGGTAGTAGCACTGATGGAGTGTCCAATCCTCCTCCAAATCCCATCAGTGGTCCATCATCATTTATGCCCATTAGTATTAATACTGGAACATTTCCTGGGACACCTGCTGTTAGGCTTATTGGGGACTGTCATTTCCTACACAGATTATGTCAACTTTTGCTCTTCTGTTTTTTCTTTCGGAGAACGCAACTTCCCCGCTATATGGGGGCTGCCCATAGAACTGCTGATGCAAATATTCAGAAACCCCAAGCTAATGGTCCTGCTTCTGCCAAGGTAGAGGACATTGCAAAGCCGTTGTCAGGTGTGGTGAGGCCAGATGATAATCCAACAGGTCGTGCTGGTCAGCTGGTACCTGGGACAAAAGGAGGCGAGGAAGCATCCTCTGGGCGTTCCCGACTGGGCACTGGAAATGCTGGTCAAGGATATACGTTTGAAGAGGTATGAATGTTAGAGTCCAACAGAATTGATTTATTTCTTGCTTAAACAAGTGCCAAAATGTTAATACATGCTTTACTTATTGAGGCCACGGCATATATGTATTTGTACCAAAGCATGGCCAGGGCTAACAGGTGCTCTCTATGCTTGCTTCTATTCAATGAGTACTCCCAGAATAAATAAATATGTGGTTAGAGGAATTCTGATGTAATCCCTAAAATCTTGGACTGACCAGTGACCAGTGACCAGTGACCGTGCTAGCTGATTACATTCTAACTAACTAATCTAAATGTTATCATCTAATTCAATGAGTGAAAGTACATGTATAATATAAACATAAATGTAAATATGCCAACAATCTCCAAATATCACCTTAGACTGTTCATTTTTCTTATTGCTCTCATTTTATTGATACTGCAGGTGAAGGTGCTTTTCTTGATACTTATGGACCTCTGTCGCCGAACTGCTGGATTGCAACACACTTTACCAGTTTCTCAAGTGGGAGGCGGCAACATTCAGGTTCGACTGCATTATATTGATGGGAACTACACTGTTCTTCCAGAGGTCGTGGAGGCATCCCTTGGCCCACATATGCAGGTAGCCTTAATTTTCCCCCCACCTTTTTGTAGTGTCATATTTACAGGAGACAAGTTGAACTGGTTGAAGTAGGACTGGGGGGGGGGGGGAGTCTAAGTTAATTTGTCTTGTGATTTTGTCTTTTCATAGTTGTATGATACAGAACACCACAAAAGATTATTCAAGAACCTTTTTTTTATTTAAATTTTTGTATAAAAAATTATTCACAAGCAAGATAACAGTTTTTTTTTTGGGGATAAATATGGTTATGCAGAACATGCCCCGTCCTAGAGGTGCAGATGCTGCTGGATTACTTCTTCGGGAGTTAGAACTTCACCCTCCAGCAGAAGAGTGGCATAGACGGAATATGTTTGGAGGACCTTGGTCGGATCCAGATGATATGGATTCTGCAAATGATGCACCTAAACTAGTTAGCTATGAAGATTCACTAGATTTCAGTCCACTGGAGAATTGCGACAATAGATCTCATGGGTTGTGGCCTAGGAAGCGAAGGATGTCTGAACGAGATGCAGCTTTTGGGTTGAACACTTCTGTGGGCTTGGGAGCTTATCTTGGTATAATGGGATCTCGAAGAGATGTTGTTACTGCCATGTGGAAGACTGGCCTTGAAGGGGTTTGGTACAAGGTTTGAAAATAGATCTTTTTAATATATTTTATGTTGTGTTTACTCCATACGTAAATGTTGTAGAACCTTTAAATGCTTGTTGTTGGGTGATTAGTCATTGGTTGTTTTTTGTCTGCAACTCTCGAAACAATTTTCAACTTACAAGTTCATTGAACTGGTAGGCAATTTTTTAATCGGTCTGTGAACATTTTAGAGGAAACTAATGGTGTAGTCCAAGAAACCTTTCAATTGGATTTTCCAAAAATAAAGTGCCTCAGAGCCTTGAAATAATTTTCTCCAATCAAGATAGTTCCTTTGCTAGGGGAGATTTCCCTAATTTCTTGATGGGGTTCCATTTGGCTGTTAATTCATGACCTAGACTTGCATGGGTGTCATTTTCCCTTAAAATGGCACCTATTTTAGAGTCGGCATTGTGGAAGTTTCTGAAATGGATGTCTGTCTAAACTCTCCATCTGCGCTGTCACCTCACCCTCTCTCCCTTCCTTATCCACTTCTTTCCGCCAAAAACATCCTTTCCTCTGCCTTAACAGCTTTTGTATTGTCCCACAACAGTCATATTTCTTAATATAACCCTACCAATGACTGAAAAGTGCCAATTGAGTCCTGACCCAAATGCTGGTAGTGATCAGTGATGACTGACTAATGTCATACGCTATCTGTAATTAAAGAATCCTGTTTATGATTCTATCCACCTTAGTAGTTTAATTGTCTACCTGCCTGGAGGAAGTTCTTATCTTTTGTGCCCTGTTATGACTTCTTTGTGGTGCAGTGCATAAGATGTCTCCGACAAACTGCTGCCTTTGCTTCACCCGGTGCCGCCAACCCCCCTAACCAAAATGATCGAGAAATGTGGTGGATCAGTCGGTGGGCTTATGGCTGCCCCATGTGTGGTGGAACATGGGTTCGAGTTGTATAGCTAGCTACACTACCATCTTTGTGATATAGGTTTCCCTTTGTTAACTAAAGGAAGGTTTGCGGCATTGCATGCATTAGCTGCACGTATGCTAAATGCAGATGATTTGCTGACTGCAATTGTACAGGAGAAGAGAGCTGTTGAAAATCTTGACATCTGAATTGGATTTCAGTCACTTTTCTGCTGATCACCTTGTAGGATTCTGTTGAATTCAAAGCAATTAATCCTGATCTTAATCTTTTTGTTTTGGGAATTATGGCAACATCACTACCAAAGTATTTGGTTTCCATGGTGTCTGAAGGCTTCCAGTCTGGTATGTATTGACTCATACACACACTTTTTATTTTGAGAAATGAGGACACACGGTTTATCATTGTTTGAGAGTCTTACTTTCCCTTTATCTTACAACCAAGAGTTTATACTGTAGAAAACATCTATATTTACTTTTCAGCGTGTATAAATTAATGTGATAGTGGAGGGGATGCTGTGCCTGTTTTAAGTGCCTTTCAATTGGTCGTATTTCTTTTGCTTCTGATTCTTACACCATGTAAAAGCGTTCAAAGAAATTTCTTTTTTCTTTATAGTATGTTTACTAGTTTTTCTCCATATATGAAAATTTAATATTATTGTAGTTTTATATTCAAATTCTCATCAAATCTCTTGAATGTTGAAACTGCTATATGATTTTTAAAATTCCCAAATTCCTGTTCCTTTAGATTTTTCTTTTTAATACACATAAAGCCATAATATAACAAGGAAGACCTGGGATAGTTTATCAATGTGAAAATTGATGGCTCATGTAAGTGAGAACCCTTGTTTATCTGCTAATTTCAGGTTTCTTTGCAGGCAGTGTTATTGTTGAAGTGATTGCTGCTGGTGGATCTAAGATTAGGAACCTGTATAATGTGTCCTTGTTTTGCCAGTGAATAAATGGAAGTACTATGGGCTGCTCTGCTTGAGTTTACAGATCTAGGATCAGAGAACCTGTATTAGGTTGGTCAGTGATGGTTAATATATGGGTAATAGTCACCTCAAGAACACCAGCAGAATTGCTGTCTGTGCATGTGCTACTAAGAGCGACTAGTGTAATTTATAGAAGTAGATGGGCATTTTATTGGCTATCTCTCTCTCTCTCTCTGTTTGGTAAACATGTAAAAAGTGTGTTAATATGATAGTGTAGGTCTTGAAAAGGTGAGTCAATAATGGTACCTTTAAAGCCTTTTCTTATGGTTTAGCTTGACTGCCTTAAGAATCCTTCCCCTAATGTTATCTAATGAAATCATGCCATCTGTGTTTTGTGTTTAATACAAGATAAACCATTTGTGACAACTTTGCTTGAAATATTGAACAAATGTAAAATAAAAAAGCAGCGAGGTTACAAGGGCAAAGGTAACCAAAAATGGTGGCCAATGACTATTTTTTAAGCATACTCTTCAAAGGGTAAAATAGTGTGAAACACGAACTAGCCCAGCCCGAGGCATGCCTTCAAAGGGTAAAATAGTGTGAAACACCAAAAATATTGTGCCCAAAACCAACAAATTGTTGAGATATTCGGACAGGATTATGCCCAGAAATAACATTGTCGCAATGATTGTTAGTGCCCTGGGCTTGATAAGAGGGGTCATACTTCTTTGGGGCCCGTTTAATTTCTATCTAAATTTAATAAAGTGACTTTTACATTCTTTTATGAAAATATAATATATTGTGTTCGTATTTTTTGATCTTAAATATAAGAATTAGTTGACTATTTTTTAAGATGTTAAAGAATATAAATAAGTTACTATATTATATCATAAATAGTGCAGTGTTATGTTATAAATCAACTTATAAGTTAGGTAAAATAGTTTAAAGAAGAAGAATAAATTTAAATGATTTAAATATCTTAATTGGCTTTTTTAAGATTATTGAAAAAGTCAGCTTGATCTTGTATTTAGAGCTGGGGTTGTATGTGTATGTATGTTGCAACCTTAAAATTAAAGTGATGTAAATTAATTACTAATCCATGATCAGTTTAATGACTTGCCGCTAAGAACACGAATTGCTTACCTTTCTGGCTATATGGTAGTGATCACTTGTACAAACTCATTTATCAAGTTCCACATAAATCTACCAAAACATTTAAATTTCATATTGAAACACTAATACACACACCAACAAGCTACTAGTTAAGATAATAACAATCTTTTTTTTTTTTTTTGCCAGAAAGATAATAACAATCTTATCTTTTTAAAGAGGTGAATATATATTTAAATATCAAGAAGTGTGCTTGTTAGAAAAGACACAACCCTTTTGCCTTCAAAGCCTCAAAAAGGTAAACCCTTTATTAATTTTTTTTAAAAAAAACTAATATGCACACCTAATGAAATTAAACTTGTTTTTACTAATTTATGGGGGTATGAGCCCTATAAAATTTTATTTTAAAATAAACTGTTGATATTTGTTTTCCTACTTCAAGGAATTATGACAGTTAGGAGTGCTTCAAAATAGGATAAAAAATTGTTCATTTTCTTATTTATTATCCTAAGGCCGTATTTGGTATGAAGTATTGGGTAGTAGGGATTGAGACAGTGATTGTGGAAATTGTATTATTTGGTACAAGGAATAGGGAATACTTAGGGAAGATATTGCGAATCCCACAAAAGTGGGATTGATGCAAAACCACCCACCCCTGGTATTGGTGAAGCAGTACATAGATTGGAAAATATTGGGACAAAATTATCTTTGTTTATAATAATTTTTAGACTAGAGTATCCTTATCTTATCCTTCGTATTACCGTTCAATCTCTCTCAATTCGCCTTTTCCGTATTTAGTTAGTCATATTCTCTTTCCTTTCCAATATGCAGTCTTTGCCGACAACGCCCACCCCCTATCTCTCCCCTTCTTTCTAAGATTTCCTCTCTGATGTTCAGTCTTTGCCGACAGTGCCCGCCCCTTATCTCTCCCCTTCTTTCTAATATTTTTTTCTTCTACACTGACATGGAATTCTTCATCCTAGAGTATGGTTTACCATCTTCGTTTCTACTGAATTTTTTTGTTAGTTTTTCTTTTAATTTGGTGAATAATATTTAAGAATCTCATCCATGTATTCAGTTATCTTTAAATTAACAAACCTAATCTTTTATTAATTTTTTTAACATTTTTGAAAAATATTAAATTTTACGTATATAAAATCTCAACCTTACTTATTAAATACCATCGATAGTTTAATATTTACTTATATCTTATCTAACTTAGAAATATAAATATAAGATATTATAATTATATTTTAATTGATATGATTAGATATCTATACCAAATATTATCAAATATTAATTTTTTTTCCAATGCGAATATAGGATTTCCTACATTTTTTACACAATTAATCCATCATATTGTAAGTTATATAAAAAAAATAAAATATAAAAATAACATCAAATGCACAAATGTAGGAACGACTGGTCACAAAAAAATGAGGTAACAAAAGTTAGGGTTAAATAATGATATTATTGTGTACTTTCATAAATTATGTTATATTATAAAATAAAATTAATAATATTATTCCTACTAAATATTATTTGCTACCAAACATAATTTAATAGTTCAATCTCAATCCCTTATCCCAGTCCCTTTCTATATCCTAGTCCCTCTCCCAATCCATCAAAACTTACCCCATGTACCAAACAAGGCCTAAGGGTTAAAGAATAAGGGTATTCATGAACTTTTACTAAAAATACGTTAATTAACATATACATTTTGGAGGTGCAAAAATACTCATGAGTATGTAAAATAATAGCTAAAGTGTGAGCACCTATAAATAGGGGTGTTTATATTTTTTCGGTCCCAACCTTCCCGTCCCGATCCTAAGTAATCGGGTTGGGAAAATTCGGGATCGGGAAAAAGATTTTTCGGGATTAGGATCCCGATCCCGAAATTATTATTATTTTTTATTTTTTACATTATTTAATATTCATTATTATTAAATAATCTATAAATTCATTACTTATCTCACTATCTTAGTTCATACTCACAGTTTGTACTCTCAGATCTCTTATCACAGTCCCAAAAATATATATATTCTTTTATGATTTTCAAATTTTGTAACTTAAACTCACTTTGAATTTATATATTGGGAGTTATATATACTTGTACTGTACTAACTTTGTAATGGATTAATTATATATGTGTTTTAGATTGGAGCAAACATATTGATACTAAAAAATTAGGCATATTTCTTGTCAAAATTGAGCCAAAAATACATTCAACAAAAAAAAGAATTCGGGAATTTCCGATTAGGACAAGAAATCTTTGGGATCGGGATCAATTTTCAATCCTAACCCTTTTTAGGATTGAGAATGGGATTTCCTAATCTCGTCCCATCCTGATATCACCTCTACCTATAAATATAATATAATATCATTACATATGCATATGAAAAAAGAATATGGGCTCCACTAAAAAAAGTAAAAGTGTTAAATCAAATTTAACAATATTGGTAATTTTGCACCCATTTTAAAAATTCATTTGTGCTTTTGCACATTCACCCTAAAATTAAAAAATGGAAAGTGATTGGGTAAAAATTTAGGAGAGAATACGCATATATAAAGATTAAAATGGGTGAAACAATTGGGATAGCAGGGACCAATATTGATGGCCACGGTACATCCCCAAATATACAACCAAGCTTCAAGAATCTGCATTGAATGGGCAAGAAAAAAGAATCTGCATTGATGGTTCCATAACTGTGCATTATTTCTTTGACGATTCAATATTTGTGTACCATACTTCCTGTCAAAATTTCACACATTTGGTCCTTTTTTTTAATAATGAAACCGGAATTTATTAATTTAAAAGAGTTATGCACAACAAAACCTACATTCACATTTAGTCCTTGTGCACAATTTTTCTTAAATTTTATAATAGTTAACGGCATCTTAATAAAAATAACTAGTGGGTTGTCAGATCAGTATATTTAATTAACTAATAGTCAAAATTAATTAAAATAACAGCCATAGCAAAATTGCTGCATTTTTAAAACTTATGGGGCAAAATTATCTTAGTGAAAACTTTCTAGGCAAATTGCCTCTTAGCCCAAAAATTAATGTTATGATTTATAGATAATTAAAAAAAACATTTTCTTCTCTTTCTGTCCAAGGACTAGAAGAGTTTATTGCAATTTATGAAAGAAAAAATATGTAATTTAATATCTTCTTGAGGTCGGCAAGCTACAATAAACGACTGGCCTCCCTTTTTGATGAAAGTGGACTTTTAAGATGTCGTGTTAAATACGTTGGTTATGTAGGTACCCGAAAAGATCATACTAACTCGAGACTAACTAATTTAGATTTTTATGATGAAATAGACCTATGTGGTTGATATATTTAGCATATAGTAGTTTCATTTCTGGGAAAAAAATATAGTAGTGCTAAACTTTTGACTAAAAGTGGTCCGTGGCCATGTAAAAAAAAAAGTAAAGGTAAAAAAGAAAAAAAAATCATCCGTATTTGTTGTCATGACATATAAACCATTTAAATTAAAGTATGAAGTTACAAAAATATAAGATTTTTATAAAAATGCATATAACACTAAATACTTTTTGAGGTGAGTTTTAAAAATAGGGGCAAAAATCACTATTCTATAAGTTGACTGTTAGTAAGATAATGTTCGACCGAAAATTATGACGTAGATGCTGATGTTGGATCATGAAATTTGAATTATAATGCAGCCTGACAAATAATGCATACGGAGATAGGAATAAAAGATAAAATTATTGATTATGGCGTGTTCTATATAGTGCATGCTAACACAAAATCCATGTTTTTTAATAGAGCCATTTCTGCTGAGTCTATGTTGTGCTTGAGTGCCCCTTAGTTGCTGTCACATGGGACCGTGACCTTCCAAAGGAGTGGAGTAAAACTGTGGTATACAATATTGTAGGGATAGGAGTAATTTTGCCTATTGGTCAGCAAAGTGGCTTATCTTTGTGCCTATATATTGGTTTTATTATGTGAGGGAACTGAATTTCTGTACTCATGATCACACTATTTTTGGTTGCAGTTGGTATCTTTGGATATTTGTGGTCATCTTTTTGTTGGTTAACGTTAATGGTACATACTCATGACCATTCTTCCCTATCTACTTGTTTCTTTTGGTTTTGTTAGTTGTCAAAAAACATTTCTTTCTGTCTCCAAATTCTGATATTTCCTTTGATCTGACAGGCTGGCATACATATTTTTGGATAGCGTTCATTCCTTTTTTTGTAAGTATCTTGATAAGATTTGTTTCACTTTCTTCGGACATGTGCATTGTGATGTGAATGTAATTTGTTCTGCCTACAGATTCATCATGTCTCCGTTACGTATAAATAATATAAAAGAACAAAAAACAGTTACTCTTCCTTTTATTTATTAATCCATTTAAGTATAGATTTAAATAGGGTCAAACTCTTATTTCAATGCTATGTCATAGTTTCGGATTCCTTTCTTCCATCAGCATGGCTTCTAGTGAATTGATCTCAAAAGCAGCCTTTTAATTCTGGATGTAATAGCTGATAGTATGGTTATGTAACTTACTGAATCAACTTCTAGTAGGAGTTGGTAAATCTTCTGGGGTTTTGGATGACTTTATAGCTGGATAGGCCTTCACATGAACCCACAAATTCTAGAAGTGATTTAATTTACTGGGAACGCAGAAATGGATAACCCATTTCTATATTGGTCGTAAGCTTTTGTTTAAGCTTCAGTAAACAGATGACATGTCAGCTTGATTTTAAAAGTATTTTGTTACATTCAGTACCTCTGCTAGATTTGATTAAGAGTGACATCTTGTTTAATATTACCTCAGAATTTTTTGTTTCCAGTTTCTGAGAACTGGATTGCATGTCTTTTAAGTGTTGCCCCATGTTTCAGCTTCAGTTTCTTGTCAACATAATAAGATAGTCATGTATTCTTGCCATGCAATTTCATATACTCAGGGACTTCATGAGCTTGGTTCTAATTTTTCTTTTAGATTCTTTGTACCCACTTTTTATCTCTCTATTTATCCCATTGTTACAATTTGCATCCTTTCAGCTTTCTACTAGCTGTGGGCACTAAGTTGGAGCATGTAATAACACAATTAGCTGATGAAGTAGCTGAAAAGCATGCTGCCATAGAAGGAGAATTGGTTCTTTAGCCATCAGATGATCACTTTTGGTTTTATCTGCCTCGCTTCGTTCTCTTCTTGATTCACTTCATCCTTTTCCAGAATTCTTTCGAGACAGCATTCTTCTTCTGGATATGGGTGAACAAATTCCATAATAGACCTTTTTGTGGTCCTTTTACTTTTGTAACCACAAAAAAAAGCAGGTTAGACGCAATTCTTGAAAAAACCACGTGTTTTACCTTTTTTCTTTTTTTTTTTGCTTGGGCCTTTGGTGTGATTTTACCTATAGTAATTAATAATTACACCCTTTTTCAACGCAGTCAAGACAAAGAGAGATATAACTAGTAATTTGGCCATTCTTGTTTTTAAGCGAAGTCAAGTCAATGCCTCAATGGGTGAGAAAACTAGTGCACGTTTCTTCTGCTAGTAACAAAAGCCTCATAAATAAGTATGTATTTTTAAAAGGGGTTAAGGTGTAAACATAACCATAAAATGTTGTAGAAAGTGAAAAAATAACTATAAATTATTTTTGAGTGTAAAAGTGACCATGATGTTAAAAAAGTCGTGTCACTACTACAAAAGGAAGCTTTAACGTCTATAAGGGACGTCCGTTTTTAAAAAAATAGTAGTTACAAGTTAGGCGGGACAATTTTTTTTTTGGGGCGTGTGCGTCTAGTATGGGAGGTATTAATAACAGACGCACTTTTAATGCGTCTGTTATGACCATAACAGACGCACTTTATGCGTCTGTTACACCCAATAACAGACGCACAAATTGTGCGTATGTCATGGTGTATAAAAGACGCACAAGTGTGCGTCTTTTACACTTCTTAACAAACGCACAAGACACTTTTTGCTGACTCCCTACACCCACCCCTAGCTTCTGGAACTTACATGACATTTTAGTGTCTTTTTTATAAAGGAATAGACACAATTTTTTTGTCCCGCCACTATTTCCCTCTTTTTGCTCTTCTCAATTATTTTCACCATATTCCTTCTTCG
>JBAGKO010000015.1:17313796-17326071 GCA_037177275.1 Acacia concinna | reverse complement strand
TTATAGGCTTGACATGAATAAGAATTATCACTCCCCTTTCTATGCAATTCTCTTTTATGTATCTCCATCCCACCTTCAATCTCTTATATTTTACTAATTTTATAACAAAACTCAAATACTAGATGAATTATCAATCCTTCTACTACCCTTATTAAATATAGACAAATATTAAAAAGTAAATTTATAAAAAGGACAGATAAGAATATGTACCATTTGGTATTAAAGGTCAGAAAAAAGGGGTAAACACCAAACACTACTAATCGACTACCAGTCCAAAAACCCAAAATACAACCGAAACGGCGCGTTCAAAGCATCTATTTCTGGATCTCCAATTTCCAGTTTCAGAGGGTCGAGCTCGATCAGTTGCTGGAGCAAGAAAAGCTCGGCCAACGAACTTGCCGTTCCTTTGCTTCGAATACGATTCCAATTGAACAGGGAGACAGAGGGTGAGAGATGAATCAAGGATCTCATTCATTGGCGTTTCGGGTCATGAGGCTGTGCAGGCCTTCTGTCCACGTAGATCCGCCCCTCCTCCTCGACCCCGCCGACCTCCTAATCGGCGAGGACCTCTTGGACGACCCCATCGCCGCCGACAATGTCCCTCACCTTATCGGCAGCGATGCCCATGTTAATGATCATGGTAGCTTCGATCCCAATTATCGTGGCAGGTTTCTTCTTCATCATTGCTTCGATTCTATGGGACTCTCTGGCCTCCTAGTGCTCCCACAGTCTTTTGGGTATCGCGTTTCTATCTCTCACTCTTTGTTCGTTTTCAACTTTTTATTTACTTGATTGGTGAAACAATGAATTTGGGGTGGTGCAGAGCCATTTATCTGGGAGAGACTTTCTGTAGTTACATTAGTATTAATAATAGCTCCAGTTTCGAAGTCAGAGACGTTATAATCAAGGTGGGTCATGTGATCTTTTCTTCATCACACATTTTTGTGGAATAGCTTCAAATCTGTCTGGTTATAATATCATGTTTTATGAATGTAGACTGATATTTCGATGAAGTATTGATGAATTGAAGTTGTCTTCAATATAATGTGAACAATGACAGATTTTTTGCTATGGAAGGTTCAGCGCATTTAACCTTCTAGTTCATAAGCATGCATTTTTATCTTTTCAGTCCCCACTCTCCCCCACCCCACAAAAAAAAAAAAAAAAGAGGTGAGGTTCCTAATAGTGGTGTCCTGGTTGATTGAAACATTTTGAATGGAATATTGATTTTTAAAAGTAAGGCAATAGAGGTGAAAGTGGGCACCTTAGAAGGGCGTATATTCCACATTTTGTACACTGTAAATGTTTATTGATTTGTGTTGTACAAGAATCTGAATAGAAGAATCCTTTAGCTTTACTTATATCCACTACTTGAGTTTTTTCTTAAACAAATTTATCTTTTTCAGTTATTCAAAAGCTTACTTATTGCAGGCTGAAATTCAAACAGAGAAGCAGAGAATACTTCTCTTAGATACATCCAAATCACCTGTTGAGACAATACGTTCTAGTGGGCGTTATGATTTTATTGTGGAACATGATGTGAAAGAGCTTGGACCTCACACGTAAGTGGTATCTCACTAGTAATATCCTCATGTCTGGGGTAATGCTATGTTTCTATTTTCTTTCGGGTTTGTTAATTTGACCTTAAGCTCATCCTTAGGCTGGTCTGCACTGCACTGTACAATGATGGTGATGGTGAACGTAAATATTTACCCCAGTTTTTCAAGTTCATTGTTGCTAATCCCCTTTCTGTTAGGACCAAGGTATCACTCCCTTACCTTGTAAATCCATTTCTGATAATACTTGTGAATGTGAATGAAGTTATGTTCACAATTTAAAGAGTATTTTTTATTATTACTTATTTGCTCGTTGAAAACATTTTGCAGGTCCGGGTTGTCAAGGTATGTGAGGATTTGATTAAATTCATCGTACACTAAAGGCTAGGGTTTCTTGGGTCAATTCAAAAGTAGAGGAAAGAACTGTATATTGAAGGTTTATTGGGTATATACCTCCTTATGGAAAGACTTGGGTGAAAGCTCAATAGGCGTTTTAGGTTTTGGGATTTAGCTGGTGTAAATTTTTTGCACTGTGATGCGATCATCTGCAATTTATGTTTCAAAGATATTTCTCAGGAAACTACTTTTTTGGAAGCTTGTATTGAAAACCATACAAAATCAAACCTTTTCATGGACCAAGTTGATTTTGAACCTGCTCAACATTGGAGTGCATCAATACTTAAAGGTGATGAGCACCATTCTGAGAAAGAGCGTTCAGCAAGGTCTGCTATGTATACCTTTTAGAATAAGCATCTAATATTGCCCAAATTGAAAAATTTGGGTATTAATTTTACACATTTCCAATCATGTGGTAAACTGAATTTACAGGGAGACATTTAAGCCACCAATACTGATAAGATCTGGTGGTGGAATTCACAATTATCTTTATCAATTAAAAATGTCATCACCTGGTTCTGCATCAGCCAAAGTTGAAGGAAGTAATGTTCTTGGTAAACTCCAGATAACATGGAGAACAAATATGGGTGAACCTGGTCGCCTACAGACACAGCAGATACTGGGGACTGTATGTGCCTTTTTCCTTCCGTAATGATATTCTTTTAATGCATTAATTATTCATATTATGCATGCCAACTTGTGAAAAGTTGATGGCTAGACTTCACCGTTTCTGAAAAACATCTCATCTGAATTGTGTGCGTGTGGGTCATGAGGCCCATATACTAAAAACATATGGTAGACAAGCGTTGCACCCAATTTTCTGAATTATGATTGTGGCTTTCACATGCCCCACTTTTATTGCAAGCATGTAACATATGACTTGCATACACTCTTCGGCTGGATGTCTTATTGTCAGAATGTATTTATTTGCAGCCTATAACAAAGAAGGAGATTGAGTTGCAAATTATGGAGGTGCCGTCTACTGTTAGCCTTCAAAGACCCTTTGTGGTAATCTTTACTCCACTGGTTTGCCCTTTATATTACTTAGTATCTTCTCTGTTTTTATCTGGTTCATTTTTTATTCTGATTAGCAGTTATTAGTACTTATTTTAATACTATGATATATTCTCTTAGGGATAGCCTTTTTTCTGGTTTTAATTCATTTTTATTTAATGGTGAGATTGTGCTGCTAAAAATAATAAATTTAGAAGCTAAAAAGTTGCTCACCTGTTTTTTGCAGCTAAATCTGAACCTTACAAATCATACAGATACAGAGCTGGGCCCATTTGAAGTTTCGTTGTCCCAAAATGGTTTGCATGGGAGTAAAGCGGTGATGATTAATGGCCTTCAATCAATGGTAATGCAGTTGTGTGGATTCCATCTGCTTCACTATGTGTTCTATTCTGGATTGTCTACATATGTCCATGTTTAAAGCTTAAATTTCCATTATGATAGAAATTGATAATCACTTCATGAGAAAGATACATCTCGTATTGATCTCCAAAAACATGTGGGCTCAATGAAAATTTTCTGAAAGTTAATAAAGTAGTCAACGCAATATGATTATTGGTTCAATTATATGCTTGTTTGTGTGAATGTTGATTGAAATTAACGTCAATTTACTAATTTGAAGCATATTTGCAGATCTTATCACAGGTTGATGCATTGGGCTCCATAAGTTTCCCCCTGGTATGTGACATTTTACAGCTGTGCTGCTTTTAGATCTCTCAGATACCTGTTGTTGTGGATACTTTTGAGGAACTATGCAGCTCTTCCCTAGCTTCTCTTGATAGAACAATAAGTGCAATTTTTTGCCTTATCATTAATTAATACCGAGTTACATAATGATTGGGGGATATCTTCCTAACATTTTTGTTGTGGCTATCGTGTTATTCTGATATTATGTCAACAATGATGGTCTATAATTTTTTTGGGGGGGTAAAAGTAGCTCATTCTACACCAGTAAATGCAGTTTCCAGTTTTAATATTACAATTCATAGTTGTTGTCTACAAATTATCTATTTAAGCCTTTGACCTTTCAGGGTTGTAATACACAGTGATGGTTGCAACTTAGAGCATATTAGATTGAGGTAAATTTGTTGTTTGATAATATTCACAACTTTGTTACTTGCGCAGAATCTCATTGCAACTAAACCTGGAATTCAGAGAATTACAGGCATTACAGTGTTTGACACAAGGGAGAAGAAATCATATGAACCTTTGCCGGATGTAGAGGTTCGTTCTTGCTGGCATTGATTCTATATCTCGTAAACAATTTAGCAGATGCAGTTTCCTTGTTTACAAGTTTTCTTGTAGATCTCATTTGATGATGTCTCAACTTTGTTGCTTATAACTTTTTGCAGATTTTTGTGGAAATGGGTTGAACTTCATGGTTAGTACAAACCAACTTGGTCCAAAGAAGCAAAGCTAGTAGTATGTAGAGCCGGCCTATCAATTACAAGCAGACTAAACTAATGATAAAATAGACGTTTAAAGATATACCATAAGTGGTTTCACTAAGGAGTAATTGGTCTACTTATCTTGCGTAAAGTTGGTTTACTGGACAACTCTCAGAAGTTGACACTTGATACTACCATCTTCCTGAGGATCGATCTGGTTCTTTCCACTAGTCATGATTTTGCATTGCTGGTGCGGCTTTAATCAGATTAACCAAAATACCCACGAAGTCCAGCTCGGAAACTCTGATGCCTCCAGGCTTTTAGATTATTAGTTAAGTCCAGTGTATCTTGTAGGAGCCCTAAAGTGTTTTTTAAAACTTTGTCAAATGCTGTTATGTATAGGAGCAGCTGGTGGTTTGTCATTGGGGAGGCAAAGAACTCGATTTTGTTGGATAAAGTAGCTTTGTTATCATTGAACTTTACTCTTCCCTTGGTGGATGTGTACATCACAATCATTTTTTACTGTGAGATTTAAGCTTGACTATATTATGGCTGAAAAAATTTTCAACAGTACATATGATGTTTGTTAAGTAATTAGGAAAGTACTGGTATGCCTATTTGCTATGCATTAAGGCCATAGGAATTTATGAAGGGTGATATGCTATATGCAGACAAAAATGTTCTTTGGACATTATGCATGAAATGTATATTAAATAAATCAAAATCAGAATTAAGTATCGTGTGCTTTGGGTTACAAAAGTTGTCTATAAGTTGTATAGAAATTAGCACACCTAGTTATTTTAACTTTCTGAATTTCTTGCTGAATTGTAAACCTTGACTAAATAATTTGCAATGAACATTAGGAATGGCAAAACAATTGAGTTCTTTTTTTTCTTCTCGGATACAAATATTCAGTTCTTAATGTCATCTGATATTTGCATCTCCTGAGCTTGGCTCCACCAAGTCAAGCTGTCCAGTGTTACCATATCTTCTAAACACTTATATTTGTCAAATCACATTTACAGGATTCGAATTATTATATCACTTTAGAATTCCAATTGATCTTTTCTTCAATGTTATTCTTTATTAACTCCTAATTGTTAGGAAAGAGAATTTTATCTTTTAGCTCAAAACAACATGCAATGAATTGGAGGGACCTACGAAGTTCAAAGTTCAAACCAACCTGATCAATATTCAATAGGCCGAAGTCTATTGACACCCCCAAGAAGGGGAAGGGTATAGTTTAGATTTTCCTTCTATAAGAAACTGGTTCTTTATTTTTTTTAAAAAAAAAACATTTCAGTTAATTTCGTTGAAATGCACATCAAGAACACAGTAGACACATGACGATTCAATAGTATTTTGGAGGGTTGGGTACTGAGTGGGAGTTTCTGCTTCCCTTCATTTTTAACTGTTTTTTGTTTGGTCTGTTTTTCCTCTTTTTCTAATACACTTTCTCTTAGTTGAAAAGTACAAAATTCAAAGTGGAAATTTTATTATATTCCATGTAGCGAACGACAAAATCAGACGACATTGAGAAACATGAACATATATACATTCAGAAAATCAAGACAAATCTCAAGGCAATAAAATTACTGTCCCGATGGGCTTTTTTTTTCATACTTTTCTTTTTCTCTTATTCTAAATTGGGACCCTAGACAATCAAGTGCAGGTTAAATTAATCAGGCTTGTGAACCCCAGAAGGCCCAATTGGCTTCACTTCCAACACGTGGCATCATAGGAACCCTAGATTGAGAATCAACGTTGAAGTTAGCCCCACACATAATCCCTTCACTATCAATCCTAGGCATGGCCTTCATCTTCATTCTTGGATGCTCAAAACTGCTTAGACCATGCTCACTGTGGAACATGCACCCTACAATTTCACAAAATTTCCAACATTAAATCTCAGATCAAACACCAAACATAACTACAGAACACTAAAATTTGCATACCAGTAGGGAATGGTGCATAAGATTTAGCACAACTTGCTTTAATTAGATTCAAGTCTTCAGAAATAACTACAGAACCATCAGCTGCAAAACCCCAAAAGAGTCCAATCCGTTCATCAGATCCCTGCTCGGCAAAAACCAGAATGTGGAAATTAGTAGAAGGATCAAGACAAGCTGGAACAGTACAAAATCATATGAGACTAAGAATTTTCTTTACCAGGGCAACAAAAAGAGCTTTGTTCTTATGATCATAGATCACAAATCCAAAACTGCCTTCAAGTTCTTTCAAAACTTGATCGGCTGGGTATGGACCTCTGTCACGTAGCGTCCTGTAAGCTTCTATGATGAACATGGCCTCGTTGGTCCCTTTTGATAGGCCATACTGCTTGATCAGGCTGCTCAAATTGTTCAAACTCCCCAAGAAAGTACAGTATATGTCATCCAAACCACAGAACATCCTGTGACAATTTTTGGATCATCAGCTATTGAATTCAGTAACCCTTCATAATAATAGTAGTAATCTTGTTTTAGAATCACAGATCCACTAACTTCATAAGGAATTTACCAAACTAACTATAACTTCAAATGCACTCAGTCCCATAAGTAATTTACCAAATGGGGTAGATTCAAATTCGAAACTTTCATTCATTTTAAGTAGGATCTGTTTCAAATGCAGTAATGCAAAATATCTCCCAAGGAATTTACCCGCATGGGATAAATTCCCAGAGATCTGAATCGAACTTCAAAGACATAGATGATTTAAGCAAAGGTGGCCATTTCAAAACCTTAAAGCAATCTACATTGTCACATACCTGTTAGGAGATGAAGGGGAATGAGCTAACAAAGCATCCATCCCAAAGCTCATGGAGAAAGCAGAGGTGGAGTTGGAGGAAATGAAATGGTTCAAGATGTCATGAGGAAGATTAGGCCTTGCGGCTGAATTCAAAGAAGCAGGGCTTTTCAGCTCCTGTGGTGGGTTCACCAAACTCTCCTTGAAAATCCCCAACATGGTTGCTTTTACCTCTGGGTTAGCTTCTTCTTCTTCTTCTTCTTCAGATGCCACCGACAATCTCACCTTTTTAACCAAAAAAGAATACACCTTCAACAAGAAATGCACCAGTATCAGTACACCAATTAACTGCACTAAGACCATGAAATCTCCAAATGTTCAACACCGCGTGTTTGTGCGTTAACGATGGACAATGCAATAATACGAACACAATGTTTGCAAAATCGAAAAGAAAAGAGAGAAACACATACCAAAATGAAACAGAATCAAATCAAATAGCAAATCGAGGAGACGAAGGAACGAAATTAGGCAGTGAAAACGGAGGGTGATGCTAGAAGAGGTCGCTGGAGGGCTAAATTTATAGAGAGAGGGGATGGCGCGAATGAAGGGAAGGGATTGTCTCTGACTCAGAGTGTGTTGGCTATTTGCTGCGTGTCTGTTGACGTGGAAGGTTTATCCCAAACAAACGAACAAAAGATGGGTCAGAATGAACTCCATCTTCTCTCAGTTTTTTTTTTGGATTAATTATAAGGGTTTATTAATTTTTTTAAGAAAATATTAAAAAAAATTTTAAAAAATTAATAAAATTCTTTTAAAACATTAAAATTTATAATTTTTTCTTAAATTATATTGTTTAACTTATGAATTAGTATATAATATAATATAATATATAATATAATATAATTAAATAACATAATAAATTTTTAAAAAAATTTTAAAATCTTTTTAAAAAGTCAAGAGGCATTGTGATACGAGAGAAATACTAATAATACTACATATGAATGGTCATGTGAGGCTCACGTGATGTGCTGACGTGGAGTTAGTTGGTGCGTGGGGTAACGGGTAAATGGTCGGTCGGATGGAAATTAACATAGAAAATGTCGTCCAATCTTATCCACAATACGATCATCTGACTCAGCAAATTCTCTGGCTGTCGGTTTCCACCGAGAAGCGCGTTCCTCGGATTCCTTTATTTTCAAGTCCAAACGGCTAGAAAGAAAGAAAGCTACTCCCTCCGTCTAGCATTTTATTTTAGCTAAATCACGAGTTTTTAAAAAATAGTTAAAAATAATTAAATATATTCATTATATCAGAAACTTAATATTTAAAAAATTCCTTTTTTTATGAATAAGAGATAATAATATGAAAATGGTGTAAGAGAACATATAGAATGTAATAATTTATTGAGGACAAAATAGAAAAAAAAAACATATTTATTATTGAGACAAACTCAAAAAAAATCTTATATTCAGGGATAGACCCATTTGAATAAAAGGCTCTTATATAAGCATGGAGGGAGCCTTATATAAGAGTTTTTTTAAAAAAAAAGAGAAAGAAAGGAGCCTAATTCCTTAAATATAAGAATCTTTAAGTAATGAATAAGTATTTTTGAAAAATAAATATGAATTTTTTTTACATGTGAGATCACGTATGAATGATCGTATCTTTGTACACAAGAGCTTATTATTATTATTTTTCAATTAATTTACGTTTTTCAGTAATTATTCTTTATTCACTTATTAATTTTTATTCATAAAGTACGATTTATATAATGGCCACTTTGGCGATGAGACAGGTGTTAATTTTTTAGTAATGTAATGATTTTTATTTTTAAGTATAAATATTATTTATTTATAGGTTGATAGTAAGGATACATCTTGAATATAATGAATAATGTCTGAGATTTTATTTGTAATGTGTCAAATTATCATACTAGGCAGGTGTCCAAACTTCTAAATACGAATCCATCGCCTTAGGATTTTAGCATTAAATTTTCAAAATAAAAAGATTTATACTTAGTCTTGTATGGACATATGTGCACTTCATAGTGGCACAATTTTTTTTCCCCGAAAAAAAAGGTAGATCAAATTTCATATGATGATGGCTTTGGCTACCGGCCAGAAAAATATTTTGATGTATTGGTTTGGATAAGGTATTAAATATTGAACTGATAATTGAACCAATTAGAAGCATTGGGTTTAAGGTCAATATGTAAAACTAGGAGTTAATCAGAGACTAAACTGATAAGAAAGTCTAAATGTTAAGGTCATGAGTATTAAATTATAAAGGAAATGAAACTCTTTTGCTTTTCTAAAATAAATGGGTGAACCTGTTTACTACCAAATCTATCTAGATTACCTTGGTTACATTGAGTCAACTAGTCTGATTTACTCTTACAAAACATACTCAACCGAACTAAGGACCAGTTCCCAGGTGTCCATCTGATTTTTTATATCATGGTTTGGATAGAGTAACATTCATAAAGGTGTAATTTTAAATCCATAGTCTTCTCAAATCCACAATCAAGCCATTCAAATGCCTCTTTTGGATAACGACCAAAAACAAAATGTCCCCTTTGGATTAAATTATCAATAAATTACTGATAAGACTGTCAAGTAAAAGCTTTGGGCCTTTAATTCTTTATATTATCCTCATGCTTAAAAAAGTCCAAGATGTGGACAAGCTTGCCATTTGGCACAAATGTGTCCACATAAACGAGGCCTTTTATACGCCGCTTATTCCTCTTTTGTTATTCTCTATAATTTTGCAAATTATAGGGCCATAGGGATTAAAGTGATCATAACAAAAAAATTTAAAAAAAAAAGCTCACATCCAAAGAAGATAAATTTCCCTTTTTAAAATGAAACATTACCAAATTATCCAGTAATTACTGCTCGTAAAATAGCCTGTGTTTAGAAACAAAGCTACTTTACAATAATAGAGACAACCTATATTTACTCATACATCATCATACTCCATGCTATAATATTTCTCTTCACAATAATAGAAAGCGCTCACAACATTGCCTCCAAATTTCCTCCCATTTAGTGCATTTTTTGCAGCCAAACTTCCACTACCATCAGAATATTCCAAGAACACCTGCAGGGGAAAAAATCAAACACCACAATTAAACCATTGTGGTCAATATTTCAAACTCCTCAAAATGAAAAGCATCACTATACTTATCAGAGCAATACCACCATATGAAGTACGAGATAGCAAGATCCACATATGATATGAACTAATGAATCAAGAAAATTTCAAGCCCCAGAAGATGAAATCAAATTTTTGTCATGTTAGCCAATAATGGAACAATAAATCAAATGCATCAGATTCGATTATGCATGTACCTTTCCAACACCCGGGGAGGGCTCGTCGATGCCATCTTTTGGACGCGGGATAACAACATTTATCAAGGTCCCTACCCAATCCAACCATGCAAAGGAAAGTATATTAATCAGGAAATCATTAAACATGTATACACACTCTTGAATTCAGCTATTTAGTTAAACTTGTGGTTCATTGTGCTTTTTATGTTTTCCTTGGCTTATTTGTGGTTTGAGCTCTGTTGCTTCAAAGTAAACGAGTCATGAGCATCATCCTTCACTTAACTAGAATGACTGTATTCTATTTCATGCTTGTTTGGTTTCAAACACCTCCTGAAAGGCCAGAGTTGCTTTTGTTTGTTGTGCCAGAAAAGCTTTGCATTGCCATGTGACCAAAAACAGATTTGTACATCAATTTTTTTTCTTAGGTCACAAGTTTAACCAAATGTCAACAGTTTTAAGAGTTGATATCCAATAAGACACAAATTTATTTCTTTATTAAAAGCAAACTATTCTTTCTGAAGAATGATTTGAAAAATTTCTCCTAATCATGCTAGCGAACTTAGATCCAACCACAAGTTGAATATTCTTACTAGTTCTCTGCCAGTCACAAATATAGAAAAATTATCACATCATACTCACTAAAATGTAGTCAGACAGACCATATCCATATATGCCGAGAGTTTAACTATATCCACCAAACCCAACTCACAAAGTCAGGTTAATGCAATAGCATAACATGTACTACTCAGCAGAAAAGATAGTGACAAAACAGGCGTCTGACAATGTGCATACCAAATTTGCAGCACTCATCCCGCATGTCTTCCAATATTTCTCCATACTCTTCATCATCCCGTAGTTGATCAACTGTAACGGCCTTTTTCAAGAAAGCCAAGCATAGTGCAGTAAATTAAAATCAATCAAATTTGACTGTTAAATGTCAAACTTCATATACAGGGAATGAAAAAAGAACAAGCAAAACCTCAAATATGGCATTTTGGGATAACAAATACCGCATACAGCAGAAAGCAAATTTACCTCAGTTAAGCATAAAACTTTTGTAGCATTTTCATCAAGCTTGGTTAATGCTCTTTCCACTCCCGGAATATTTTGCCCGCCAGTTTCCATAGCTATTTTCTGCTAAAATTAAATGTAATAGACAATTAAGAACACAAATAAGCCAAGGAAAACATAAAAGCATGTGCGCTTGCTTCACCTGAATAGCAATATGCTGTTGTGCCTGTGCAAAGATGTTCTCCTGTTCTGTTTTAGACTGTACACTGTCCAAGAACATTTAAGCAAATCTTCTCGATGGAAACCAATTATAAACTATTCAGAAGTCTAGTTACCACACATTAACATGAATATGGTTTTCAAATAGACCTCACTTAAGTTTTCTGTCTAATGTACCATTAGTTGGTGTAAGGTTTCTTTAGCTGATAAAATTATAAATTCCTTTGATTTTCCCCTTAGGAAGAAGTTACTGGAAACAAATATTCAGTCTCCCTTGCAACTTCATTCCCCAAGTCTAATAAATTTCCCACTCCAGGGTGTCCCACATACATGTTCTAGTATTACTTAGCTTGATAACATGGAAAAGATAGAAGTGGAAACTGAGCCAAAATGATGTCAAGAGTATATAAAACAAAATTAGGCAAGAGATAAAGCACAAGTAAAACTGCCACAATCATTCATCAAAAAGACCAACCTGACTGTGGCGCGCCGAACAGTCAGTGTTTTGTCACCCATTTTAAGGCCATTCAGAGAGGCACAAGCAATGTCCGTTACAGCTGGATCCTGCCAAGAATATAGTCAACCAATTAATTTAACAAGAAACATACAGGTCATGTAATCAC
>JBAGKO010000015.1:17298128-17311806 GCA_037177275.1 Acacia concinna | reverse complement strand
GGAAAGAATGTATTATTTGAAGTGACAAGAGAGGAAGAAAAGTAAAGAAAAGGCAGAGGGGTAAGGCATGCGTGAAGGATGGGGGGAGGCATGCGTGAAGAATCAGAGGGGGCAGAAGGGGGTGCAGGGGGGCTGCAGCGACGTGTGCAGCTACTGCAGCGACATGACACGTCACTACAGAAGCTGCAGAACACCACTGTAAAATCGTTCCACTGTAGAATGATTTGCTGGATGTTTGCTCCCCAGATTGATTTTTTCAACGCAAATCGTGCTTAGGTGGAACGGTTTGCGCAAATTGTTCCACCTAAACACGATTTGTAGTATCTTATTGTCTTAAATACTTTATCCTATATGATTAAAAAAGCCTATCATGAAGGAGTTTCCATAAAAGGGTAATTACAACACACATTATTAGTAAAAACATATAAGAAAACCAATTTACATTTATTACAAATAACTAACTTAACTAATTTTTTCTATTTTAGCAAATTAATTATTTAAATTTTATGTTAATGAGGGAGAATTATGGAAACATTTTGAACTTTTCAAAAGCTGATTTTGAAAGGTATAATTTTTTAGACTTAAAAAATTAATCTAATATAATTTATTTATTCCTTTACGTGCTGATAAATCCAACAGAATTTTTAAAAAATAAAACCACATACATCAACAAATTTATATTTTCCACCTGAATTTTAGATACCCAACCTTATCACGGGGCACAGCTATGTTTTAGGCAGGGCCATCAATTTCAGTTCCAAATGTGAGAATTGACGAATGAACAAGTAGAGTGCTGCCAAGCTTTATCAGAAGATGAAGAATAATCAATAAAATGAGAGCACAAGATTTTTATAGGGATGAATTAACCGCTGAGCATTTTATACACGGCGGCGAACAGCAATAACTTAAACTTATTCTATCATCACCTTCACAATCTTAATCAGTGAGGCTGTGCAACTGTAATAATATTACATCAAAAGCAACATTAAATCTACCAGTATACTTCCTTGCCTGCTCTGCGCCTGGTTTGGTAATTACAGGGGCCTATGCAAACCTTAGGACTGCACAGGATTTGTATCATTCATCAGGATCCGCTATTTCCTCTATTGTTTTTTTTGGGCTTCCTTCTGTTTAAAAAAAAATTAATCCCCACTTTCTATGGAACTGTAAGTAAATGAACATCTTGATAATGAAAATGAATAGTATAGTCTAAATTCTAATAAAACTTCATGTCTTCTCTTCTTCAATTGCTCAGTTTGCCTGTTTCTTAAAGAACGGTTTCTGACAGATCAGGAGTCTCTGATCACTGTCACTTTCAATTTCTACGACTCGTGCATCCCACTTCAGCCGTGCTGTTAGAACTCTTGCTGTTTCTATCAGCGGCACTGTGTCACGGATTATTATCCAACCCTACAAACATCAATATCAGCACATAAAAAATCCTTCTAATTAACGTAGAAGAACCACTTTACTGATGCATTTAGATTTCCCTGTCTCAGTGTTGGCACTCTTGTTTGGTATGAGGGATTTGGAGGGGAGGGGAGGGGAGGGAAAATTTTTGACTTAAATTTCAAAAAATCATAAAAGTGGGGTTGAAATTTTTTAATTAATTTTTCTTACTCTCTTATTTTATATCTTATCTTTATGAAGATTTTATAATCCCACTTCTTCATTTTTTTAAAATCCAATTCATAAAAATTTTCCCTCCTCTCCCTTTCCTTCCATTTCCCTCCTGCCAAACACAAACTTGGGTCAGACCCAGATGGCTAGCACACCTCTCAGGGTGATGGGGGATTAATGATAAAAAATGCTGCAATTCAATCATGTTCCTAAGCCATAGGAAATCAAATCCAAATGATTTAGCCTACATACCTCCGGACGAAGCAATCTATCGATCTCAATGAACAAGTCAAGCATCGTGCATCTCTGCTGCGGGGCAGTTCTCTGGGAAAGAAGACCAGCTGAATGCACCAAGTCAAAGGTTCTAGGGTACGTTGGAAAGGCCTCACACCTAGATGCCATGAAGTGGTTATTGTAAGACCTAACAACAATTGCTATGACAAGCGCATAAAGACTCAAGTATACAGTAATAACAAACCTTAATATTTTTAACAATGTGATTCACATACCCTATCATAATTCGTTTTGTTTCTCATCTTCTTTGCAAAAGTAAGGTTCTAAATTTGATGTAATTTTGTAATTCAATAGTTTCTTGACAATTATGATCTTAGCGTCTTACTGTAGAATGAGTACCTGCGGAGGACCCCTGTTTTTTGATGTACACCACTTTAGTAAGTAATATAGCCTATATTTTGCATAATCCTTCTGAAATCACTTTCGTCCAACAAAACTCACAAACATTGAGATTACAATGTGAATTTAGATCATCCAAATTTCTTAAGGAAACTAAAGGGTCAAATTTAGAAGTAACAAAGTTTGAGGCCATGCATATAGCAAAGAGGCGCCAATCGATGGAGAAAAATGATAGGTCTCATGAAAGAGATCCAAATTCAATATGCACTTAGACACGTCATGCGGAAAAAACCAATAATTTTATGGACTTTGATGGAATAATGACCAGGAAAAAGAACTTTGCATATGGTTTTGGATTCAATATTTGACCGAAACAAAGAATGCCGACATTGCCAAATAAGAACAAGAGAAAGGACAAATACCAATCATGCAAAACACCGACAAAGCCCCTGTCCAGGATCAACGGAAGGTGGTTGGGTCCGCTGGTTGGAACAACATTCATTACCCACACAGACTTTTTAGCCTGCAACAATGCAGAATTGAAACCACCAAAATGAGCGTTCATGTCAAGCACATTCCTGAGCATGTTGTAAGGAGGTGGCGGATCCTCTTCACCAGGCCTCTTTGGATGATCAGAGAATATTAGAGGTGACAGAAGAGACCAATAATTCTGGACTGCAGTTCTCCATCTTTCAGAGTCCTCAAAAAGTTCTTCAGATTGCAACCCTGACAAATGTAAATTTGAAGACATTAAAACAAAGTTTCACTAGGTTAGCCATGACAACTCAATTACTTTCATTAAAAGATCTACAAAAAAGTGTAGACAAATATGAGTGTGGAGAATTCAGTGATTCTCATTAGGTTAATTGGCTGAATATATAGATTACAAGGTACAGAAATCAGTTGCAACAGTACCGTGATATACTCTATAGGATTTCGAACTAATCCTTTCTATTCCTATTATCTCTCCTAATATTATTATATAATAATATATACAATAATAATTACTTAATATATTCTACAAGCCAAAAGAGAAAAGACACCCCTCACGGTTTTCAAAATATTTGTTACATATCATAAGGCTAAAATGCCTAAAGCCACCCTACACGACCTAGTTGTTCTCTTCTTACGCCAAAATAGTGGGATTCTATTAAGTCAACTCTAAAACCTTAAAAAGCATCTTGCCCTTCTGCTTTCTTCTTTATGCTCTTCCTATTGTAGGTCTGACTGAATAGGGCTCTTTCAAAATGAAAAAAAAAAAAACACTTTATTACAAATAGTGAAGATGCTTTTCAATACACACACTCGAATTTTTTCAGCCCATAATGAAGGGTTAGGAGAGGCCGAAGCAAACACTCAGCGAGGTTATAGAGAGACACCTTTTGGTCAATAACCTATCTAAAAATATGGCTTTTAATAGAGCACAATGGCGTCGTGCAATCCATGTAGCCGACCCCACCTAGTGGGATCAAGGCTTTGTTGTTGTTGTATTATGAAAGTCCTAAATTTGAGAGTCTTTTAATCAACCTATATATCTTCAAAGGCATTTATCTCATAAGAGTACGTGAAATAAATGGGGTGCAAGAATCATCATTTCAACGTACATATACTATATGAATAAGAACTAGAAGTCAGTACTTGTCAAAGATGTCAGGCTAGCAAAAATTTAATAGTTTTAATGTCTCATCAAAGGTTGGACCTTCTCTGTAAAAGATCAGACCTAATTCTTTCAACAGTGTGGTTAGAGTTTCTTGATTGTATTTGAGTTGTTACCATGCTTGATAACCCAAGTATGCTGTACCAGATGAATTACCAAGTAAATTTGAACCTTTTAGATATAACTGGGTGCTTAAACTTGCACTTACTCTATTCTCACTTCTCAAAGCCCCATGTTATAAACGGACCTAACCCAGCTACATATGGACTTGATCGAACTAAAACATACTTTAAAGAACAATATAGAACATGTGTGGGCTGAAACTTTTGGCCCTACTACATGGGCAGGTCGTGCATCTCATGTTCCTCAATTGAAACACAAGTTCTTTAAACCAAGGGTTACATGACTTGTATGTTTTTTTATGAACCTCAAGAATTGTCAAATGCCTCACTACAAAATCCACAGTAATCAGAGGAGAAACAAAACAAAAAGAGTGAAAGAACCTGCTCGTTAGTAAAAGGGGGAAGCCCACCAACATAAACTCGTCGTGCATGCCTTGTAGCCTGTAGACACATTAGGAATTATAAAATATACAAGCCTAAACACAGACACGAATATATTTAGAGATACACAACCTGCTGCATCATAGGTTGAACTGACATCAAGGAAAGTGCTCCAGCCTGTGACAATTTGAAACTGGTTAGTTTCATTTAGAAAAAGATGAAGACACTTTCATGACACAAATAATGAACCATCACCTGTGACGTCCCAAATGAAGGCATGTTCTGCAGAGTTACTGGATGAGTGATCCCCATTTGCCCTGCACTATGAACTTTAAGAATACAAAAAAGATTAAAAAAAAAAAAAAAAAGTTCTACAGTGAAATGTTGCATTGTTTTGTATTTTGTCCCTAAGTCAAACAAGGCAGAGGCCTAAAGGCACCAATCTCTTCACAACAAATGAAGCCAAAAGAAGATATATCTTAGCTACCTAATACATAGCATCAAAATTATAAAAATTCAGAATTGAATTCAATCACTGCAGATGCTGGGATAATATGTCTACCAATTGGCAACTTTTACCGGTTGAAGGTGAAAGGTCCAGCTACCGAATGCATAGGCCGTCCATTGAATATGCTACAAGGTGTATGCTGGTAGCACACGCAGCCCAACATTGCCTTCTTACCCAACCATAAATATTATCCAGAAATACATAACCACACACAACAACCAAACAACACAAGAATGGTTCTTAGTCTCATTGGTAGATTTTATTTAAAAAATGAACAGGAAATATCAACAATAACACCATGCGACCAATTTGCAAATGATAACATGAACAATTCATGCAAAATTAAAAAAACAGGATTTCATAATTGTGGTGAAATTACAAGATTAGGTACAAACCCACAGCAGCAGGTACTCCAGCAGCAGACGGTGGTGCCATGTCAAAGCCACTTATCCTTTTGCTGCAAAGACAGTTAGAAGCACCAGAAGACATAGGGGTTAATACCACTATGGAAACAAATTAAAGACAAAAGCATCTAAAAATTTTCCAAACTGAAAATTAAAATTAGACAATGTATCAGACACATTGAACAGCAAAGCATGAGATCATATAAACAGAAAGCATCAGATAAATTACTTAAAAATGGGCACGAAAATAACTTATAAACTAGAAATCAAATTACAACAGTGCATTAAAAACCTGCATTTGGCGCAAACTTTATATCATTGGTTCTTTAGAAGCACCAACCAACATATTCATTTCCTTTCTTTCTATATCATTTAGCTGATATGAATTATTTGGGATTTATAAGACTGAAATTAGAATATTACAAGATTACAGCCCCAACCATTTTTATTAACAAAAAGTTAAATTTAAAAAAACGCAAAAAGAAAGAGGCAACTCTATTTGTGCTGCATAAGATACATTATGGCCATGATTTAGCCAGTTCTAGAATTATGTAGGAAAAGTGTTTTTTAAAAAAACTGCAAAAGTGATAAAATAAATACTATTAATTAAGAAAATAAAAGGATGCAGGGAATTAACTATAAAAGTATCAAAAAGTCAATTATTGGCTTCTAATTAACAAACATGAAATGTGATACATGTAAAGGCGATTAATAAGGAAATTAACAAGCAAAAGCAGTTCAGAAGATAAATTGGCAGAAGCAAGAGAACGGAAGAGTCAGTTAGTTAGTCAGTTGGTTAAAGTAGTTAAGATCCTGACTCACAATGGTAACCTCCAAGTACAATTACAGAATACAATCAAGGGAAAGATAGAGGGAGAAGGCTTACAGAATAAAACAATAGATTTAGTGATTTACAAATAAAAATTTATTAGACAGTCAAAGCTTTTTCTTCTTGGTGAAATATAGACAGTCAAGAAGATAGTTCATAGCCCGGGAGACCAATAGGCACATAGAGAAGTAAAATGCCTGGACCTTTCTGAATGAGGAGGGGATCTGGAGCGAGATCTAGATTCCCGCTTGGATCTGTAACTTGATCGTCTTCCATATCTGTGCCTCACTTCTTCATCTCGAACATGACCACGATGCCTGAAAAAGGAAAATGTGTTCAATATATGGATGGACAGATGATAATAAGAGAGGTGCTAATCTGTATAGTGTGAAAAGCTTGAGAACAGTGTGACCTGTCATAATCATAGTCCTGATGACGGTTATAATTGTCATAACTGCCTTTTCTTCTAGAGCCTCCAGTTTTAAAATCCTTGTGATCGTGTGCATGATAAGTTTTTGTCTCTCCATCTCGCTTTCTCACCCTTAGCCTCTCATTATCAGATCCATGAGAATTTGGCTGAGAGATAATTATGAAATTTCAAGTAATTTTCCATGAAGTAGTGTACTATTACTACAACTGCTGATTTATAAAAAGCATGGAAAGAAAAGGGGTTGAAAATAGGAAAAGAAAAGGGTCCATCAAAGTGAAAATGCCACTGCAATTCAAGTCACAAACTTGTAGCTTGTTCTAAACTCTATTGCCAATCCCAGCAAAACTGGTCATGCTATTGATGGTATAGAACAAAACTCGGTCACAAGTAAATCTCGGCTGCAGGTCATAAAAAGTTAAAAACCCTTGAATCCTCTAGCTCAATCATGACCAGACAAAACAAAATTTTGGAACTTATATCTGAGAAGCGTTTGCAACATGCCCAGATTCATAACCAGCCCGTACCAATTAATATTCAAGAGATAGGAATTAAGGTTGCAGAAGACAGTGAACTACACTGTCCATCACAAATATAATATTTTGCTTTTAATGTGGTGGGATAAGGCTTCTTGTTGTAAAGTACAAATACAAACCCACCATAACCTTCCTATAGTTAAATCATTGACATTTTTCATCTGTGAGGATGCAAAAAAGATGTTTAGGCATACAATTATAAACATGTAAATGTTATTAAAAACGCATCAAGCAGTATCCCTAGCGTATCATATGAATGAAGTATACAAGCTGCCCCACAGTAGCCAATATACAATATGGAATCTAAAAATTGCCTATGACCCAAATCTTTGATCCTCTTGAAATGATTTCTGATCCCCTTGTTCTCTAAATACCAGTCCCTGGATGTATGATGGTGGGAAAATATTCTACAGGAAATCATCCACACACGAGATGGTACCAGTAACACCAAAGCAAAGCACCACAATAATTAAGTATTTAGAGAACCAACCAAGTTGAAATATAATGCACACCAAACCCCTTTGAAGAAAATAGAAGTTCGCGATTATGAATGATCTGACAGGAACAGAAAAAATGAACACCTTCTCGCGGTGGCCCCTATCAGGTTTTGAGCCAAGACGATCGCCATTTTTCGAAGAGGTTTGATTTTCAGCGTCAGACATTATAGCTCTTGATTCTGAAACCCTGACGAACCCTGATTCACTTGTTGGATCGAGAATTAGCAGTGGATCAATTTCGCGTCAATTTATCCTCACACCCACCAAATTCATATCAAGTAATGGAAGAACTCAGGGGTTATAAATACTTCGGCAGATAAGGATGTTAAGATATTTGTGTGCCCTGTGTGCAAATGGTACGATCGAGGCATTCTTTTTCATTTAATCTAATTTTTAAAGCTTAATAGCTATAAAGAAAAAAATAAATAAATACCCTCTAAATATTAAAAATTATGAAAGATAACTTAAATTTAATAAATGATAAATAAAGAGTAATAATTATAATTAAATAAATAATAAGTAAAATAAAATGAAACTCAATAGAGAATAACTAAAATTCAATAAAAAATTACTAAAATTAATATATTTTCTACCCCTCATTTGTCATTTATCAAATTTGAATCATTTTTCAAGATTTTTTATATTTCTGGAGTTTTTATTTTTTTTTTCTAACTATAAAAATTAAAATTAAAAAAATCCACTGAAAAAAACTACTCATCCCTTATGTAAGAGATATTTACTTAATTATTAATTAAGCTGGTTAATATTCTTTAAAACACCCTAATTGTTATAAAATTAAAAAACACAAGAGCTGGTATGAGAGGGATAGAAAGAATATTAGAAGAGAAACATGGAGGATTTTTTATTCACATCATTCTTAATACCAATCATTGCACATAACATCTATTTACAGACCTCTAACCATTGAACTTTATACCCATGGTTACAAGTAAATAAAAATGAGCATAATGGTACTTAATCACAATAAACTCCTACAAACCATTCATTAGAGAAATTATAGATTTAAAACATTGAACATGTATGGAATGCCAAGAATGAGAGGTTATGAAGTAAGATATGAAAAGCTAAGAGTTGGGAGTTTATGGACATCCGCATATAGCATTTTTTACAACACTCCCCCTTGGATGTCCATAAACAAATATTGTACCTCATTCAAACCTATGATGAGAAACCCAATGGAATAAAAATGTGGTGAAAAAAAAAAAAGAGTACATAATATATTGAAGCTGTCTTATTAAAAATCTTATGATGAAAACCCAATGAAATAACGCCTTAATTAAGGAAAAAAGTACAACATGATATATACTTCCCATCATGTAATATTATATTTACTTCCCATCATGGCAATATCAATTTTACTCCCTTGATTATAATATCAGTTCCAATAGATTTTCAAGTATATTTTTCTTTTAGCCAACCAGCTATAAATGATGCATTGTCACCAAATATTTTGTTAACATGTATTGCTCTAACACATCTTCTGAATATGTTAGAAAAAACCAATATATATCACTTTCTTAAATACAAGAGAAGAAATATGGAGGAGTTTTTATTCACACCATTCTTAGTACCAATACATTGCACATTACCTCTATTTATAGGCCTCCAATAATTGAACTCCATAGCTATGGTTACAAATAAATAAAGATGAGCATAATGATACTTAATAACAAGAAACTCTCACAAACCATTCATTAAGGAAGTTATAGGTTTAGAACATTGAACATTCATGGAATGCCAAGAGTGAGAGGTTATGGAGTAAGATATGAAAAGTTAAGAGTTGGGAGTTTATAGACATCCACATTCTAGCATTTTTATAACACTAATCATCTTCATTAATTATCTTCTTCACCCTCCTCCTTAATTATTGTTATCATTGACGGACTATCAATAGAGCAAATTAAAAAATAGTGGACACATCTATAAAAAAAAAAATTCTATATAGGATCAATACTCCAAATATATCTTATATTAAGGAATGGGGAGAATACTACTTCAAAATTTTTTAAATTAAAAATGTAAATAAATATTTTTGTGAGTGAAAACTTATGGTTAGTTTACCTTCCTATAGCACCCATTGGTATGTATTTTTTTTAATGAAAAAAATGCAGATGTTGCATATAAATTAACATTAGTAGACCAACAGAAGTTGGCGTAGATAGGTAGGCATATGCGCCACACCTATCTGTTCTTGGGTTCGATTCCAAAAAACAGAAGGTGTAGAGAATTTTTGTTGGGAGCTCTCCTTCTAGGGCACCTCAAAGAGGTGGTTACTTTTCAAGCCTGTTCGATTGGGGACGCCTGGACTAGTTAGTTCACGGGCTTACTAAATCCGCGAAATCAGATTATGGCCAGATATCAAGACTCGGTGGATTCGTAGACCAAAAGGTCCACCATGAAAAAAAAACAGTAAGATATGACGGCAATAAGAAAGAAAGAAAGAATATTAGTAAGATATGGAATTTTGAAAGGAAAGAGTCAAGTTATTTATAAGTTATGAGTATTAATCACACACACGTGTGTGTGTGTGTTATTGTTAATTCTAATTAATATTTATTAATCACATCCACAAGCCACCTATAAATCGCATCATCCTCCAATAATCATTTCTAGAGGTCAGGGCCTTAATATTCCTTTCTCGTCCCCACAACAAATTTTAAAGTTCAAATTTAAGAAAAGTGTGTAAGCTTTTCGAAAGAAAAGGAAGGGATTTCTTAAAAAAAATCATGGAGGCGGCTCTAGTGCAATTTACGTGATTAATGTTTGCTACAACTTTCCTTTTTCGCCCTAGTCACGAGGGTTTTAAAAAAATTGTTAATTTTAATTTTGTGAAGTGCTATGTCATTGTGATTGCCAGTGATAGAACATGTAGGAAAAGATAAAAGATATATCAATTAATATTAATAAGTCTCAAAAATATTACTATAGTCTTTAATATAAAATCTAATTTGTAATTAGTGTACTATAAACATACACCAACTACAAACTAACCTCAAATGGAGAAAAAATTACAAGATAAAAATTTCAAAAATAGTGAATTTTTTATTATTTATAAAAAAAATTTAAACCTCTATTCATTTCATCCCTTTTCTCCCCCATCAAACATGCATAGTAGAAAACAAAGATGCACATGATGAACCAGAAGAAAGATGCCAAATTGCCAACAGCAACAGTATCAGTAGAGTGGCACCGAACTTTACATTAAAATAGGGCAAATCAAGATATTGGCAGAATATTACCGATACCTTTTTTGCTCAAAGGACTAGTACCGATACAAAAAGTCTCTATTTCCAACACTTATAATGCTAAATATCATTTTTCCTAGGTAAGATACTACGACATAGCCCCCGAAAAAAAAGAAGAAGAAAGAAAGTATTATATTTAGTTCACAGAATTACTTAGATGTTCTGCCATCACCCTCTGTTATCACATCATTGAAGGTTCCATTACTTGGAATCATGGGCAAGACATGCTCTTGATGGGGAACAATAACATCAAGAAGATAGGGACCAGGAGTATCCAACATTTTCTGAATTGCTGCTGTAAGGTCCTCTTTCTTGGTCACTCGAGCTGCTGGTATGTCACAAGATTCAGCAAACTTCAACATATTTGGGTAGATCTGATCCTCATTAGATGGGTCTCCCAGGTATGTGTGAGCTCTATTAGAACCATAAAACCGATCCTCCCACTGAACAACCATACCCAAGTGTTGGTTATTCAACAACAGTATCTTAATTGGGAGATTATACACCCTTATAGTGGCAAGTTCCTGAACATTCATTACGAAACTTCCATCACCATCAATGTCCACTACAAGAATATCTGGGTTAGCCACAGCAGCCCCAATTGCAGCAGGCAATCCAAAACCCATAGCCCCAAGACCACCTGAGGTTAACCACTGTCTAGGTCTCTTATAGCTGTAATATTGAGCCGCCCACATCTGGTGTTGTCCTACTCCAGTAGTTATTATTGCATCTCCATTTGTCAGTTCGTCCAATACCTGAATGGCGTACTGAGGAGAAATAGCTTTCTCGAATGTCTTGTAAGTTAATGGGAATTTGCGTTTTTGCTCGTTCAACTCTTCTCTCCAAGCTCGAAAATCAACTTTATCTTTGATTCCTTTGCTCTCAAGTATCTGATTAATGGCCTTCAAAGCCAACTTCAAATCTGCACAAACAGACACATGGGGCTGCTTGTTTTTTCCAATCTCAGCTGAATCAATGTCTACATGAACAATTTTAGCTCGACTAGCGAAGGCTTCAAGCTTTCCTGTCACTCGATCATCAAACCTCACCCCAAATGCAAGCAACAGATCACTTTTATCAATGGCGTAATTAGCGTACACTGTCCCATGCATACCAAGCATTTTGAGGGAATATTCGTCAGCAATGGGATATACTCCTAGGCCCATCAAAGTACTAGCAACAGGGATTCCAGTAAGTTCCACAAATCGCCTCAGTTCCTCGCTTGAGTTCATACAACCTCCGCCAACATACAGAACCGGCTTCTTGGAGTCCAATATCAACCTCACGATCTGCTCCAAAAGATTCCTATCCGGTGACTTGGGAAGCCTCGCTGTGTATGCCGCCAGCTTAATCTGTTGGTCCCAGTTAGGAATCGAAAGCTGTTGCTGTATATCTTTTGGCACGTCGATTAAAACTGGGCCTGGTCTCCCCGAAGTAGCTAAGAAGAACGCCTCCTTCACAATCCTAGGAATATCGTCTACATCAAGAACAAGATAATTATGCTTCGTGATCGATCTTGTTACCTCAACAATGGGCGTCTCCTGGAAGGCATCAGTACCGATCATCCTTCGGGGGACTTGCCCTGTTATGGCGATCAGAGGTACGCTATCAAGCAGTGCATCAGCAAGACCACTGACCAGATTGGTCGCGCCGGGACCGGAAGTGGCGATGCAGACGCCGGGAACGCCAGATGAGCGCGCATATCCCTCAGCAGCAAAAACTCCGCCTTGCTCGTGGCGCGGAAGGACGTTATGGATGATATTAGAGCGCGTGAGCGCTTGATGGATCTCCATGGAAGCGCCGCCGGGGTAGGCGAAGACATCAGTAACGCCTTGACGCTCAAGAGCTTCAACGAGGATATCAGCGCCTTTCCTGGGCTCGTCAGGGGCAAATCGGGAAACAAAAGCTTCCGAATCGGTGGCAACGGGGGTGACATCAGCAGAAGATACGCGTGGTGGTTTTGAGCTTGGTCCGCTTGGATCGGAGATGGAGCAAGAAATCCGAATCCCACGTGAATGAACAGGCTTCTTCGAGATTGAAGAGAACGGGACGGGGAGGTGTTTTGTTGAAGTTGAAGAAGGCAAAGAAGGAGAAGAAAATGATGACCCAGAGAGCAAGTGTTTAGGAGCAAAAGTCGCCATTTCTGGCTTCGCTGTACGAATACAGAGCGCAAGTGTTATGTTCGAGAGTTGCGACGGCCACCGATTTGCTTGGAGTCCTTAATTTAAAATTGTCAAAACTAGGGCATTGTATATCAAAGGTATCTTCTGGGGCAAAAAAAAAATAAAATCAAATGTATCTCTCTTGTCCTTTTTGTTTGGTCCAATCTCTCTTGTCTATTAGTGGCCCAAAAAAAAAACTTCCCTTGTCTATTGGATAGGTAGGTTGTGGAGTGATAATGATTGATTAAATCTTTTCTTATATTTGAATAACTCTTTTTTTTTCATTTATTTCCATATTTTGTTTTCAATAATAATAATATTATTTCATATCTTCCTCACGTTTATGAATTTTATTTTAAATAAATCATTTTGTCACAAATAATGGTCTCTTAATTTTACTTAAATTTTAAAATAAAATTTATGATATTACAGTTCTCCCCACTTAAATAGAATTTTATCCCCAAAATTCGATTCAAGTGAAGAACGAAACACAAACAAACACGATAATTCAATCAACACAACATAAACAAACAAGTTAGGAAAAACACAACGCATGCTTTCCTCAATCTTCAAAGAGGCATCTCCGGGTGTCATATCCTTCTAGAAGACTTTCAAAAATCGAATGGTCTTTTTTTT
>JBAGKO010000015.1:17215527-17232894 GCA_037177275.1 Acacia concinna | reverse complement strand
GTGGATCCGACAGCCTTCTTTGCATGTGATCAAACCACTTCAAATAATTTTCCACCATTTTATCTGCAATAGAAAGCACTTTAACTTGTTCGCGTATATGATCATTACAAATTTTATTTAGTCTTGTATAGCCACACATCTATTTCAACATTCTCATCTCGACTACTCCTATTTTATGCTCATGTTGTTCCTTTAACGCCCAACACTCACTACTAGTCTTATAGCAGTGTGATAAAACTTCCTTTTTACTCTATTAGGTATCTTTTGATTACAAATAACTCTAATAACTTTTCTCCATTTACACCATCTCGCTTGAATTCTATGATTAACATCTCCATCAATTTCACCATCTTGTTGCATAATTGATCCCAAATATCTAAATTTTGTCGCTTGCGAAATAACATGGCCCCCCAATTTAACCTCCACGTCACTTCTAATTTGTCGCTTGTCAAAATTGCAATGCATATATTCTGTTTTGCTCCTACTCAAACGAAATCATTTCCCCTCCAAAGTCTGTCTCCATGTTTCAAGGAAATAATTAATTTCCTCCCAAGAATCAACCAACAAAACAATATCATCCGTAAACAACATGCATTTAGGAATCTCATCTTTTATAGGCTCAGTTAGAACATTTACCACAAGGTTAAACAAATAAGGGCTCATAGTTGATCCTTGGTGTAGGCCAATTCTTATAGGAAAATCCTTTGTCTCCCCTCCAGGCCTTCTAACACTAGTTGTTACCCCCTCATCTTGTCCTGAATGGCTTTGATATATGCGACACATATCCCCTTCCTTTCCAAGGCTTTCCAAAGTACATCCCTTGGCACCTGATCATACGTTTTTTCCAAATTAATGAAAACCATATACAAGTCCTTTCCTTTACCTCGATACTTTTCCATTAGCCCCCTCAATAAGTAAACTGCTTCTATTGTGGACCTACCAGGTATGAATCCAAATTGGTTCTCAGATCTCCATCCTCAACTTGTGCTCGATCACATTTCCCCACCATTTCATCGTATGATTCATAAGCTTTATTCCCCTGTAGTTTACGTAATTTTGAATATCCCCTTTATTCTTATAAATAGTGATCAAAATACTTTTCCTCCACTCCCCAGGCACCTTCTTGGATCGCAAAATCTCATTGAATAACTTGGTAAGCCATAACACTCTGTCTTCCCCCAAATGTTTCTAAGTTTCAATAGGAATACCATCCGGTCCTACCGCTTTACTATTGTCCATTTTCTTAAGAGCTTCCTTAACCTCAGCAATTCGGATCCTTCAATAAAATCAAATATTCCCAGAATGCAGAATTAAAATAATAATGTTATTTGATCACAATGTAAAAAGATATAGAAAGCAATATTCAAGAAGCATATAACATAACCATGAGGGATAATCTGGCCTAGATACTTGCAAATTTGTGTAAATCCTTTTAGATCATAACCCTTTTGGGGAAAATGGTTACTCTTGACTGGCTGGTTTTCTTTTCTTTTATAGGTTTTTTTTATTATAAATTACTTTTGACTAGCTACTGTTATTATGATTCTGAAGCTTTCATGGGATTATTATCTTTCACTTAGGCTGATTGATTTTCTTTGCAAATTGTTCAATGAAACAGTGGAAATAAATGAAGGGAAGATTGTGTCTATTGCTAAAGGAGATAGTAAGCAAGGAAATCATGTGCATCAACAAGTAATTGACTATGGAGATGCTGTGGTCATGCCTGGCTTAGTTGATGTGTAAGACGTGCATGTCATCCCCTCGTGGGTTATTTGTGTTTTATTCAGTTCTAGTAGATAAACAAGGTTATTTATTAATCATGAATACTTGCTGATTTATTTTGACTATGGTTCTAAATATTAATGAAGAAGAGATATGGAGAAAACTGTTGAAAGCTGGGTTTAATGTTAACATAAATATTTCTTCTTTCACATGGAGACCTTTTAAGGAGATAAAAATTGAGTTTAACTTTTTGAATGTTATTACATATGGCAATTTTTTTCACTCATTGGTCCCATGCTAGTAGATCTTATATAACTTGGAATTAAATGGGAAACACAGCTCTCAAGCTGTAAAGTACTGTTTCTAATTTTCAGTAATGTTGTGCCTGAGATTCTTCCCGCATTATACACTGTTATTCTGCTAGTAGCCTGGAAGAAATAAAAAGTGTTTTCTTATCCTCAGTCTATTGATCTAATTATCTTCTAAATAAAAGTAAGAAAGTTTTTTTAGCTCTAACTGCACAGTTTTTAAATTTTTTGGGCCAAAACCACAACCTAGTTGAAATTAAGGAAATAGAAACTAGCATCTGACAGCATAATCTCTTGATGCTGGAAATGTTCACAGTTCTACTTCCAAACCATGTTGCTGCTACTGCCTGTCTACTATTAAGGACGATGGATTTTCTTTTATTTATTATCAAATAAGTACTGATAATGTGTGACACAAATATCAAATAGATAATTTTTGGGTCAACTTGGTTTTACTAGTGAATGAGACGAATTTATTATGAGCAAATTAGGAGTGCTTAATTCAGTGAAATAGATTCTTCCCTCCAAAATTAGTGAAGTTTTAGGATAGTTTTGGTGATTTCAGAATAGTTTCTCATGGGTCCTTGCTATTATTTACTTCAATGACAGATCTAATTTGTTTTAAAGTCACGATCGAAATTTTACTTTTGGCAGGCATGTACATCTTGATGAGCCAGGACGAACTGAATGGGAAGGATTTTATACTGGGACAAGAGCTGCTGCAGCTGGTGTGCAGATGTTCTTCATCTATTAAGCATTAGTCTTCTTGAGAACTTTGAGATGATAAAATTATCACTAAGAAAAAAAAATCAGACAAATAATGTACTATTGTATAATTATGAGTCCTTAGCTGATTTTAGCGGACTTCTGCAATGATTTTTCCGTGTTCTTGATGGGTAGTGGTTATCTGGAATGTGATTATTATTGTTACTATTTCTTGATTTTTTCTCCATTGTATCATTAATATGTATAACTTAAGACATGTGCTCTCTCTCTGTTTCTGAAGGTGGGGTAACAACAGTGGTTGACATGCCTCTAAATAATCACCCGACAACAGTTTCTAAGGAAACACTGGAACTTAAGGTATCTTTGCACAATTGTATGTTTCTCATGTTTTGATTTTTAAAATATGTAATAAGAACATTCATGGCAGTAAAAGAACGCCATCATTTGTTTTATAATGAATACATTTATATCAAAGAGAGAAGGCACAGTTCCTTTCAGATGTATTAATTTAGATCTTTGAGGTTTTTAGTATTCTAATATCCGGTAAAGCTGTTTTTATGCTGTTGAATTTAAATCCCTGCTGAGTAACTGTTAAATTTTTGTACTCTCTCTTTCCTTAACATAGTGTTCGGTTTCTTGCTTACAGCTTGAGGCTACTAAGAAGAAACTCTATGTTGATACTGGTATGATTGACAAATACTACTTTTGCATACAAGCGATGGAGTTTCTGAAAAGGTACAATCAATGGGATTTCTGAAAAAGTTTCGCATTGACAGGTTTCTGGGGAGGTCTAATCCCTGAAAATGCACTTAATACAAGTATTTTGGAAGGTCTCTTGAGTGCCGGCGTTCTTGGTGTCAAGGTAATGTTCAAAAACCTATTCATTATTAATGTAATTCTGTTCAGAGGAGAAGTGTTCTTAATGTTTAATTCCATCTCTTAGGAGAAGTTGAATCTTGCATTTGGCACTTTCTCTGACATTTAGTTAATGTTCACTTTAATGCTAGAATCTTTGGGATCAGTACATGTCACTGTCCAGAGTCTGCCTCTTGTTTTATAATTTGAAATTGAAACAGTACTTTGTTCTCATGATGAAGTTGCTTGAACTGCTTTGTTTCTTTATCTTCTTGATGACCATTTGTTGCACCCCCAAACCTACTGAAATTGTTGGGATGGGTTATGTCTTATGTTGGAAGCTGTCTCATCCTGCTCCTTGAATTTTACACTTACCATTATTGCTTCAAATTTAAAAACTATGTCACGTGGCTCAGGTTCCTTCCCTAGTTGCACCTCTCCTTTACTTCAAATACAAGACACAATTGATATTTGAATTATAATGGCTGCTATATTTTGGTCTGACTGTCTTTTTCGTATTTGTACTATGTAGTCTTTCATGTGTCCTTCAGGGATTGATGACTTTCCAATGACAACTATTGATCACATCAAGGTATGTTCTTCTTCCAATTATAAAAATAATAGTAGAGTATAAATTCACTGTAATTCCTCACATTTATTTGCATTCTCTGCTCCCAGCTCCTCATCAATTAGTACGGTTTTGCATCCTCCTATTTAGTAGTGTGAACTTCCTTCCCTTTATTTTGGATTGTATAATACAATTGTTATGATAATTTGCTTGGTAGGAGGGACTGCCTGTGTTGGCCAAGTATAAAAAGCGTTTGATTGTGCATTCTGAGATTCAACTAAATTCAGGACATAATTTGGAGCCCAAAGATACTGATGATCCTCGTCATTACTCAACCTATCTTAAGACTAGGCCACCTTCATGGTAAGACATTTGTTATGATCTTGCATTCTGAAGAAATGAGCTTCGGAATCAGAACATAAATATTTTCCTTAATATTTTTGAACTGTGGACAATAAATTGGTTACTTTCTCAGTCAAACGTTTGAGCCTATTCTTAAATTTTCATGATTAATAATAGTTCTTTTTTGGAAAAAATGATTAGTTTTCTCATCTTTACAACATAATGATTAAGGCCTTGGCCCATATTGGTCGTGAGCCCCTTCCTGTGAGAAATCATAGGCAGTTACTGTTGAGATTTTACATGATAAATAAAAAGGTTGCTGATATGACATGCTTCAGGATTCATTGTTTAATATTCTATCTTTGAATGGCGAACTGCTACTAATAAATTCAGTATCTGGCGAATGTCATTTTTCCATGATTCAAGTCCATCAAAAATTTTGGATGGGATACTATCACATATGTTGGCTCACTTTCCTATTTGAATTTTCTGCTAAATCATGAATCTTCATCGTCACTTCCAAACCAGGGAGCAGGCAGCTATTAGAGAACTTGTAGGCGCTACAAAGGATACTGGAAATGGTGGTCCTTTAGAAGGAGCGCATGTTCATATTGTTCACTTGTCTGATTCAAGTGATTCCTTAGATATGATTAAGGTAATATATGCATTTTCGTGGAGGTATACCCATTCCAAATCAATGATGTATTACACAAAAAATCTTTAGAACGTAAGGAAATGTTAATATTAATATAGAACATGGATGCTGTCTTTGATATTTGCTTTTTTCAAAGGTATCCCTGTAGAATTTTATTTTTTGTTGAATGTCATTAAACTAATACAAAATGTGGGTTTATAAAATGAAATAACATTCTTATGACATAAATGAAAAATATGATACAATGATAGGGTTCTTAACTACAGACTTCCATGTGTGCCATTTTCTAGTAATTAAAAGGTAAAATCCCACAAACAGCTATAACTTTGATAAATTCCAAACATAAATGTCAGTAAACTTATTCATGATAATTGCTGTTATGTTAATGAATCCCCCAAAATCTTATTTAACCGACATGAGAATGACCATTTTCCCACTTAATTCATGATAATTGTTGTTCCATAATGGAATTCTACAGAGTCCCAGCTAACTGATATGAGAATTATCTTTTTCTCATTGAAATTTGTTTGTTCTCCTTTTGCTTGTTACAAGAACTTGTCAAACTTCCTATTGTTACACATTGATTGATATATTATACAGGAAGCGAAACGTAGAGGTGACAGCATTAGTGTTGAAACTTGCTCACATTACTTGGCTTTCTCATCTGAAGAGATAAAAGATGGAGATACTCGTTTTAAGTGTTCCCCACCTATTCGTGACGCATCCAATAGAGAAAAATTATGGGAGGCTCTGCTGGTAGTTTCTTCTCCACAGCGCAGATTAACATCTTTCATTCCTACATTTTATCTATGATGTCATTAACCTTAATTGTTTTGGTCTTCATTATAGGAAGGAGACATTGACTTTTTAACTTCTGATCATTCACCAACAGTGCCAGAACTCAAGCTTCTTGATGAGGGTAACTTCTTGAAGGCTTGGGGTGGCATATCATCTTTGCAGGTTAGTCACTTTGTCTGTTTATTGGTAAGTTGGATTGTTTCAAGTTTTCCCATGCATCAATACTAAAATGAATGGAATTGTATATAAATAAATTTCTGAGATTTGGATTGACGTCCATGAATTAGGACCTACATTTCTTAATTATATATGCAATACTTACGCTTGGTTTTGGTTTATTTATGCATTCACTGTTTATTAATTTAGTAACTAACTTGTATGATTTATTATTTTCTGCCTTGCCACAGCGTATCTTTTTCTGTTTTTAGTTGGAGAGGGTCAAGATGTATTAATGCTTTATAGTTATGAGCCAGCTCTCTGTTTTTTTCCCTTCCTCTGAGAATATCTTATCCTTCTCACTTGTAACATTGTACCTCCTCTATTATAAAATCATTCTTTTTGCCAAATTAGAAACAACAAGTAAAGCATAGATAATGGGCGGACATAAAATTCCTTTGCGCTACAATGAGGAATCACGCTAAATTATTGTAAAAAATCCACAGGCTAGTCTCGTTGGATCAGCTGAATGAGTCATTTCTTAGAAATATAACTTTTATTACTGGTCTGAACTCTAAATGCTAACATGCTCTACTGGGAAACTTGTAGTTTGATCTTTCGATAACCTGGTCATATGGACAAAAACATGGAGCAACTCTGGAACAACTATCGCTATGGTGGAGCAAGAGACCTGCAGAATTTGCTGGATTAAAATCAAAGGTGATATGATTGCAGTTTCTTCCTTTGACTGATACCTTATAGACAACTATAAATGATAATAGTGTCTCTTTTATCTCTGATTAAGTTCATGCTCTATGAAAATTAATTTTCATTTTTCCTAACAAAGGATCTTGATCCCTAATTATGTAGTTTTCTGGCCTATATGAGATAATTACTGCATTATCCCCTTGTAGCAATAGGTTCTAAATGCAACAAGAGAAGAAGAAAAGCTTTAGCTTCATGTTCTATCTCACAGCACGTACTAAGATAGAAGTTCAGGAGAAGGTCCATTAGCTGTTACTTTGATGATACTTTAATGAAACGAAAATAATGTTCCACAAGTCAAAAAAGAAAGAATTTTGATGGAGCACAAACAATTAGTCAATGAGAAGTAACATGATTCATGAAATAATGATAGCAGCAGCATCAATCCACCAGTTTTGTCTTCAATACTCTTGCTTTAAAATTTACCTGAAAAAGCTCTATGTTAAATCTTTTAAAGATTTATATTTGAAACTGTCTGGTCAATCGCTGTGGGCTCCATAGAAATTTGTGGCAGGCTGAAGTCAGACTAAATTTGCATTTATGTTATAGGGTGGCATTGAAGTTGGAAAAGATGCTGATTTTGTAGTATGGCAACCAGAGACAGAGTTTGTCCTGGATGACAAGTACCCCGTTTTCATTAAACATCCTGTAAGTTTCAATTCTTCACCTTCTGTTGTTAAACTCTTTTTTTTCTTCATGCTTTCAGTCATAATACCTTTTATTATGTTGTCTTCTTCTTGCTAGAACATTTGTCCATTTGCCTGTAGTATAAATATTGAATACAAGTAATTGGACAAATAAAGTTGCGGAAGCCAAGTCCTAAGTCTTTTATTCTCATTGGGCTTTAAATCTAATGGACAAAGCGAAGCCTCAGCATAACTTAAATTGAAGTTTAATGAAGGAAATGGGAGACTAAACTATTGACAACTTGATAATAGAAGTTGTCATTCTATGTGAAAGACCGGGTGAACTCAAAGCATTAAGTTCCTAAATGAAAGGATGTAAATCATTGTATTAAAACCTTTACATCAAATTCACTCTAGCAGTTGGGCCTTTAATGCTGTATGGAAGATTTTGAGATTGATTGGATCCTTCTTGGATGACACAGACGCCACCTTGTTGATGACCATAGATGTCACATTTGACATGGCTGCCAAGTGTGATGCCTTGTATACCAACATGGATACTTTGTTGGATGTCACATAGGACACCACCTATACACATTGGAAAAATTCTGATTTGCCAATGAGCTCTCCTATGTGTGGGAGGTTGAGGGTTTGACACCACCCCTTAACCTAAAAGAAGGGATTTCTAATTCTGCCCTCTAAAAATTTTTAATTTACCCTTCTAGAGCCCCTTTGTGCAATATAAATTTTCTGGTCCCATGCTTGATTGCAGTTGTAATTATCATCATCATCATCGTTGTTGATATTTTTACACGCAGAGCATCTCTGCCTATATGGGAAAGAAGTTATCAGGACTAGTGTTGGCAACTTTTGTGAGAGGAAACCTTGTCTTCAAGAATGGGAAGCATGCTCGTGTAGCCTGTGGTGTTCCAATCCTTGCTAAATGAAAACTTATCTAAACATCTCACGCTCTTGTGCTACTTATCATCATCCTTCCTGGTTCTTGCTCTGGACTCGGTTCTTTGCATATATGGCTTGTCTTTCCTCCACGAATAATGAGAAGCTGAAAGTTATGTAGGGTTATCTGCACGTTCAACATCTTATATGATAATGGCATTGGTATTGGATTAGAGAGGATGATAACAACGTGTAAAAAAACTTGTACCAAATGTTTGTATTTATATCCTATGTTAGCAAGAAGCCTGGAAGGCCCCATAATGGTTGTGTCTTATTTTTTTTACTTGTATTTGGATCAGGGATAGTTTTTCTTCCCCTTCTTGTAAGATTGGTTTCTTTTAGCTTTTTTCTTAAACTATAAAACGACAAGAAAATATTTTTCTCATGCATATTGAAATTCAAGTATACTAGTAAAAGTGTTACTATTTTGAAAATGGGAGGCCACTTTCATTATATCATCTCTTATAAAATAACCAACTCTTTTGTTATTATGATATTGATTTTGTTGTCATGGATATTAAACAAGGATAAAATTAAAAAATTGTTAAATTTTAAGGCGGAATTAATAAAGTTTAAATTTTTTTTGGAACTGTCTTGTAAATAGAAGTAAAAGAGTAGTTAAAATTATCTTCAATCTTAATAAATACAGTCCTAAATTAATAAAGGGAAAATAAATAAATAAATAAATACCTTATAAATATAAAAAAAAAATTTAAAAAGATGACTCAAATTTGATAAGTAACAAATAAGGGATAGAAAATTAGTCAGTTTTAATAATTTTCAGTTAAGTTTCAATTATTCTCTGTTGAGTTTCAGTTATTTTATTTTGTTATTATCTACTCAATTTTAGTCATTTTTTATTAAGTTTTAGTCAAAAACTCCCATTTATCATTTACCAAATTTAAGTTATTTTTTAAAATTTTTAATATTAAGAGGTATTCATTTATCCATTTTCCATTAACACATAACAACAACAATAATAAATACCAAGGATGAAGATAAATGGCTGCTTCGTGCCTGCTTTCATAACGAACTTAACTGAAACTGACGTGCGGCGTCACAGAAACGTCGTCGTCTATCATCCTATTGTATTGCAATGGCTAAGAAGACGAAGGCTCATCATATCACCAAGCTTCGGTCACAGATACAGACCGGAGCGAGTTAGACTCGGAGAAGCTCGACCTTGACAGTTCGAGTCAACTCGCCTCCCTTATCTCTCCCCTTCTATCTGTAAACTATTCAATGGAACTCAGTAAGCTGTTCATTTCCGTGAAGAAACCCCCAAACCTTTTCGCCAAACCCTGCTTCGCGTTCTACAACTCGGCTGTGTCGAACTCAATCACTGAACAAGTCGCACTGTCTCACACCATCCAAGCAGAGACTCTCAAGACCCTGGAATGGAGCTCCATCTGCAAGAAGCTCTCGAAGTTCACGTCGACATCCATGGGCTTCGCTGTCGCTCAAAGTGCACAAGTGCCCATAGGTCGGAACCAGAAGGAGAGCCAGAAACTCCTCGATCAGACTTCTGCGGCAAGGCTGATTCCTCAGCCTATGGACTTTTCTGGCATCGATGACTTGACAGAGATTGTCAATGTTGCAACTTCCGGTCAGCTATTAACGATCAGGGAGCTCTGTACCGTTTGCTGCTCGCTGCGTGCTGCAAGAGGGTTGTTCAATAAGTTGCAAGAGTTGAGTTCAGTTGGCAGTTTTCCAGAAAGGTATTATATTATTGTTTGGTTCGGAATTTAAATTTAATAATTTAATAAATATGATTAAAATTTGCAAAACCGAAATTAACATAGATTGATGTCACCTTTTAGATGTTTTAGATATGTTTAAGTATGTCAATCATTACCCAGATTGATGTCTTCTGCCGGAAATTTGTTATGACTCTTTCATGTTCTAAAATATGTACTGCAACCATTTCATGGTGGGTATAAGGAAATTTTCCGTCAATGTTTTTCCCCCCAGCATTCTAGGTAGTTCTCAGTCCAATTCAGATTGTAAGGATTTTCTTTGATGCATTTTCTCTAGGTGTTCTGTTTTTCCTTGACAAAGTGTGGAGCATAGATCATATGGTAGTTGATTCTCATGTCTTCATAAAGCCTAAAGAAACTTTTAGCTCTAAGGTACTCTTACATATGGAGTATAATTCCCTTATTTGACTTTACTGCTTCATGTTAAAAATTTCAAGATAGGGATCTGAATCAATATTTTAATTAATGCAATCATTTCAGGTACTTGCCTCTACTTGAAATATTGCAGAATTGTGAGTTCCTGGACGATTTGGCACATAAAATAGAGTTTTGCATAAATTGCAACTTTTCTGTAATTCTTGATAGAGCAAGTGAAGACCTAGAAATCATTAGGTCAGAAAGAAAGAGGAACATGGAAGCTTTAGATTCGTTGTTGAAAGAAGTATCATTTAATATTTTTAAGGCTGGAGGCATTGGCAAGCCATTAATTACACAACGTCGATCTAGGATGTGTGTGGCTGTCAAGGCCTCTCATAGACATCTGCTACCGGATGGTGTAGTTCTGAATGTTAGCAGTTCTGGGGCAACATATTTCATGGAACCCAAAGATGCAATAGATCTGAACAACATGGAAGTAAGGCTTTCAAACTCTGAGAAGGCTGAGGAAAGAGCAATTTTGAGCTTGCTTGCCTTTGAGATAGCAAATTCAGAAAGGAAAATCAAATATTTATTAGATAGAATTCTCGAGGTTGACCTTGCTTTTGCAAGGGCTGCCTATGCTCAATGGATGAATGGGAAATGTCCAACTTTCAGTTTAGAGAGTTTTGAAGGTGGTGATTATGATGAAGAGAATCAAACTTTAATAATTGATATTGATGGTCTACGACATCCTTTACTTTTGGAGTCCTCTCTAGATAGATTTTCAGACAATCTTGATCTAAGATCAGGAGATGCTGTTGAGTTGGCTAATAAAAATGCAGTAGTGGATTCTCGAAATTTGTTACAAGCCATAGAGGACTTTCCTGTACCAGTCGACTTTAAAATTGGTCGTGGAACTAGAGTGGTGGTGATCTCAGGACCTAATACTGGAGGGAAAACTGCTTCCATGAAAAGTTTAGGCCTAACATCAGTCATGTCAAAATCTGGAATGCATTTGCCTACAAAGAACTCTCCCAAACTTCCTTGGTTTGACCTTATATTGGCAGATATTGGGGATCACCAGGTAATACGTGGACTTCCTTATTTCTATTAAGAACTTTTCCCTGGCATCATGTAACTGTTTCATTTGTTTTCTGATATTCTTTTCCTTTTTGATTTTTTCCCTTATTGAAGTCCCTAGAACAAAATCTCTCAACTTTTAGTGGGCATATCTCTCGAGTCTGTAAAATTTTGGAAGTGGCCTCGAAACAGTCACTTGTTCTCATTGATGAAATTGGCAGTGGAACTGATCCTGCTGAAGGTGTAGCTCTTTCTTCTAGTATCTTGCAATATCTGAAGGATCGGGTAAACTTGGCCGTTGTGACTACACATTATGCAGATCTTTGTTGTCTAAGAGATAGGGATAACCGTTTTGACAATGCAGCAATGGAATTTTCTCTAGAGACATTACAACCTACTTATAAGATTTTATGGGGATGCACTGGTGATTCAAATGCATTAAGCATAGCTAAATCTATAGGCTTTGATAAAAATATAATTGAAGGTGCCAAAAAATGGGTGGAGAAGTTAAAGCCAGAACATCAACAAGAGCGGAGAGGAAAGTTGTATCATTCTCTACAGGAGGAAAGAAACCGACTGAAAGCCCATGCTGAAAGGGTTGCATCTGTTCGAGCTGAAATTTTGAATATATACAATGAGGTACATTCAATATGCTGTTGCAATTATATTCTGTACTTCATTCTACCTTTATTTGGTCTACTGAGCATCAATATGAGGGTGGGTCTCATAATGTCCATTACATTTGTGTTATACATCACAGACTGCCTTAAAAAGCAGTTTTTTCTATCACTATGAGGTAACATGACAGTTGTGGAGAAAGTTTTCTGTGTTGTTTAGGAAGCAAAGGACAGTTATGCCTAATTCAAACGTCTTGTTTTCCATTTTCTGAGGTTTTTCAGTAAAAAAAGAAAGATTAAGATGTTTTGGAATTGTTTTCTTGGAGATGGTGCGTGGCATCTTTACTGTTTTTGGTTTTTCTTTGGCCGGATTTTTTTCTGTCTTTCTGCCATTCTGCAGGCTTCGGGTCATAGGTTATGCGATGGATTTCCTTTGCTATTGTATTATGTGAAAGAACTATTACAAGTATGTATACCATACCAAAATAATGAGAAACAAAAAATTCATAATGCTTTATTGTTGGAAAAATGTTCTTGACCAATAGAATTCTATTAAATTTTCCAGTACATTGTAAATAATTGTATTTGGAGTTTTTCATTTCATTTTTGTTTTTTCATTCCCTTTTCCTCCTTTATGAAATTTGTTTCTGAAGATCCAAGAGGAAGCAGATGATCTTGAGAGACGTGAGGTGGCTCTTATGGCGAAGGAAACTCAACAGGTCCAGCAAGAGTTATTGGATGCAAAATCTCAGATGGAAACTGTAATAAAAAAGTTTGAAAAACAACTCAGAACTGCTGGCCGTGATCAATTGAATTTATTAATTAAGGAATCTGAATCTGCAATTGCCTCCATTGTAAATGCTCATGCTCCTTCTGTCAATTTTCCTGGTAATGAAGCTGACCAGATTCCATATACACCACAATTTGGAGAGCAAGTTCAAGTTGAGGGACTAGGAGGAAAATTGGCCACGGTGGTGGAACAGCCAGGGGATGATGAAACGATCCTGGTACAATATGGTAAAGTGAAGGTCCGTGTGAAGAAAAGCAGCATCAGAGCTACTAATTCTGATGGAAAGAATTCTATATCTAGTTCTGTCGCGCAGCAGGGGAGGCAGGTATGAGCCATAAGTACTTAAAAAAAGTTTAGATTTTCCGGTTATGTGATTGATTAGTTGACATACCTATTCCTTAAGAAGAGTACTTGAACCAACGTTAATTTGAAAGAGCCCTTTTGATCATGGAAAAAGCTAGCTGGCCTGGGGATGACTGATGAGGACTATCATCCTCTAACAAATTGACATTTTGGTATACGGGCCATTTTTGTCTTTTTTTATAATTGAAAATGACCCATTATGAGTCAATTGGGAAGTTATCATAACATTTTTACTTGTACATCATTTTATTAACAACAACAATGTGAACTGTCTCACATGATAAAGTGAGATGGAAAGCTTACAAATATTTTAACACATTGGGATGCAAGTATTTTAATAGTAGTTGATCTGATTTATTTGGAAATTGGAACTTCACCGTTGGCTCTCCCATGGACTTGTGTCATTTTACTGAATAATTGATCCCCAGCCATTATTTCTCTCGACCTTTTCCCATCAGCTCAAATAATGTCATTGTACTACTTGCTTACTTCTACACTAACACTTTGATTCGAATGATTAGTAACTTTATTTGACAGCTTCACTCTTACATGATTTTTTGTTCCTCCTAAAATCCAAAAGCCTGCACTAATGTACTTGGCATGGCATGCTCAGGTCTCAAGGTTGGTGCTGGGGCCAATCTTAATATATGTACCTGTGTATATAGCAACTTCAGTATATAGCCTTAGTTTCTGTTCACAACTTTGTGTGTGTTTGTGTTTTGGAAAGGAGATGGGGGATGAAAATCTTCTACATATTTTAACATTCTCGTATTGAAAGAGAGTGTGACAAGAAAGAATGTAATTATGCGTGGGTTCATATTCCATCTTTATATCTATAATCACTCTTGTATCTATATCTCTCTGAATCCATACTCTGCATATATTTTTGTGAAAGTAAATAATGGAATTAAAAAAAGTGAGGTTACTAGGCAGACTCACATAACAAACTTAATCACTAAATAGTGCCTTAAGTTGTTAATATAACATGACCTATTGTTATTTCCTACACTGACTCTTATTATGATATGCTGCTCATTTGTTGTAGAACTTTTTAGTAATTACATTACTTACTAGTGGGATTGCTCAATAATCTCCCATTAGATGATGGATGGCCTAAACATCTGGATCAATAGTTGCAGGGTCGGCAAAAGAGAGGATGGCGCAGTAACTTAGAGAGCATCAACAATGGAGAAGAGCCTTCTTATGGGCCGGTGGTGCAGACTTCTAAGAACACAGTGGACTTGCGAGGCATGAGAGTGGAAGAAGCTTCTATACAGCTTGAGATGGCAATAAACGGAAGCCCTCCATATTCAGTTCTCTTTGTCGTACATGGCATGGGTACTGGTGCAGTTAAGGATCGTGCACTTGAGATACTGAGGAACCATGCTAGAGTCACTAATCATGAGCCTGAAAGTCCTATGAATTATGGTTGTACTGTTGCTTATATCAAGTGAATCAACCTTCCATTATTACATCTTCATCAGGTTCATTTTGCCTGGGAAACTGATATTGGAAAAAATCGTCAGGTTTTTGCTTGGGCCAAAGAAAATTTACAAGCATGAATTAATTGTGCACGTGCGTAGATGCATAAGCAAGAGGGTTTGTGTGAGTCAATAAATAGAGAAAATCACAATGAAATACCAAAGAAAAAATGTAATCATAAAATGCTAATGGGTATGACTTTTGATTAGCGTTTTGGAGAGAGAGAAGTCATTCTCTTTGAAAAGCGTGTAAGGGGTGTTTAATTATTATTATTATTATTTTGCAAGTTGGTGATTGCGAGGGGTGTGTGTGTTTTACTTTTTATTTTTTAATTTTTGCAAGTTTCCCTTCATTCTAAGTTTCACATGAGAGTGATTATTATTTTCCCCTCCAAAATTAATGAGAAGAATAAAGAAAGAAAATTCTCGCTCCATATAATCAGTATTATTTTTTCACATACATTGCAACAATTTCCCCAAAATATAAGTCAAACAAATTTTAACATAAAATTCACTAAAAACATCATCATAAATCATTTTTTTACTTATCACATCCAAACACAACTGACTTATGAAAATAAGTCACTTCTGCTACTCCCATCCAAACACAATTGACTTCTCATAAGTTACTTATGTTTATAAGTTACTTATCAAAAGCCACATAAGCCAAATAAGTTACTTTTCATAAGTCACATCCAAACAGGCTCTTAATAATAAATGAGTAGAATAGACATATGATCATTTTCTACCCTAAAACTTATTAATACTTAGGGTAAAGGTTTATTTTTGCCCTGGAAGTTGTTAAAAAAGAGCAATTTTTCCCAGAAAGTTTTTTTTGATGCAATGTCACCCTAGAAGTGTTAAAAGTGGATCATTATTCCCCAATCCATTAACCTTAGGTAACTTTGACCGTTAAATCCCATTTTGACCCATTTATGCAGATTTGGAAGCCACTTGTCATTTCACCTCTACACCTCATCTTTCTCTCTCTCTCTCTACGCCTCAGTCCTTGTCTCTCCCTCATTAGTCGCCATCGATTCCCTCATCTTCTCCAGAGTCATCTCCCTTCATCTTCCTCTTCGGCTCCACTTCTCTACTAACTCATTCCTCTCTTCTTCCTCTTCCCTACAATCAACCATCTCTGCTACCCATAACTCTTTATTGTTCGTTTATCAAAAATCAAAGAAGGAGAGAGTCATGGTTTGGGTTTCTCCAAATCAAAGATAGAGAGAGACAGCTTGATCTTTTTCCGACAAATGGTTGTAGATTGCCATTGGGGTTTTTTGGAATCTTCTTTCTATGTGTTTTTTTGGCAAAGATTGGCTTTGAAAATTTGTTCACTGAAGGGTGACACCTACAAGATGATTCTCGCAACTCACGTAGGAGACCATGTTGAGTAAGAATTTTTGGGATTTGATTGCATAAACTATGGAATTAGATCCACAATCATAAGCAAATATGAAATCACAGGTAGATCCAAAATTATAGGCATTATGTTTGGAAATCTGATTTCAATGGATTGGATTTCTTTCCTTAATCAGCCTTCATTAATCGGATTAATTGATTGAATCTCTGTTTCTTATTTGCCTATTTTTCTTTCTTTTCATCGTCTTGTTCTCTTGACTTTTCTTTCCTCGCTTAATCTCTGTTTCTGATTTTTCGATTTGCCGTGATAGTTAATACCTCATTGATCTAATGATGAAATAGATGAATGTGGGTCTTCTTCTCACTAATCGGCTTTTGATCTTGAGGTTTTTGAGTAGTTGCAAATGGTAAATTTTATTATTTAAGTGCTTCTTAGATTTTTGTTTTGTGTGCTTTCGATGTTTGCAACTTTAGCAATGGAAGAAGAGAGAAAGAGAGTGGAGTGGAAAACCGATGGTGGTTTGGGCATTTTGGTGTAATGAAGAAGAAAGAGATGAGTACAGGAGGAAGGATGGAGGCCATAGCAGATAAGGAAAAGACGAGGCTAATGGCAAAGAAGGTAGAGAGAGAAAGTGAAGTTAAAGATGAGGTAGTTATGGCAGATGAAGTGGATGTGCTAAGTGTACAATTTAGTCAGATTAACAGTCAAATTAACAATTTTTAACGGGAAGGGCAACATTGCCCTAATTTTGACACTTCCAGGGCAAAATTGCTTCCAAAAAAACTTACAGGGCAAAATTGAACATTAACCCTATAATAAATTAATACAACAACAATAATACTAACATACTAATTCAAGTCCTAAATATAATACCAGTTGGCTTCTTTTTTTTTTTTAAAAAAAAAACAAGATTGAGAAAGCTAATTAAATTACTTTAAAGTATTTATATTTATATTTTTTTCTCCAAACTAATTTAATTTCTAACTAAATAACTTATGAACTGATATATAATCTAATATAACATAATATATGGATTAAGTATCCTATTTAACTTTTTTAATCTCTTTAAAATATATTA
>JBAGKO010000015.1:17194337-17215427 GCA_037177275.1 Acacia concinna | reverse complement strand
ACTACCTTATTTCAACGTTGAATCACTTCCTTAACCATGATTTAAGCTTAAATCAAGCTTCTCCTATTTTTTAAAAATTTTGGCAGCACCTCCCCTAACCCTTAATGGTTCCCAAAATTTCAAAATTCAAGAATAACACAAGCAACTCCATCAACAAGAACAACAACCTCAACCTTCAATTTATTTATTATATTTTGATATTAAATCAAGCTCCCAATATCTCTTGACAATTTTGGCAGCCACTCATGTTTTATTCAAACATTATAAAATCTATAAGATCAACTCAAATCATCTTCACCATCATCAACAACAAACAACAATAACATATCAAGAATCAATACTTGCCTTAATTTTTAGTCTGATTCTTGGAAACTTTTCCTCTTTCAACCTTAGAGCTCCAACTTCCTCTCTTGCTAAAAACACCATCAAGAGAGATTAGAGACTATGATTGGCAACATATACAAGTTCTAGAGGTAGAAATGAAGTTTAAGCCATTAACTCACCTATAAAATTTATCCTCTTTCCTTCCTTCTTCCTTCACTTTCTTTCTTCTTTTGTATCTGTCTCTCCTTCTTTCTTGTGCTGACCCACTTACTCGAAGGATATGAGAGTCTATCATTGGGTTTAAGATGGCTTTATCCAATATTTAACTAAATTTGAGAATATTTTCAAATCCACCTCCATCACTTTTATTACTTCAATGTTCTCTTATTATACTTTGACCAGAATTTTTTCCTTCCTTCCTCCCATCCGTAACGTCATTCCAACTGGTTTTATCTGCCCCCCAAAATATCTCAATAATTAGGCAAATTATTTTACAATTTACCATTTTACCCTTACAAATTCTAAAATTTTGGATTTCTGGCAGAATTTTCACACAACTTTAAAAATTCATATCTAATTACACATATATCCAAATGATCCAAATCTCAAATGACCCTTATTGACTCTGGTTTTAGGGGGGGAAACTTCCTTTGTTTAAGTGGAATCATAAAATTCCCAGTAATTTCATTTTTTATCACTGTTCTAGAAACTAGTGAATTTCACTGGACAAACTTCAAAAATTCATATCTCCTAGTATATAAATTCAATTAACTTGTCTTACATGTCATTTTAAAGCTTAGAATGTCTATTTCCGTCCTGCAATATATCTTGATTTTTTGACATTATTAGTTTAGAAAAAATGATGTGCAATAAGACTGCCACAAGCCCTTTCCAGAAATTAGTCAAAAAATATTTTGGCCACCTTCCTTGTACCAAAATGCACTATTTTATTCAATTTAATCTACTCCATTTACAAGGAATATTTGGTGATAGAAACTTAGTATGTTACACATATTAAATATGATTTAAAACTTTACATAACCGACCTTTCGTAGATGGCCGTGTAATAAAATTTTTGGACTTCTTTGTTGGACGATTTGGAAAAACAGATGTCGAAAAGTCTTCAAAGACCGAAGTAGCAATTAGAGGGCTTTAATCCACCAATACGAATACTTGCTTTTAGAAGACATAGAGAGTGGAAAACTTCATCACTAGATATACAATTTTCCTAGTAGACTTCAGGATAAATGGTGTCTGCCAGCTGAAGGATACTTAAGGGTTGATATTGATGGTTCGATAGAGTCATAATGGAAAGTGGCTATTAGAGTACTAACACGAGACCATAGAGCTCGATGGTAGGGGGTTTCTTATAGAACTTAGGGACATGTTCACCATGACAGAAATTCTTGCAATCTACACAATACTGGAAGTGTGTAAACATATGGGCTTTAATAGAATTCGTTTGTACTCAAATTCAATAGAAATCATTCACACTCAAATGACCGATGGGGGAAACTATCATTCTCTTCAAGCCAAAATCGATGAGGCAAGACATATCACTTTCTCCAACTGGGATATTCAGATCATTCACGCACATAAAGAGGCGATGAGATGTGTATATTTTTTGGCTAACATGGCATATGAAATGAACATAGAGCTAAGCGTTATCAAATCTTCTATAGTTTCTTATTTGGATCTAATGCTAACACACATAAGTTAAAATTAGATCTTTTATTTTATTATAGGTATTATACGGTTGTCACCGTCCTATAAAATCCAAGTGTTTCACTTCATAATCAAATTAAAAAAAAAAAAACTTTACATAACCGTATTTCTAGCACCATCCTTGCATAGTTGCATGTACAGCCCTGCTCTTCTTTTCTCATATCAATGACACGTGCCACTTCCAAGTCCCATGTCACCTTCCTCGAGCTGCCACATGCAGATTCTCCAAATGCCACCCGTCTGCCACCTTCTGAGCTTCTCAATACTTTTATTCACAGCGATTGCAAGCTTGCGACCTTCATGTCCTGAAGTCTGAGCAAGTTCTTGTTGAACGAAAAATTCTCTTCGGCGGCAAGATTGATGTTGGCTGTGTTTGAAAATGCCACCGGAAAACCTCCAGTGGAACTGGGTCTTCCCTCCGTGGGGTCGGAAAATTCAAAGAACCCACGTGAAATCTTGGAGAATGTTCTGTCGGTGCGGTCGGATTCTGCTCTTTACAACCTCCCACACGGGAATTTTATGGTTCTCTCGCATAAAGAAGAAAATCCATTGCACCCCAGGTGTCTGTAATTTTGCTCACTTCTCATTTATCTTTCGTATTTTCACTTTCTGAGAAATGGATCTGTACCCCTAAAAAAAGTGCTTGAAGAAATCCAATGCATTCCAAGTGCGTGCCTGAAATTTTGCTCATTTCTCTTGTTACTGTACAAGTAAAAATGCTTAAAATTCTTAAACTTAGATTACGGGAATTTTATGGCTCTGTCACGTGAAGAACAAAATCCAATGCACGCTGTACACTCAAGGTGCCTGTAATTTTGTTCAGCTGAGTCGGAACATGAAAAAGAGTTTTCTGAGCAACTATATGTCATGTTCATATATAGTCAGTTTCTGTTTGGTGATTTTCATTCGCTCATTTGATGTTTATATATGCATATGATAGGTCCATTGTTGTTATGGACGATATCTATTGCATATTTGTAGGGACTCTAGCCAACGTTGCTGATCTTAGGCATTACTATGGCCTGCCTAGGCAAGCCACGGAAGCCATGATCGTGGTTGAAGCTTACAAAGTTCTGAGAGATCGAGCTCCTTACCCTCCTGACCAAGTTGTCAAAGAACTTGATGGAAAATTCGCATTCATCATCTTTGATGCCAAAACCCACACTCTTTTTGCAGCCAGAGTGAGTTCCTATATTCTGTTAGCTTCTTGAAAGTGGATTTTGTAGTTAACTTGATGTTACTGTCTCAATCTTTCATATAGTTGAAAAATTTTATTCTGTCAAATTATGTGTTCAGCTTTTTAACAGTATAGAATTGGTGGCCATGTTAGGATCGAGAGGGAAGTGTGGAATTTCACTGGGGAGTGGCAAAGGATGGATCATTGGTCTGCTCTGATGACCCTAACATCATAAAACAGGGCTGTGGAAAATCTTCTTCATCTTTCCCTCCTGGTAATTCATTCAAATCCAATTTATTTAACTTGGGGCCCTTTCCCTGTCTTCTTACTTAGATTTAAATTTCAAATAAACAAATTTGCAAGTGATCTTGATATGAACCTAGAGGTTGATTCTGTCACTCTGCATTGCCTTTGTAAGTGGAGGAAAGACACAGAAAGAGATTCAACTTAAAGATTCTTCAATGCATATTTGGATTCCAAGTCAATATATTAGAGTCCTAAAACACAATTATACACTTGGAGAAGACAAATTTGAGTATATTTGTATTTTAGGCCTCTATTATGTTGGCTTGGGTTCCAAAATATACATAGAAGCCCCTTTCATTGAGGTAGGCAAAGGCAGACACTAAATGTGTGACCTTACAAGCAAGTGGAATCAAACCCACGATTTTTTAGTTAGAGATTTTATGCCATTTAGATACAAGGTCATCTGACTTCAATTTGAATCTTCTCTTTCTTTTGAATTTCCTCCACTCAGCTGATACACCTCCAATTTTTAATATAAAACATAGTTTGACCTTTTTTTTAAGAAATTAAGAAAAATAAATTAGTTAGTTAATTATCAATTATATCTTATATTAACCATCTTATAATTTACATTATATGGAGTGGTTGAGTAATGGAATATATGAATGCAGGGTGCATATTCATGAATGGGAGTGGACTGACAAGTTTTGATCATCCACTAAACAAAGTTAGAGCCATTGCTCAAGAAGATGAGAAAGGGAACATATCGAGTGTGTATTTCCAGGTGGATTTATGCTCCAGGATTCCCAGCATTCCTCGTACTGGAAGTGCTTCCAACTGGGCTGACGCTGCAACTATCAATTAATTAATCTTTCACAAACTACCATATATAAACCAATATAAACTTGAGCAATAATATGTAAACAATAATCTCCCAAAAGAAAAACTTTTTAATAATTTGTTGTGATTTTATGTTTGTGGCGTTGTTGAATATCTGATGGAAAAGGGGAAGGAATAAATATTCATGGGAAACTGTAATTACATGTGATATATTGTCCATCTTTATTTATTTGTTTATTATAGCTATCTCCGAATTGTGTCATTGGACTTTCTCAATGATAAAAGTAACGATCTTTATGTAGGTGATTGGTACTTTTAATGTTTTTAATTTTCTGGTTATTTATGAATGTATAAAATATGATATAAATATTTGTATTATTTAAGAAAAATTTCACTTAAATACCACATAAAATTTAAAAACTAAAACATGACCTTTAAAATTTCAAAATGATAGAAAGGTTATAAGGGAGAATTTAGATTTTACAATTTTTGTTGAAAAGATTAAAATATTTCTTTTAGTATTGTCCATAGCAATAATGAGTGTGTAAATGGCATTACTCCTTTAGTATGTTATTATTTTTAAATCATTTCATTTACCATCTTTTTTTTAAGAACATAAATGTGTTGTAACGGAATGATTAAGGAAAATTACTAAAATAGTAATGAGGTTTACAAATTTAGAATTAAAGAGGGACATTTTAGTGTTTTCAGTGAAAATTGTAAAGCTTAGATTCCCCTCTTTTTTATTGCCCATTTGGTTCGAAAGTAATTGAATGTAATACAATGTAATGTAATATAAAGTAATGCTAATTCTATATATTTGTTTGATGCGTTATTAAGGAAAGATGATATATATACATAAAAACATTTAGTTGACATGAAAATATATGAGAATAATATAATCAAAGACAAAATTACCCCATCTACATATATATGTGTAATATACATCTTAAGTTTATGGTAACTTTTTCAATCTGTACGGTGTGTACATGTCAAGTTTATATTAATTTTTTCATATTTAATGGTGGAAATATTATGCCTGATTTAAATTGGGTTCATGGTAATTTTTTTAATAAATAATGGTGAGAATATTATTTAATGAGATATTTTAATATTTTAATGGTGGGAAATATTTTTTTAAATTTTTTTATTTGGGAAATATTTTTTAAATTTTTTTATATAATTACTTAATACTTTTAATATTTAATGGTAGTAATCATTTAATATTTAAAAACATTTATGGATGGGCACTTTAGTCAAATTAAAAAATTATAATGGCAATAAGATATTTTTCACTTATTCATCCCCAGTAATCACTCATGGCAATGTAATCCCTATTATATCAAATGATATAATTATAATTACATTTTTTATTTAGTTTACATTACGTAAGCTCAACCAAACGCTTATACATTTGGATTATATGCAATCATCTCCCATATAATCAAATCAAACGGGCTATTAGTGATTTTAACCTTTGAACCAGACTTGTTGGGTTTTTAAATTTTATATGGTATATTATTTATGATAGTACAACTTATTAAATAATTTGAATTTTGAGCTTCAAAAATTGTAGCCATTATTTTTCAGAAAAACAACATTGTCAACAAGTCAAGTTTTCAATATTTCAAACTTCCTTGTTTAAGAAAATAATAAAAAATCGTGGTGCCATGATAATTGGTATTTTTTGCTAGAGTAAGAAAAATTTCAACTGGAAAAAAAATATAAACAAGGTTGCTGTAACATGCATTCTTTGTGAGATGAAGAGAAAATTATGAGAAAAGAAGCTTTGGTAAAAAATATTTTAATCATTAATCAAATTAATTTTTTTTATTCGTTGATAATCTTAAAACCCTGTTGCTATTGATTGTTTCATATTAACTTAATATCCACCCAAAATTGTTTCATAGCAACTGTTGTTACCGGTTCATTGATTATGTGAATTGTGAATTATCATACATATTAATATAAAATAAAGAAAACTTATAACTGATTAAAATTTATTCACAACCCTGTAAAACTGGTAAGACTTATTTTTTAATTTCGCAAATATTTTTGGTAGCCGAAAAATTGTTTTGTAACAAATTAATATTCATACCAATAAGGAAGAAGTTACTTTTATTTCTTCATCCTTCCCATACCCTTTGCCCGAAGAAAGTGTTTGGTTTAGGGTTTTTTTTTTTTAATCTTTTAGGACATAAAATCTTTCTTACATATTTATCTTGTAAAACACATAATAATTTTTTATCACTGATCCAAAGGGACAGTTAAAAGGATTGTTGACCAGTGACTTCCCTATTGAAAATTGAGATGCTACTTTCTTATTTATAAAACTTTCTTGACTTTTTTAGATAATTTTAGAAAAATCTTAAAAAAGTTAATTACATTATTTTAAGGTATTAAAATTTATCGTTTTTCTCTAAATTATATTGTTTGACTTATGAACTAATATATAATGTAATAAAATATGAGATATCAAATAACATAATTTAAAGAAAAACGATAAATTTTAATACCTTAAAGTAATATAATTAACTTTCTTAAAATTTTTTTAAGATTATCTAAAAAAGTCAAAGGAATCTTATAAATAGAATCGAAGGGAGTATTATAAGTGTGTGTTTCTGATGGGGTTCAAAGCCCACACACAAATAACCTTTTTAAACGACATAGAATCAATCTATAATACATTTTGTCCATAGAAGAATAGGATGGGGATTGAAAATGCGTACTATCTCATGGATTGTGCTATTTTTAAATAATTGATACACAAAATTCGCCTATGCATTTCACATTTAGGAAAATGTGTTAGATGCGTTATAAACACACTATTTTATAGAACGTGTTGTTAAGCAAATCAATGATAATCTAGCCGTTATTACCTTCAATAGAACACTAGAATAGCATTTGCAAAGAAGGTAATGATAGTTTGTTTTGAAGGTTCCACATTCACTCCAAAATCACTTTTTTAAAATGTGTTTCACACTTCAATAAATGTTCTAGGCACACCACGCTTTTAAGAAAAATCCAACACAATTTTGGTGTTGCTTTCAACCTAACAATTTTGGGCTCATATCTGTCTCACAAATCATATTTTTAAATAATTGATACACAAAAGTAGTTTATGCACTTTATTTTATTTTTTTTTTGGGAAATATATGGCAAGCCAAAGCTCAAAAAAGACAATAAAACACCCACGCGCTCCTCATACAAAGATAATACTGATAATAGTAAGGTGCATGTCTTCACAAAGCAACTTAACACACCCATTAGGGGGTTGGTTCCATAGGTGAATAAGATAATTTTGTCTATATCTTGTGCGAGACAAAAAGTCGGCACAACAAATAGTGTCTCTGTTAGTGACATTATGCACACAATTTTATAGACCATGTTGTTAAGGAAACAATTGAAAATCTGCTCAGTATTATCTTCATCGTGACATTGGACTAGCATTTGCAAAGAAACTTGTGATAGTTTGTTCTGAGGGGTCCATATTTGCTCCAAATAGAAGTAGCCTAAGCGTTTTATACTTCAGGAAACGTGTTAGGTACGCCAACTGTTAAAGGAAACTAACAACAATGTTGGTATTGTTTTTAACGTGACGCTAGAATAGCATTTGAAAAGAAACTAGTAATAGTTTGTTTTGAGGGTTCATATTTGCTCTAAAATCACATTTTAAAATAATGGAAACGTGATTCATGATTGCCAGAATTCACAGGGGAGATGGAGGGAAGTTGTATCATCGGATCAGCTAGATACCTTCTCAACACTCAGTGGAGTTGAATGGGTCAGATGGAACCTAATGAAGGAAATAGGGAAGAGATATACCAAGAAGATCAATTGGCCTACACTCTTTGGTTATATTTGCTGGGATATTTAGGTGTCTTGTTGTGGTAGACTCTTTAATTCTAACTTGTTTATAGGAACAGGAAAGGCACAAAATAGCTTTTATTGAGCTTGCTGGGATCAGGATCTATCGAAGAGATGCTCCTTCTTTATGCCTTCGTGCGTTGATCAACATAGGAAAGAGCATATTCGTGAAGGTGCCATCCAAATGGAAATTGACGGATCAATAAGCAATAATGGTGATAGTGCCTACGGAGGGGTAATCAAGGACCACGAAGATGTATGGATCTGTGGATTCAGTTGCAAGCTGACCAGAGTACCACTAGTTATAGCAAAACTCTTAGGAGTTTTGAATGGTATGCATATCTGTTGGAATAGGGGTTTTAGGGATGTAATAATTCACTTAGACTGCATTGAGTCGACTAATCTTTTATTGAGGGGGAGTGACCAATCTAACCCATTTTGTGATGTTATTCATGAGGCCAGACAATTCTTGCATAGGGGCTAGCATTTAGAGATTCATCATAGACATAGAGCAGGTAATCACCATATGGAGTATCTTGCTAAACAAGCGCATACTTTGACAGAGAATTTTTGTATCATCAATTAACCTCCACCTATTTAACTAATATGTGGTGATTAATGAAGGATTAGATTTGATGTAGACCGGGTGTATGTATATAGATTGGTTATGCAATGAATTTCAGTTTTTACTCAAAAAATAATAATAAAAATAATGGAAACGCAGAAGAAGCCTATATGGTTCAATTTAGGAAATGTGCTAGGAACGCCAAGCATTTTAAGGAAACTAACGACAATTTTAGTGTTGCTTCCAAAGTAACGCTAGAATAGCATTTGTTAGGAAGCTAACAATAGGTTGTTTGAGGGTCCATATTCACTTCCAAAATCACAATTTTAAAAATAGTTGAAACGTAGATAGAGTTTATGCGTCTCACATTTCAGAAAATATATTTGGTGCGTTACACACACTATTATGTATACTATGCTTTTAAAGAAGCTAAATCACAATTTGTTTGGTGTTGTCCTCAACATGAAACTAAAATAGCATTTGCGCTGAATCCATTCTTTGTAAACCAAGATACATTGAATGTATTAATTAGCTCACAAAATCAACTTATAATTGTTATTGATATTTTGTAATTTACTTAACCCTTATAAAAAAAAGGGAGAATTCTAGAAAAATACTTCCCTAAATTTCAAAACCCTAAAATGGATGTTAACATTTCAAAAAGACATTAAGATACCATGGATTAAATTGGGTTTTTGAAATTTTGCTAACATGAACAGTGACCAACATAAAGTAGCAAAAACTATTACTCTTCTAGTGAAAATCATTACTTAAACGGTGAAAATATGACATTGTTCACGTTACAGGTAAATTCCGCTCCTCTGTCAGATGAACAGTGTGGTTAGAGGAGGGGAGAGAGAAAGTGATAAGCACGAAGTAACGAAAACCATTACTCAAATAGTGAAAATACATTATTGTTCACATCAGCGAATTTTGAAAGGGAGGAAGAGGGATTAATATGGACCAATATAGACTAACGAAATCTATTACTCTTCTTGCAAAAACCATTATTTATCTTGCAAAAATCACTACTATTCATATCAACAAATTCAAAATCCCAATTTAATCCATGATACTTTAGTATCTTTTTGAAATGTTAACATCCCTTTTGAGTTTTTAAAACTTGGGGATGTATTTTTTTAGAATTCTCCCTAAAAAATATATAGTACTCCACATTCTTATTCCCAATATAGTATCGCTCATTACACTAACCACGCAAGCGTCAAGAAGAAGATCTCAGTTATCTTTATAAATAAATGCCTATTGAAATTCAAAAAATACATTAAGGTGTGATAATATATGACTTATAAACGCTCATGTATCATACTTATTGATTTTTATTTTCATTTATTTATATTTAACAGTTTGTCAAAAAAATTATTCCTTGATTTGTAATATACGTCAAAAAGAAAATCAAACCCTATAGAAGGGACAAGGGACAAGCTTTGGCTTAAAAAAAAAAAAAAGACAAGGGACAGGCAAAACTTGTTGAGGAAGTATTGATCCAAAAATAAATAAATAACAAAAATTACAACTTGCGAAGGAAGGAGGCACTTTCGGTGAAGTAAACCCGGCAACAATGGACTTTGATGGCTTCCAAGAGAATCTTTTCCGTTCCATTCTCTAAATTTTTTGTTCAACTAGAGATAAAAATTTATCGATTCATAATTTTACCGCTAAAATCCACTATAATGACACTGTTCGTTCGTGGTTTCTATATAATAGAGTCCATTTACTAAAGCGTTGTGGTCTTCTACTCGTCTCACTCTTCACTCAGGTGCGTTCCTTCAGTCTTCTCCTTACTATTTCATTCCTAATGAGAGAGTCAGTGATTCTTTGCTTGTTCATATTCTGGGAAAATTGCGTAAGAAAGTTTCTTCTTCAATGCGATAAACATGTGCTGTTTCACGAAAAAAGAAACACGAAATAGCATCTGGGTTTCATTTTTTGTCTTCAAATTTCTTCTTCTTTTTCGTTGCCCAGCTGTTCTCAGCATATAATTTCTACGGGAATGTTTTTTCTGTGAATTTGTGCACATTCTTCGCCCATCTGCGCTAAGAATTAATATCTCGAATAATGATCAGTGTGTTTTGAAATGCGAGTAAATACTTGTGTGTTTGATTGCCATGCCATTGCTATATAGTCGCGGTCTGATGTTTAATTTGGACTTATTTGCATTAAATGGGGGATCACTTCATATTTACAGTTCGAGTAAAACTTATATAAAATGGAATTAATTAAGACCTCTGTTGTTTTTGGACAAAGACCTCTCTGTATTTAATTCACACACTTATGAGTAAGTTTTCTTTGAAAAATTTGATTACCAAAATTCATATATCTTAGATTGAAATTATTGTTGCCACTCGACCCATTTACAATAGGGAGGGCATAATCTGGTTAAAGGATTGTAAGAAGTTCCACCATTCAACAAGTATTCATGGTTTTCTGAGAAGCTTACCTTCCCACTATAGAGATGCTATCCATCTTTACGAATTTACATTAGTATAATCGGTATACTGATATAGCTCTAAATCAACTTTTATATTTTCATTGTATCCAAAAAATGGCCGTGAGGTTCTGATATTCTGGTGCTTTTGGCTTGTTTTGGTGCCTGCTATCCTTTACCAGCACAACTCTGTTAAATTTCCTTTGTATTTTATATTATTCATATTTCAAATTTATAAATATTGTTTTCACTCGCCTGTCTGTTCATTCTCTTTTTGAAAACTAGAAACAAAAGTGAACCCATGGGTATGCGTGCATTAGAAATACACACAATGCCATATGCAAATGCTTAAATGGTTTTCTGAGAAAACATGTTGGTTTATCTTGATACTAGGATATCAAGATATCATTTTGCATCAAGTTTTTTGTCTCAAACCAGTGATAATGCCAACTTCGATCTATCTCATATGCTTTCTCAATGCTCCATGTGAGTTTTTAGTTTTTGGATGATGCACACTAATATTTGCTTCAGTACTTAACACCTACTTTCTTCCTTTAGATCCCAAAAGTGTTATTGAAGTATAATTGGCATGGAAGTTTGCGGTCAAAATGGATTCCAGTGTGATGAAGAAAAGGCATTAAGTAGCATGCTTGATGCCTTTGGATCGGTATTTTCTCTAGAAGAAATAGCTTCAGCCTATTGTAAGGCCAATCGGAATGCAAACCTGGCTGGTGAAATATTGTTTAATATGCAGAGGAGCTCCTCAACCGCATCAACCAATTCACCTAATGCAGATGCTGTGGTTGAAGGGTCTGCAGAATTATCAGATAGTTTCTCCTCTGACAATTCCTTTGGAGAAAGATATCCAAAGCCCAAAGTTCGCCCAGTTTCAGTTGGCACTGTTTCAAGCAGGATTGGTAAGGATTATGTAAGATCCATGCCATCAGCAAATAGGTCTTATCATGGAACAACTAAGCCATTGAAGTTGGATGCAAATTTGCTGACAATGTCTGAAATCTGGGCTGAGAAATGTGAGCCAAATTTTTCAAGCCACAGTCAGCTTCACCAGGACATGGAAGATTTTTTATTTAAAATGCTTGGAGATGGTTTTCAGCTTGACAGAGAGAAGATACGAGGAGTTCTGGGTATATAACTTTTGAGGATTTTGCCTCTAATATTACAGCTTATATTCTTCATTTTTTCTCATTGGCATTGTCTACACATTGCATGACATTCTACCTTTTTCATATAGTAGACCCTGGTTTCATCCGTTCTTTTCCACCATAGAAATTTCAAATTGTTACCTAATCAATCTTTATCATTCAATTAATCTGGTAACTGATTTTCTTTTTAAATACGTATTTATTGGCTTTCAATGATTTTTCATATTCTATTCGCACTTTTAAGAAAATGTCCCCCATCTTTTACAGTTTAGTCTATTAAAAGCACCATTTTAAATTAAATATATTATTTTGATCGTATGTTTATTTTTAATCTTTTTTTCCATGAAGTTCCTTGTCATGATGAGGTCTTGCATAATACCCAAGGTTTTCAGTATTAGTGCCTTGAAAATTTAAATTCTTGTAAACTGATCTGTTACAATATTTGAATGGTATATGCGTTGATAGGAACTTCACATTTAACTTTCAATTTCGATTTGGGGTGACTTTTTCACTTGAATGTGCAAATCTGGATTGCAAAGTAGTTACTAGTCTTACCAATTTTTATAAGGGAAAAATACAAATATCCCCTCTTGTTTTTTAAGCCATTTGCCAAACTACTCTCAACTTTGAGAACTGAAAAATACTCTCTGCTCTAACAAGTGCCACCTTGAACTGTCATTTTGTCAAATGGCAGAATTCAATTGATTTGCAAACATCGAGTGAAAGAATTTTAAGGGGCATTTTTGTTAATAAAGATAATGGGAAAACAGTAAAAAGGCTTTAGTTTCCTAAGGGTGATAATTGAGGAAGGCATTTTCCATTTTTCCAAAGTTGAAAAGATATTTATTTGCTAATGGCTCAAAGTTGAAGGGGGTGTTTGCATTTTCTTCTATTTACAATAAATTATCAAGAATCATGAATTGTTCATTCTGTGAAGATGCCAAAAGTTTAACTATTCGATCCTGGCAACACTGTTTTGTCACTTTAGATTCAAGTGGTCTGTTGATATGTATAAGGCATACAAAAATATCATGGCCCAAAACAAAAGCGTGCACAATAATTGTCCTTTATTCTTCTATTATTTTAACTTATTGCTATAATATCTTGGTGGTAAAAGCTAATCTGCACCATTTGTGAAACATGCAGATCATTGCGGGTATGATATGAAAAAGGTACTTAAAAATTGGCTTATGTGTTTTGCTTTTATTTTATCGAACTACCTTTTACTATTGATGTAATTGTCATTTTTATGTTGATACCGATTATCTTGTTTAGGGTTTAGATCACCCAAACTTGACAATGACTTGTTCTTCTGCATTGTGTTCTTCTCTGGGATATGTATATTTTACTTGAGAGTTTCTTATCTTGTTCTTTTGTATATTGTTTAAATTGCTTGGTCATTATCTCATGTCTAAAAGGGTGTGAGCTCTTATGCAGTCACTTCCCACATTGTTTTAATTTTCAACTCAGTTTTCATTTGATATCATTGTTGTGGCACTTTTAGAAACACCACTAATGTCAATATTATATATATTTTAAATCATCCAGAGCATGGATAAGTTGATAGATGAATCAAGTTTCACATTTGACAAGGAGGCACGTGTCGTTGGCGAATCTTCTACAAGGGTAAGTATGAACATTAAGATTGTCTTAAATTGAAGCTCGTTACCTCACAAATGTCTGCTGTAGTTATTACCTGTGATCACAAGTATGGGATATGGCATGCCATCATCTAATACAGCCGATTATGTGATCCTATTTTAGTCGCTGAAGAAATCTGACTGACATAAATGCCCTAGTGGGGTATCTGCTGTCACCAATTTTATTTGGTACAGGGATGAAGTCATGTTGAGCTTGGATCTTTATTGGTTCAATTTGACTTTATCGGGGGGCACTGCATTTAACACAAATCAGGACACTTATCTGTGCATGACTACTGAATATAATATATTATCATTTATGTGTTGGCTTACTCCTGTTCTTGATTCTGAAAGAGGGAGTAAATATCTTTTGATGAAGCAGATTTAATTGTATGTTTGTTAAAGGGTAGAGTTTAGTTAGAAGCATCTTGCATCTTTAAATATTTGGTTGGATGCTTGTTATACTTGTTTTGTAACAATAAACTTCAAATATGGTTTTGCTAGTGAAAGGAAAAGGTCAATTTTTTCTTGTTTTTTTCCGCCTTTGGATTTGCAGATTATTTGTGCATTTGTTTCTAGCCAATGGCAGTAGCTGCCATATAATGATGTGTAATTAATTATTACTGCCTGTCACATGCCAGTCTTTCTTTCTTTCCTTTTTTTTTTTTTTGGAACCTTGTAAAGTAGAGGAAGTAAATAATTTATAGAACCCACTGCTTCCAAGGATTGCAGAATGGTTTCTATGAAAATTATTTTTCCTCCTTTGTTTTATAAATAACTGATTTATTTCTCTGATTGGAAATCTACTTTAGGTTTATTTTTATTAATGCACTTGATTATTGTCTAAAGAAGAAACCTTGTGTTTTGGGCTTCTGTTGTGTCCTATGGGATTTTTCACATTCATCTTTTGCGCACAAAACATTTCCTTAGTGTTAGAGTTTGAAATTCTAATGTCTATCTTGATTGCTATGTGGGTTTTTTTTTTTTTTTTTAAATTCTAACTGTGCTTTCACAGTCGACAGATTGGAAACCAAAACTTGAAGTAGCTTCACCTAAAAGAAAGTCACAGAATGTAGATTATCCAGGGTATGCTCTAGCTTTCCACTTTCTTTCTTCATCTGTTAATGTATACAACATCTGTTATAATCATGGTCACTGTTATAGAGAAGAGAGAACATACTTTGTCGTTTGCTTTAATGGGCCTTATTCTATAATGGGTCCATCAAACAATTCATGTCTCAGTTTGTTTTCTCTTTGTTTATTTGGTGATAGAAGCATAACTTCAAACAAAGGAGTTTATCTACATTCTCAAAACAATGGTAGAGAAAATCTTCAGAAAGAACTCTTGACTTCTTTATTTCAAGTTCGGGAGCATTGTCAAGAGTCTCCTGAAAAAATCTTGAAGGATGTGAAAAAGTTTCCATCATACAGAAGAGTGGTTAGTGAACCTGTTGAAGACTCCCCGGAAGAATTCGAGATTGACACAAATTTCTCGCGACTAGAAAACATAGGTACATATTTTTTTCCTCAATCTTCATGTTCTTCTTCTCTATTCTGCAGAACTTATTTCTTGCAAATTTGGTTTTTAAAAGCCGAGCCTGGTGACATTACTTTTATAGAAGCACATTTGTATTGACATTAGGTTGCTGTTGCAATAGAAATGTTAATTATTTGATAGAATGTGATAGTAGAACCATTTTTTCCTATCTGACAAAGTATTCACGATGCTATTTATGAAGTCAAAAAGTATCGTTGAATTAACAAGCCAGTGATTGCAATCAACTTGAATTTGATGCACAAAATTTTTTGACTTGGTAGAACTATCTGAATAAAAATGGCTCTGTTAATGTTTACAGCATTTATTTTTTGTGGCATGTCAATGGCTATAATTTAAATCACAATTATTTAATAGAAAGCTAAATATGGAAACCAGTTTAAATTCTGTTGGCTCTCTTGGGATAAAAGTGAAGATCCAGTCATCGGGAAAAGTTCATCATTTTTCTTCAATCCATAATCCTCTCGCTTGTGCATGACCTTTATATTGTGGTCAATTAATGAATTTATTGAATATGCAAGGAACCTTTGAAGCTTTCTTTGGCCATATAAAGATTCCATAACTTGCTCCCCATTCCTTAGCCCAAGAATGATCCCATTACTAATAGGCTATGTATATGCTGTCCCCTCTGTGGGCCAAGTTTTGGAAGTGTACCACTGCTTGTGATTGGAAGAATTGATTGTTTCATTCCGAGAAGCATACCCCATCTCTCGAAGTTGTTTCTTTTAGTTTCATGTTACATAAAATGGATACTTTATTTTGTCCCACGCTCAACTTTTCTTATTAAAAATATGATCTGTGTTTACCAGATCCAGAAGATGAGGAAGAGTACCAGAATATCCGTAAAGCTGTGAAGGAGTATCGAGGAGCAATGATTGAATATCATAGAGCAGTATGTTCAACTCTGTGTTTCTAGAACAGGATTTTTTTTTTGGGTCTCACAATGAAGCAATTGTATTCAACTTTACGGGCCTTTTCTTGAGTCTAAAGTAGACTTTTTGATCACTTGTTAGGCTGTTGATGCATTTGTGAATGGGGAACATGACAAAGCAAAGAAACTTCTAGATCAGGTAAAAAAAATCAGACCACTGCCAAAGGATTAGTTCAAATGTGACATGGAAGACAAAGCTTTTTCTTTTTTGTTGGATTAATATCTTTCATTAAGGTATTTAAGTTGAAGATATATTGAGTTATCATCATCATATCTCTGAAATGATTGTTAAGGCAATGTACAATTTCTATAATATACTGTAGTTGCTTAGAATGCATCATTTTAATACTGTATGACTGTGACAGGGACAAGTTTATCTGACAAAGGCGCGTGAAGCAGATGAAGAATCTAGCAAAATGATTGTTGAAACTAAGTTAGTGTCTTCTATTCTAAAAGAAAATACCCTTTACCTGCGCATTACGTTCTCTTCAACAATTGTCAAGGGGATTGGCATGAATAAGTTTCTCTTACTGTATCTATTGGCAGGAATGAGGAGTCACAAGAACTTGTGGTTGACTTTCATGATCATAGTGCAAGGGAGGTGATTCGTCTATTAAAGTGTCATCTGTCTACTCTCTCTGGTATTCCATGTGAGTTATGATTATGATTGTGATCTACTGATTTGATGTGGTCTTCTGGCCCCTTTATAATCTTCTACTCTGTTTCTTTCATTTTTTTGGGGGGAATATTTGCTTATCTCTGGCAGCACTCGAGTACCTCAAGGTTATCATTGATTCAAGTGATCAAAATGTCACTCAAAGTCCTCGAAGTCAAAAAAGAAAAAGAAGGGTAAGATAAGCTGATTTTGTGTCATTTAATTTTAAAATATTATTACAGTTTTTGGTGTCATGGTAGAAAACATTTTAAGCTGTATAGATGATAACTGTGATATTTGTTAATGGTTATTATTGATTATACATTTTATTTTCATTTTTAAAAAGAAAAAGCTATTCCCCATGCTCCTTTAGTTTAATGGCTGCATATATGTTCTCCATTCTGAGTAGCTCCTTTTTTTTTCCTGTGCATGATTAAAAAGAAATTAAGTCAGATGAACCTGTATGAATATTATCTTGGCCTATCATGTTCCTTTTCAGAGACTAAGGAGAAGCTCAAAGTCTCTCATACACACATTCCCTTTATCTTAAAAGAATTTGGGAATATCTAAGCTTGAGTTGCTATTGTGTCTTGTTATATCCTGCACGATTAATTTATACGACTCGAAAATAAAAAATCTGGCAACTTCACTGTTGTCCGATTTTCAAAATTGCTTTACTTCCTAGTACCACGTGTGATGTTATCTAGCAGCAACTTAAGTAGTTTTAGTTTCATGATTAATTTTGCCGTAATTTCTTTCATGTCCTCTCTAACTAGAAGATTGGAAATCTTGATCATTTGGTGATGGTGCATTAACATCGCATTGGTTGCTTTTGTCTTGAATGCACAAATTATTAAATAAATATCAAAAAATAGTTTGATTATAATACTTGACAGCAATTGCTTCTTGCATAATTAATCACTCACCGTTATTATAATTTGGACAGATCACGGAGATGTTAGAAAAGGAGTCTATAAATTGGATTGAAGGTGACACTGTGGGTACAATCTTGATCAGCCTGGATAAAATTAACCAGAAAAGCTGAGTTATCTCCAAAAAATAATAGGTTCATTGGAATCAAGCCATTTAGTGCTGGTTAGCGCATGATGTGCTTGGAGCATGTGACAGTTTGGATTTTCTCATTTTGTGTGTGTATGGGGGGAAGGATTTGAGTGAGAGTTTTGGTCATTTGGCCTACTATTGTTTTCTGAACTTTGTGTATTGACTTTTGAAGTGTGTTCTATTGTGTATTGCCAACAATTTCACCTTCCCTCTGCATGTTATATATTAGGGAAAATTTTAAAGAAAAGACAAGTGAAATAGGGAAAAGACAATTCAGTACAGCGAAATCTGAAAATCTTAAATCAGTCTGTTTTGTACTTTTTTTGGGTAATTGCGAAAATGCCACTGAATTTTTCACAACACCGGTTTTGTAATTCACAACACGGGTATCCAAATTCATAACACCAGATACTACATATTTACACTGTGAGTTGAAAATACGTAGTATTTAGTGTTGTGAATTATGAAACTCATGTTGTGAATTACGAAACCGGTGTTGTGAAAAATTTAATGGCATTTTTGTAATTACCCAAAAAAAGTACAAAACAGACTAATTTGATATTTTCAGATTTCGCTGTACTGAATTGTCTTTTCTGTATTTCCAATGTCTTTTTTTGGAATTCTCCCTATGTATTATTACCTCCTGTCTTTTAATATAAGTAGATTCATTTCACTTTTTTAAAAAAGATTAAGTGTGTGTTTGGACTCACGTTGGAAGCTACGATGGACATAATTGCACATAATCCCATGTGCTTTTGCGGTGCAAAAAATAAAAGAATGTTTGGACTAACGTTTAAAGCTATTGTGATTAAGAATCAATCGTATACTTTTGCATAAGCATCATTCTTACTGCTTTTCCATCTGATTGAATACAACGTTTTAGTTGTTTTTTTAAAATAAAAAATTTTGTCATTTTTTATCCTATCCGATCTTAATTATAAGATCCAGTTAAATTTTTAGAGAGATTAAGGAAGCCAAAAGAGTCAACTAGGTCTTATAATTAAGATAGAAAGTAATATAAATATCATACTATATTTACATGTAAATAAGACTCCCTCCAGTCTTACTTATAAGACCGAACTGGTTTTTTTTTAGAAAGATTAAGGAAGTCAAAAGAGTCAACTATGTCTTGTTAAGACAGAAGGTAATATAAATATCACATTATATTTGTATGTAAATAAGACTCCCTCCAGTCTTAGTTTTAAGACTCGGTTGGTTTTTTTTTTAAAGATTAAGGAAGCCAAAAGAGTCAATTAGGTCTTAGAATTAAGACAGAATGTAGTATAAATATCACACTATATTTACATATAAATAAGACACTCTCTAGTTTTAATTATAAGACCCAATTGGCTTTTTTGGAAAGATTAAGGAAAGAAAAAGAGTCAACTAAGTCTTATAATTAGAACCAGGGTAATATAAATATCACACGATATTTAAATATATATAATTCATATATATGTGTGTGTGTGTGTGTGTAATCATGCCTTTTACAATCATTTACCATCATAAGTAACTTTTAGAAAATTTCAACCAAACAAGTTTTACTTTTACATAAGTAACTTCTGCAATTTTTATTCCAAATACAAATCAAATTAATCAATCTTACTTTTACTCAATTTTACTTTTCTAAAAATACCGATTGCAATCTTCATTCAAACACACTTTAAAACAGTTCAATAAATTATTTTGAAATATTTATATTAATCATGTTTATACTAAAGAAATTTATTTGACTTATAAACTAATATATAATATGATAATATACAACATATGTCATAATTAAGTGACTATTTTAAAGAAAATAACTTCAAAAAAAAAAAGAAGTCAGATTGTAGAAGTGACTTTTGTTTAGACGGGCAATGGTCGAAGTGTTTTGTTTTTCAAATTGAAACTTGTTTGGATAATAAACAGGAAATTAACTTATGATGGATTTTTTTTAAAAGAGTTTTTATGTAAAATTTTGTTAACTTGAATTTTGACAGTGATTTAATATTTGAAGTGAGATTTTCCTTTCTACTTTGTCTCTATTAATTTAGAAAAAAAACTAAAAGCATTAGAATACTTAATTAATGTTCTTTTTGTTTTTCTTATTATTTCTCTAACAAATCTTTAAATTTAAATTTTGTTAAGAATTTAATGTTGTCAATTTCTTTTTTCAATGAAATAATTTTATTTTTCTTCTATTTAATGAAACAAAATCTAAAATGTTGCGTAAGGTATTTTTTCCTTCCTACTCCCTACTCTCTCTCCTCCTTCCCCTCTTTATTTTTTCTCTTTCCATTTTAAGATAAAAGCTCATGCGATGGAGCTTTCTATTTTATGTGGCTTTTTATAAAAAGCCAACCCCTCTTTTTGTTTTTTTTGGATATAATACAAGCATAAGTAGAGTTAGGAATAAGGGCCAACTTGGCCCTACAAGATTGACCCTTCAAGGCATAAATTTTAAAAGGGCTAGCCTTTTGAAATCCGACTTAAAAAAACACCTAGTTTTTAAAGCGCAGCTCGAGAACATAAGGGTTAGGGTCGGCCCTGCAGGATGGGAGGCCTTTTGAATATATATTTTTTCAACATTGTTTTAAAGAAATACAATTAGTAAATTACAACAATTAAAATTATAATTAACACATAAATTGTTTTAATATAAAGTCTAAATGGTATGCAACATACAAATAAGCAAACGGCATAGCTTAAGATATACTATTATCAAATGTCAACATACCAAAAATGCAAATAGCGCACACTAATCATCAAGAGCTAAACACTAAGCAATATGAGCTAAACATGATAGTTTGTGTGTTGTTGTCATCTTATTAGGTTAAGGTTTTTGTCAAAAAAAAATTAGTTAAATTATGTAAGGTAATTAAAAAAATTAAAAGCGCTTAAAAGGACCGGCC
>JBAGKO010000015.1:17170816-17190327 GCA_037177275.1 Acacia concinna | reverse complement strand
CTTACAGTCAAAATTAATAGATTAAAACTTTCAGAACAAATTGTCACCATAAAAAAAATAAAGTCGATGGCATGTGGACAGTCAGCTTAACATATTTGGTAACAGTTAACTAACGGTCAACTAACGGCAGGGGCAAAATTACTTTACTTTTGAAACTTTCAGGACAAAATTGCCTCAGTTAAAACTTTCAGGACAAATTTGCCCTTTTACCCTAAATGAAAAACATATTAACCATAATTGACTTTAAAGTTGAATCCACTTACTGCCTTCTGACTTTTGGTTTTTCATCAAATCTCAGCGTTTTAAAATTGAGTAGAGTATTTGTTTGTAGCTGCTAATTACTCCTTCAGTCATAAAATATAAGAGACAACCACCACCTTTACTTTATCCCAAAATATAAAAGATATTTGAAGAATCTCTTATACTTTAATTCATTTTTCTTAATTTTGCCCTTATTCAGTTCCAATATATTAATGCTTGTGTTGACTAAAAAAGTTATCATTTCCAATAAGAGAAGAGATAAGTAGGGGGAGAGAGTAATAGACTTTAATAAGAGTATTCTCTCTCTTATATCTCCTCATTAATAAGGGTATTTTAGTAAAAATGAGTAATAATTTTAACATACTGATTGTTCTTAACCGCCACTTCAAACTAAGAAATTCGATTAAATGTCTCTTGTATTTTAAGACGGAGAGAGTAATTAATAAGTAAAAGGTCACTTTTCTCATTTCCATTCGTTTGGTATCAATTTAAGTATTCATATCAACAACTTAATACATTTATTCATCTTTTATCTATTTTAAAAATATTTTTCTATCTTGCTTCCCAAAAAAAGCATTGTTATTAATAAAAGAAAAGATGAAGTGGTGCAATCATACAAGGGTAAATGGGCAATTTTACTCTGAAAGTATTACCGTAAGGGCAAGTTTGCCTTGAAGTCTCATAAGGTGCGATTTTGCCCCAAAAGTTTCAGAAGTGGAGCAATTGTGCCCCTGCCGTTAATTAGCTGTTAGTTAATCAAATATGTTGAGCTGACAGTCCACAAGTCATCCACTTTATTTTTGTTAAAGTGAAAATTTATCTTGAAAGTTTTAAATCCGTTAATTTTGACCATTAGTTGACCAAATATATTAAACTGGTAGTCCACATGTCATTCATTTTTATTTTGTTAAGCTGTAAATTTGTCTAAGAAGTTTATGTGTCATCTAATTCATCTTTTTTAAAAGTTCTGTTATAAATTTTCACTTTAGCAAAAATACAGTTGATGACCTGTAGACTGTCAGCTCAACATATTTGATTAATTAATTATCAACTAACAGGAAAGGCATAGTTACCCCACTTTTAAAACTTTGAGGATAAGTCTATCTTTGTAAAACTTTTAAATAAAATTACCTTTTAGGCAATCCTTTCATGTCAAAATTGCCCTTTTACCCACCATACAATGGAAGGGCCCAGGCATTGAACCAGCGAGGACGTTTGATGCACGCAAGCTATATAAGAGGAGTGATAGAAAAACCATGTACTCTACATAGATTATAGATGGATAGATAATTAGATATATATACATACATATATACAATATACAAACAAAGATGATATACATGTATGTATGCATGCGTGTGTGTGTTTATACTTTATAGAGAGAGAGTGATGCATGGTAGAATTAAAATTGAAAAGTGAAGTGAAGCATGAGAAAATGAGAGTGCAAATGAAGAAAGGAGAGAGCTGCAGGCCGCAGCTGGACCAATTCGCTGGAGACGCGTCGTGCGTAGGTGAGAGGAGTAAATGAAGGGAACAACAAGTCATGAGAACAAGAGATAAGACTTCAGAGAGGACATATACACATAATACCTTCCCAGGTGGGGACCTCTTGTCTTGTCTTGTCATATCATCAATCACTCATCAAATTCAATTCAATTGCATTAAAGCCCAAAAGGTGAGCTTTGAAAACCTCTATTCCATCTTCGGAATGCGCAATTCAACTTATGACATACTAATAAATAAATCAACTATCGCTCTTTATTTTTCATAATTAATTAAACTGCCCTACAAGTGATCGAATATTTGTTTGCCACATTGCTGGTGATGAAAAACCACCCATTTCCACTTTTCAAATCCTCCTCTTCCTCCTCCACCCATCTCTTGTTTATGTGATCCATGACTATACATACATAGTACTCCATTCGTTTCTATTTATAAGACCCAGTTTACTTTTTTAAATAATTCTAGAAAAATCCTAAGAAAACTAATTACATTACTTAATCATATCATATATCATATTTTATTACATTATATTTTGGTTCATAAATCAAACAACATAATTTAAAAAAAATGATAAATTTTAATATCTTAAAGTAATGTAATTAGCTTTCTTAGGATTTTCTTAGGATTCTCCAAAAAAGTCAACTGGGTCTTATAAATAGGATCGGAGGTAGTATAATATGATCTTCCAAAAATACCTTTAATTTTCCCCATTCCACCCATACTCCCTCCATCATAATCACCAATTTTATATATAATTTGAGAAAAAGTGGTAAAATATGGGAGACAATATGAATAGGGGCTTTATATTTGAGACCAAATTAAATTTTTAATAGGCCCTTATAATTAGAACTAGAGTGAGTATGGTTGTTGTTTCATTATAAGAATATCTTAACAATAGAATAAATGGCAACAGATATTATTTACAACAAACTTTAAAGGTGAAATAAGTTATATGAATGTGTTCAAGATTTAGGAAGATTTTTTATAATATAGCCTTTAAAATACCATATATCTTTCATATCACTTCATATTTGTTATATAAATGTGCAAAGAAATACTCAATATTTAATTCATGGCAATTTTGCAATAATAGGAAATACACTCGTTCGATTTAGGGGGTGGACACCAATAACTTGAGGTTACAAGAATGTGAGATATAATTATTTTAATTTAAAAAGGCAAACACTAACAACCTAACGTTATAAGTGAGATTAAACATGTGACCTCTCATTCACAATAAAAAAACTTTCATATCACTAAACTACAGAGCGATTCACACCACATAAAATTCGGGCACTCGGTGTCGTATACGTGGTCGAAAAATATGAATGAAGGAGAGTGGTAACCCTATTTTGAGGAGGTGCCCTTATATTGAGAGACACAATGCCACAACTTGGTCTGTAATTGTTTGAAGTAAGCGACTTGTGATTGCAAGTGCTGGTTCTGCTCCTTCAGGTCTTGGTTTTGCTGTAGCAGCAATTCAAGATCAAGGCCGTTGGTTTCTTCATCAACGGCTACGGCTGCATTTTCTTCAGAGCAAGACTTCAAGTATGAAGGGAAGACACTTGGCTCACACTTCTTCCTTGTTATCTCTCCCAATAGCTTCTTGTTGCCTCTCTGAAATTTCTCCTGCTTGAATTCCCATCTCTTTGATGACACTTTCTTAAACCCCTAAATCATCAACTAACATATATGTACAATCAACTCAATCTTCTTCGTATCCATAATCATAACTTTAATATAAACCGGGATTATTATTTCTAAGACTCATTTCCAACATGTTTCGCCTGTATTATCTACAATTTAATGAGTTTTCAATTTTATTCTTATTAAATATAACATACCAAGTACAAACAAATACATTTAATAAGGGAGTAAAAGGGTAACTAAAAATATGTATATAAAAAGGGTAGCTAAAAATAAAAATAAATAAATAAATAAAATGGATGACATATGCCTCATAATTTGGACAAAATATTTTATTCTTTATATATTACTACAAAAGAGACCAAAGTGATATTACATTCAGTCACTAATATAAGACTCGATTATTATTTTTTTCTTTTTTATAAATTACATCAGAATATTTATATTTATCTTTTTTATATAAAAATAATTTTCTTAATTTATAAATTAATATATAATAAAATGATACATCATATATATGTTATAATTATTTAACTTATTTATCTTCTTTTACCTCTCATAAAAAAATCAATTAGATTTTAAGACCGGAGAGAGTATTATATATGCCCACATAAAATGAGTGGATGAAATGATTATGACATGAACTAATTTATTAAATGAGAAAAAAGATGAACTTTACTGTGTTTCAATTGAGTTTACAGTTAGGAGAGTGATGAGCTGTAGCAAGTTATAATTGGGGGAAAAAGTGAGTTATAAATGAATTAACACTTCATAACGTATAGGATTAATTGTCAAAAAGTACTATTACAAGAGCATGCGCGTATTATTGCTTTATTACATATTTAACTAATAAGGCATCATTTTCAAAAGATAAATCCCCGTCGGTAGCAAAAGTTGACTGAATCATCTTTTCTGTTTGTTTGTTTGTTTTTTTTTTGTCAAGACAAAAGATGAACATTTTATTGATGGAGAAATGAGATTTATTGAAAACTACTTTTTCTGTAAAAGGCACGAATCATACGCAAAATTATTTGACAAATACATCAATATAACATAAAAGTCTAAATAAAAAGTAAAACAATTATTATATACTATTTGACTAATGTGTTATATTTATTTTCTTCGTTATTGGAAATAAAATACAAAATTGTAGACCTTCTTCAATTTCTTAATTTAAATATTTTTTGTCAGAGCGCAAAATTCAAATATCACAGAATATAAAAAGCACCCATCGCTAAATGTCAGAACCTCTTATTATTGACTTTTCCTTTTATTTTATTTTTTTAAAAAACCCTTATTGACATCTATAATTGGAAGAATTATCCAACCTAGCCTCTTGATCAATAAGGAGAATGATTAACAAAATTATTGAGCCAGATCTCCTAATTAACAGTTTATTAAAAGATTGAGTTGTTATAAAACATAATAACATTGCACAATCCATATAGTTAATCACACGTAATAAGATAACACTTGTTATTTGATTAATATTAATATCCACTAAAAAATATTTAGCAATAAAGTTTTGTCACTAAATTGATAAACGACAAGAATTCCATCACTAAAATGTTTTAGTTCTAATTCACCTGTGTTTTTGCGTGTATCTACATTTTGGAAGTAGCATGATAATATTTAAGCAAATTCTCACATTCAAGCAAATATTGTGATTAATTTTTCAATTACATATGTATAATACTACTATAATTGTCATAAAAAAGTTAATGTCATAAAAAAAAAATAATACTACTATAATATAGTATTATATAATGTATTCATGTTAGGGAAAAAAAGGACAAAATTGCAATTTGGTCTACGGTAATTACAAAAAAGTTCTAAAGATGCCAATGCTTAACATTAAGTTGTAAATGATAACTCTATGTTAAGAACATAGAGTTGTCATTAATCACTCCATTTTAAGTATTAACAACTCTATAGAACTTTTTTGTAATTATGCGATTTCAAGCAGAACTTTTTTGCAATTAAACTATTTCCTTGTATAATCTCTTCTTTAGGACTAAATTGTAATTTTCTCAAAAAATAATGTATTCATGAAATAAAGAAACCGTTATTTTTTTTTCCTCTCTCCTTCTCTTCCAGTCTTCTTCATAGTTTGAGAAAAATTACTACCAGAAGATATTTAAAGTGAAGAATATTATACATGCAAATTAACAACAACAACCCTCATTTGTATGATTAATAATATAGTATATTAATTAATAATAACATAAATACCAGTGTTAAATTATGAGGAAAAAAATAATATAAGATAAAGTATATATAAGCTAAAAATGGAGTCATAAGATAGAACTTGTTGTCGTTGTATAAATATTATATATTTACCATATTATTATGATTCATGAGATCTAATGAGACATGTTCTGAGTCCAGAACTAAACAAATGTAGAATACGTAAGGAATAATCTAACAAGGAGAATAAATAGTAGTAGCAGTTTAATTGGACGGATCGGTTACATGGATCACACTATACTAGTGGTGAATAAAAAAGAGGAAATTAAAGAATCAGTTTGGGAAAGGCTTACGTACGTATGTGTTTAACTGGCGAATGAAGCTGGAGAAGTTGTTGTGCTTGAAGTATCTGGGCAATATGAGTTCTGAGAATTCTGCTGGACGCCACACTACAAAGCCATCTCCTTCCTCATTCCATGACACTATTACCGATCTCTTCGCTTCTCCTTCGCCGGCGGCTGCTGCTCCGCCTTCTTCCACCAGATTATACGTCTTCAACAGAAACGGCGCCACGCAACGTCTGCAGCCGGAGGCCACGGAGGCCCGTGACGATGCGGCTGTGTTATTGTTGAGCTGCTTCAGCTCCTCCGTTAATCTCTCAGCCATTTTTTTTGGAATATGGAGGAAATTATAATACACCCACACAAACTCACACCCTTCTTCATTTGTAGTGTTGTCCAAACAGGTCCTTGTTCCATGCTATTGCTTTTATATATATATATATATATATATATATATATATAATTACCACTTCCATCCAAGTGTTCTCGATCTCTTGGTGGTAGATGGGTAACTACTAGCTAAGCTAGCTAGTGCCGTGTATGGTGGGGCCTGTTTTGATTTTTTGCTTTCTAATAATTTTTTCTGTTTTTTTCCCCTGTAATTTCTCTCTTGATGATTTCTTATTGGTTTCTTCATTTGCTATTATATTCATGTTAATCAACACAAGCAACCGTGTCTATAAACTTGAGACACCCTACATGTGCTTCTTGGAATAATAATTTTTAATGTAACAATTAAAATTTGTTTAATATTTATTTTATTCTATTTAAATCAAGCTTAAACGATGGATATCTGTTGGAAACACACACACACACACACACGAGTATATAATAATCCAAATGTTATAGAAATTATGCCATAACTAGTTGCCTTGAGAAGAAGATGACGTTTTCGTTTGTATATTGTGGTGGGGTTGTGAATTGATATATTTATCATATTTTGATGTTAGTCAGAATTATATTAGGAAGTTTCTTGAGTTTCCCATGTGACAATTTTTCTTCAACGTGTTTGACCTTTGAATAATGAACATAATAATAATAATAGTTTCCGCGCGTGTTGATTAATATAAGCCCTATAAAAATATTTAATTGATATATAAATACTCCTATATATGTTAACCAAGTATTTTTATAGGATTTATAGGAGTATTGTAATTAACTTTTTTAGGATAATTACAGTATTATTTTAATTTTAAATTTTTTTTATTAAATTTTAAGGCAGGAGGTTCATATAATTTTAATTAATTTTATGACAAAAAGGACTGACTTAGTCTTGCCACGTTGGATCTATAACAAGTTAATCTATTATAACATACAATTAATTAATACTACATCGAGATATCTAGATATGGATATATATATATATATAGAGAGAGAGAGAGAGCTTCATCAAGTTTAATTTTTTTTATTCAATTAAGAGTTATGTATCTTTTTATAAATGATATATATATATGCGACTTAGGCAGCCGTTTTAGACCAAAAAGAAAAATTATATCTAACAAGTTCACGTGCTGATGAAGCCTAGTAAAAACTTTTTAGACAATTGCTTAATTGCATTGTTATTTGCAATTTTGCATACATCACCGCATAGACCTAATATTATATTCGTAGTAGGTTTTTAATTTCACTGTTTTTTTCGCATGACATGCGTTAGCCGCGCTAAACTCAAGAGAACCTTGACGTTTTGAATCCCCAAAAAAGAAAAAAAAAAAGCTATTAAAAACTTAACATATAATTTACATATATAAGGAGGAAACTGTTCATGATGAAATTGCATGTTCATCTTTTTTTTTTTTATGTCAAGTACTTTCTAGACAAGTATATTAAATTAAGTTTTTTTAATATATATTGAGAGTCTATTGAACAACTTTTATGATATAAGTCAATATTTGAGTTTTAATATAAATCCTGCTAATTTAGAAGTTGGGACGAAAATGCTAGCAAAAACTGGTTAAGTTCGTTGTCTCATAACCCTCAAAATCATTAATTGAAACTCAATTGTTGATATATTCATAATAACTTTTTTAATAAGCAATTTATCAGTATCTTTATGAGTTATGCTCTAATCCTAATAAGTCGGGAAGCTCAATCCACTTAATCATTTACATTAAGAACTGCTCACTTTAAAAAACAAAAAATCTCCTTGCTTAATATACAAACTCATAATAAGAGGATTATAAATTTGAGTGATATAATAAATAATTTATATATTTATTACAGGATCAAAATAAATTCTTTTAGCGATTATCAACAAATTAAAATAAGTATGAAGAAGCTAGAAGGGGCGCGAAGCCACAAATGTGACCCACATGGAAGGGCGATGAGGCAAATTGGCAAAAATAGTTTCGTTTAGTGTGGCACAATCATCATCATTAATTATAATTTATGAATAATTAATCATGTGATTAGCTTTAAGTCTCTACCACATTCTATCCAATTTGTCGCCACCTCACCCACTCTTTATTAATGCCAAATTCTAGTGTTTTATAATTGTCTCGCTCACCACACTAACTAAAACAAAGTTCCCACACTTCTCCAGCACCAATGACCTATTCTTGATGATGCTTACTTACCACACCTAATCACTTGTCATTATTTATAATTAATAATACTGATGCCTTTAGTATATTTTGAAGAAATCTTCATTCGATTCAATTATATGCATGGATTGAATTCTTTATCGCTCAACAAAGAAAGAATTGAAAAAAAAGAAAAAGGAGGGTCAAAATAGTGCCACTCAACTCATACTTACAAGTTCTGGTAAAAAAAAAAAAATCATACTTATAAGTCTATGATATACAGCGATAAATGGATACACACACATATATGTATGTATGTATTGCAAATAATTAACAAAGCAGGATGAAAGTGGGCATAAGAAAAGAAAGAGGGAAGAGTATAGAGAAAGGAAAATAGGTAATGGGAATGAAAGGGAAGTTGGTGGAGCCATTGATTTGACTAATGTGCATTTTGGTTAGGTGTTCGCCTATAGTCTTAAGACATCTTGCATCATTTATGTGAAGTTGATTCTTTAATTATAAGACATATAATCACTTATGTTTACCCAAATACTATTATGTCCATTTTTTAATATCAAAATTGAAGCATGAGTTATAAAATTTAGTTGTCAACTAACTTGAATTTAAGTTCACCAAGCCACCTCACTTGTTGAGGTAGTTGGGAGATTGATCCCTACATGGTTTAGGGGAATTGTGTGAATGCTTCCCCTTATGGAAGGCCTATGATAGATGTATTAAGAAAACAAACAAATCAAAAAGTCTAGTTTTAATTCTTTTTTCACATGTTGGAGGGTGCTCCATTAAATTAGTTGTTGGATCTAGGGTAAAATTACATATGACATTTTAAAATGTGTTTTCGGAACCATTTAGCCTTTTTGAAGTATTTTCTTAATAATACACATAATCATAAAATTACTCTATTGCCACTAAGATAATACATCTAAGACAAAAATGTATTAAAATTTAAAAGTACTACATTCAATATTTACTATAAGATCCAATTAACTTTAACAAAGAAGTTAACTAAACTATTTTAAAATATTTGCATTTGCATTTTTTTTTTTTTACATCAAACTAATTTGTTTTATGTAAGAATTAGTGTATAATACAATAATACACGAAAAATACTATAATAAACTAGTTTGACAAGTATGAGAATATTAGGTTGCTGTGGTGTAGTGGTTATCACGTCAGTCTTACACACTGAAGGTCCCCAGTTCGATCCTGGGCAGCAACATTCATATTTTCGTTTCTTCTTCTTGTTTTTTTCCCCCCTCTTACGTGTTTGGGTTTGCCGCTTTGGGCCTTTTCGCTTTCGGGTCCATTCACATTGTTTGGCAATGGCAGCGATTGCAATAAGCAATTTGCAGCCTACAATAATTAGGCTTTATTATAGAATTATGATTTTCTTTTAAGAAAAAAGGTAAATAATTGGCATTTTATATATGGCAAAAAAGATTCAAGCGGACTACTCCAATTAAACCTGACAGCATTGAAAATTGGCCCAATAATATCAGATATTATATAGTTGTATATAAGAAATTGCATTTTTGGCCAACGGAAGTGCTTATATTTCTTTATTCTTGTTTCTCTACAATTTTCTCTTAATGGTTTACTTTTACATCAATTACATAATAATAACAAGCGTTGTCTTACTAGATACAGTCGGTCACCTTGATTGCACGGGCTAGTGTAAACAAAAATAAAATAAAATAAAGACATTTCAAAATCAAACCCCATACAATAATTCTATGAAGAAGACCAAAAATAGCCAAAATCTTTCCTTAGTCCAAAAGGGACTGAAAGCATTGAAAACACACGCAGCACTCAGACGGAGAAAAACTCAAATAATTAGGTACATTATTGCTAGATTCCATTCCATAGACCAAACAGTTCTGCCTAGCCTAGTTGGTGTTGTTGACTTTTTTTTTTTTGCCTGAGCCTAGCCTAGGCATTGGTAATATATATCACCGTGTTGGTTGTTCTAACATTAAAAAATCACTTGCATAAGAAATTTTTTATTCTAAATATAAGTTCACTTAGTACTGTTTTTCAATCTCACCTTTATTTATTTCTAGTTGGAAAGGGGGAAAAAAAAGAAGATAAAATTTGAGAATAATTTGCGAATAATAAAAGGTAAGCTTGAGAAATGTCATCAATTTAACACATGTTTAATGATTTAACTGTGATTCAATAATAAAAAAGAATGAGTAAAAATAGACTAATAATGAGATTAAAGTAGCATGTGTTGCTAGAATCCATTCATAGATATAAATTAATAGTACCAAATATTATACTCCTCTATAATATTTGAAAGAAACAATTATTAGGTGATGGTTGATATTATAAAATTGATAAGTTAGTTAACAACTTTATAGGCTAATGGCATGATAACTCACTTTTAAGTGGAAGGTTGCACATATTGGATCTGCCCATTTTATTTATAAGCTCATGTTCTTAGTACTTACTACTCCTCTATTTTTATATATAGGATAGGGAGATAAAGATTTTTTTTCCTATTTATAAGACACCTCATTAAAATTTTAATATGAATCTTATCGAAATTTATTTTTTAATATGAATGTATAATTATATCCTCCACTTATTATTGTGTTAAGTTTATTTTATTTAATATTATGTATATTAAATAAAGATAAAATTAAAAAAATTTTAAATTTAATGATATTTAAGATTTTTTTTAAAAAAAATATTAAAAATGTTCTATGTGTAGAATTAGAGGAATATCTTTTAGTTAAAAAAATTGATAAAACAAAAACAATTGGAAATCATATGCATTCCCGTGTTCCAAGATGAAGACCAAATAATTGCCAAAATGCGTCTATAGTCCAAAAGCCACTAAACAAGCATTGAAAACCGAGAAAGCAACACTCAAATTTGGACCAAAAAGGGATTCATAATATTTGCTGGATTCCATGCACCGAATATGGCTGGGCCCTACCGGGTCGCTATCCTACACTCATAGCATGCAACCCCTGTACTGGTTGGTGGATTGATTGGAACAATAGGTTAATAATGCTTTTATAATGTCACTCTGCTTTCTGTTTGGTACAGTGCTTTAAAAATGGTTTTTACGGATTATGAGATAAGTATAAGTATGTGAGAAGAGTTTTATCTCAATTTACAAAAATCACAGTTTCATAAATAAAAACAAACAGGCACTAAGTATCTTTTCCATAGTGAGAAAATTTAGGAGAAAAAATTTAAAGAGAAAACTTTAAAAAATAATAAAATTTTTAATTATTTATAAAATTTTTTAAATCTAATATTATTTTTTCTTCATTTCTCATCATACAAACAGAAGACTTTAAAGTTGTTTCGATTCACAATGATTAAAAGCAACAACTCTCAAAGAAAATTGAATAACTAAAGCTAGCCATTAAAGAAAATTGATGTTGACTGTTACAGGATAACATTACTTAATTTTAACACTAAATTTAAAAAAACTCATAAAATAATATTACTCTTTAATTAAAAAAAAACTCATAGAAAGTTTGAAAACCGTCATTAATAATTCTCAAGATGAACTTATATTTAGGACAATTTTTTTTTGACCAACTGGACTTATTATAAGGATCATCGTAGTACTCCAAACTTCTTCCTCAAAATTTTAAATAAAATACAAATTGAATTTTTAAATTCTTTTAATCCTCAATTTTCAATTTTTTTTTAATAAATAAGGCAAGTTACAACTTAAAATTATCCTATCCTACCTCAATTTTTGATTGTCATATTTATCAATCTCACGCCCCACAAAACTTTATTTCATTATCAAGAAAACCCTCTTTTCTTATACCAGCAGCTGTACGAGACCACCCTGTTTGGAAGATGCACCGGTTTAATACTGGTATTAACTATTTGAAATCAACACACACACACACAAACACAAGGCTACTGTAAATCTTGTGCACACAGTCTTGAATGGTACAACTATCAATAGTCGAAAGGACTTGGAACTTGACAAGGTTATAAGAATTCTGAAGCACAAGTATTGGATAGCACAATTTAGAGACTTGTCATTTTTAAGTAACAATCAGTAAACAAATATATAAATTTAGTATAATTAAGAACTCTTTATATAATGTCAGCAAAAGGGCACGATAATACTGCAATGTATAATCCTATATATTGCTGATGCATCAAACAAATGATGGCATAAATACTCATGGATAATACATATGAATACTATCCTATGACGTTTATCATTTCATGCCTAAAGCACAACCTCACAAGTTTATATCTTTACAAAATATACAAAATAATCTAAACCAGGGTGGCTCAAAAGACGATAAGACATAAAACAAAACAGCAAAAGAGGAAGATTGAGATTCTGTTCAATGACTTGTCTGCTTGCATCACTTGCCTTCTCAGTCTGGGGCTGTTGCTGCCCATCTGTTGGTAAGAATTCGGGTAGGCGTAAAAATTTTCCGGGCTGCCAAACACCGTCGCGTAAACCATCCCAGCCACAGGGTGGTGAAGTCCTTGAGGTGAAAGAGTGGTGCTGAGATTGAGCACTTGTGATGGGGCTTCCCCCACTCTTTGGTACAGAGGAGAGCTGAAATGTTGATGACTGTGATGAGGATGATGATAAGGATGATGCTGATGATGACCACCTTGAGATGATGATGGTGATGCTGACATCAGAGCCTGAGCACCAAAAGCTCGTGGTCTTGGCGGTATCAAAATCTCACATGGTGCCTTTGTGTCTTGCTCAGGAGGAGCTGGGGTTTGGCCCCGGCCATATAGGGGAACCAAGGTGGTGGGAAATATCTCAGTCCTGCAGACTGGGCATTGTGGGTGCTCATCAGATGCAAGAGAAGCACTCTGGACATGGAGCCACTTGTAGATGCAGGGCCAGCAATAAAGGTGGCCACAGAGGGTGACCACAGGTTCAAGAGCAAAGTCAAAGCAAATGTTGCAATCGAAACAACCGTTGTGATCTCCAGTCTCTTTTGTCATGGAACTCGGAATGCTTTTCCATTCTTGTGAAATGTAGTGCTCAAATGCCATGAACAATGAACACAGTTCTCACAACTTATACCAACAGTGCCACCGTAAAACTGGAATGCAGAATGGATTAAATCAGCTTAATAAGTTAATTACATGTGATCAAATTTAGTTTAAGGTCAGGGCAATGTTCATATTTACCGTTGAATAGAAAATAACACCATTAGCACACAGCAGGAAAGCAGAAATTCAGATTATAAGTAATAAAATGCGAGCTGAAGATGATAGATTGATTCTGAACTCTTAAGATAGTGTGTGCCCGTGTCACCATAGTGAAGCTATCAATAGACAACAAAGAATCTATAGCAAACTGTACTGTTATAAATCATGAAAAGCGCAATTCATTCCTCATATTTCATGCAATGCACATTGACCCCCACTTAGTTTTCAAGAGAACTATATTTTCCCATTGCCATTTAGTACTACTGATGAAACCAAGTATAATATTTGTAAATCTAAGGTTAAAATGCCAGCCTATATTTAGGGACAAGTCATTAGCATCACTCCTTGGGCTAGGTTAGGTGAGAGTTGTTAAACATCGTGTCTGAGATTAATGATGCCTACCAGGTAGGTATGGATGATAAATATATTATGAAGCTTTATGGTCTTATATCAATACTGCCAGGACACAGGTAGAACATGGGTCATCTAAAACATCTTACACTATGACGGGAAAAAAAAAGATGGCCTACTAATTCTGATAAATAAACCTAAATAAAAGATTCTTACAGACATAATGAAGGGAATGCTTTCTCCAAATGTTTGAATAGCAAAAGTTGGAAGAAGTTGTGAACAAATGAAGAGAGTCCAATTCAATGAAGCAGTGCTGGAGTAGGATGCTTACAAGCAATTCCATAAGAAATAAAGAAGAAAATCAGACTATGAGAGTCAATCTTGATGTACAATGCAATCCGAGGTAGCTGTTAGTTGAATTGAAAATCTATCTATCCAAACAAGGATTGATGATGGGTGACTTTGAAACTTGAATTGCTCACAAGTACTAAAACATCACCGTTAATTATCAAATTACGTAAAACTAATTAAACTAGAGACAGATTATAACTATGCCCCCAAAACATAATTTTCTCCTCTTAGTTAAGATAATGAACTGGCATCATTTTGTTCATTATCTTCATTGTGAAACCCCCAAACTTTCCCCTTTGAGTTCTTTTTCCCCTTCAGAGCTGTTGCTCTTTCTTGCTTTTGTCTGTGAGCGAGTTGAACAAAGCTTGAATCTTCCTTTTGCTCTGTCTTTGTCTTTATTTTGGTCTATGACAGTTAGTGAAGCTTACTTCCAAATTATCCTGCCTTCGTTCATTTTTGTCAGTGAAAGAAGCTTGCTAAATCATCTATTTGCTTAGAAGCTTCAATATTTGTCTGTTTGCTCCTATTCATTATTCCTCAGTTGTTTCTTATACGCTTCATTCAAGTCTCATTGTAAGTTATACTTTTCAATGAGATGGTATGTCGCATATATATCCAATAGACCCTATCTACAGACTAGATCCGGAGGAGTAACATTTTTTTTGTTATCCTACATATCTGTGGCGTTGTCCCCAGTAGGTGCATTATATCACTTCTTTACAGATTTCAAGTAGACAACCTAATTGTCAAACGTCTAATTGCCAAGAGAAAAGGAAAGATTCCCATATCTTCAATTATCCAAAGAAATCTCAGGATCTTATGGTTATGGCTATTGGCAGACTTATATCCAATTCTACAGCATTGGACACACTTATAGCAGATAGGTAAACAAGAACATTCATTGATTTCTATAAGTAATTTCATGCAATCACCAAACATTAGATGACAATTGAACAATGACATAACAAAAGAATCATTACAGATGCCAGATGGATCAGCCCCCTGTTCAACACAGAATGGTCAGTTGATTGATATTTATGAGCCCAGCAAACTTGAATGTCGCCAAGATCCCAAAAAAAAAAAGAAAAGAAAGAAAGAAAGGAAAAACACAAGATCTAGCAATCTAGGAAATTCATGAGAACAATCACAGAAGAAGAAGAAAATCCAGAGCATTGAACCGTCTTTCATTTCCAGAATCTAGCAAAACCAAATCAGAGACAACAAATGAAAAAAAAAAAGTGAAGAAATAAACATACCCAGAAAGGAAAAAGAGGGGAAAAATTTGTAGCTGTTACTCCCTTCGGTGCGAAGCCAGCGAAAGTTCTTCGAAGAAGCTGCGATGGTGAATCGGATAAAGGGGAGAGAGATGACAGGGAAGAGTGAAGGTGGCCAGGTGGGAGTTGGGGAGAGGAATGGAGGAGCGCTTATTACGTTGGGGTTATAACTTATAACTTTATACAGAGAACCAAATAAAAATCGAATTCCATTTCATACAGGCACATAGACTTTACTCATCGGATAACTGTGGGCCCACCTCATTGTGACGTGGCACCGCGTTCACATGCAGTACCAGCTTCTTTCCGGCGTTCATTGGTAAGAACTTCTGGCGGGTCTATTGACCTTGCTAAACATTTTTATAACTTTTTTTTGTTTTTATTTTTTTGCCAACCTTATAGTTTTTCTTTTTTTTTTTTACAAGGTGCTAAAACAACGGGTTAGATCAATTTAATATAATTAACATATAAAAAATAAAAAAAATACTTAGATCGAGTTTCTTGCATCCATTTTATCAGGTTCTCTAATCACATATGATCATTTGTTATATGTTTGAATTATAATAATTTAATAATAAACTCAAATACAATAAATAAGACACATAGTCACATGTGATTGAAGAATCTGATAAAATGGATGTAAGAAACTTAATGTAAATATAATCCTAAAAGAATATTCTTAAACTAGCTCTAGATATAAGAGGTTGACAGAAAGAAAGTTTAATCTAAAAATTTAAGAAGAAGGTAGAGTAATTAATAATTGTTTTTCATCTTTACATAACATAAGGAGGTGACATATATTAAATACATATTTGAAAATCACAATCTTTAATAAAAAATGATAAAAATATTAATTTAAGATAAGTATTTATTAGTTAATGTCAATTATCAATTAAGTTAATAAACATTCATTTGCTATTGCCTTCTTTGCAATGAGCTACTACTTGCCATAAGTCAGGCAAAAGAGCTGGAAAATGAATCTGATTGGTCACTTCAGTTGAAAATATGCAAGAATGATGAGTACAGCTGCTGTGCTGTTATTGAAGCTTACGATAGCTTCAAATACTTGTTTCTTATGGTTCATGCACCCTGTTTGGATGGGAAGAAAAAAAAAAAGGAAAAAAAAAATTATATAGAAAATGTTATCACTCATTTTATTTAGATAAATAAAAAAAAAGTGGGAGGAAAGGAAATGAGTGACTATTAGAATAACTAAAATGTCTTTATTATAGTCCACTATAATAAAAAAAATCAAACAATTTAAATTAGGAGATATTTTTAAGATAAAAACAAAAAAATAATAATAAAAAAAGGAAATAATGAAGTATACTGTATATAATATTATTAACAAAATGCTAAAAATTCAATAGAAAAACAAAAACGGTATAATTACATAAGAAATTGATATGGTGAAAACATCACTAAATTGTATAATACACATTCGCCTACGCCATTCCTAATCTTGTAACACTGGTGAAATTTAAGTTAATAAGGCCTTCAATTGGCACTTTTAATTTATGAATTCTAATTTCTGACATAAAATCAAACATTTTTCCTTCATGCTCATTAATCAATCATTACTTATTATGGTTACTCATCTATAGAACAATCAAAAGCTAAATAAAGACACAAATTATTGCTTTCCATTTCTTTTGTCATCAATTATTATAGTCACTTCGGAAAGCTATAAATATTATCAACAAATGAAATGAACATTGTCTTCAAAAGCCAATTTATGCAAAAAAAAAAATCAAAAAACCCACCAAAAATGCTTCAGCACAGTCACAATGTGGCAATGAACCAAAACAAAAATGGCATGTGCTAATCACATGACAATATGAACAATTTTATTTCATTAGAAATCTATCTACAAATCAAATTATACCAAAACAAGATTTAATTTTGTGTATCATATTTATGTGAAATATTATAAATTAACTGAAGTAAGAAAAACAAAAGAAGATAGATCTGGTTCAATTAAATGAAGTATAGAGAATGTCAATGGGTTTCTCAAGTTAAAAAGATGGAAGTAGATATTAGGACCTACAAATCTTCATTAACCATTACGAAACAATAATTAAAGGATCTTATGATGTAACTATAAAGTTGTCATTGCACAATTGAAGAATACCCATGTTCTTTAAATCAAAACTCGTAGAGGCTTTCACCAAATAATTTAATGCACAAATAAATAAATCCATTCAGATTAAATAAAAGAAGTTGCGGTTCTTCTCTCAACTGTGCAATTGGGAGAGAAAAAATTTCTCAGGCTTCAACTCCACATTTTATGCTAGAGGAAGAGCTTGAACTATATTAAAAAAAGAAAGGCTTCAGGAATTCCATCAAAAGGTATCTTGAAAGGGCAGCTTTATTTTGCCCCTGGAAGACACTCTAAAATACGAAAGACATGTTGTCCTTGAGGTGCATGAAAAGCTAGAACTTTAAACAAGCAATAAAAATAATGAGGTCACTTAATTGCAAAGAGTGTAATTGTTTAAACTTGAATGGTTCAAAAGCTTTTCTGATCATGGAATGAAACAATGACAGCCAGAGCATTGCTTGTTGAAATAGATGGTCTTTCTCTAATTATCAAATAGAAAAAATTGAATTGACCACAATAAAAAGGAATAGAAGAAATTGAAAAGGCAACAAATTTTAGCAAAAAAACTATGTACTCCTAGATTTGCAGCACAAACACATTGAAACAAGGAAAAAAAATTGCCTCAAACACACGCTTAGGAGTGGCGTATTAGTGGGAAGAGATATTCCTTAAGGATGAGAGGAAAAAAGAAAAGGGCCACACAGAACCCCACACGCAGAGAGATTGTGGAGAGCCAATGAAAGTCGAAAGCTTTACAAATAAAGAATGTCATTAAAAAAGTAAAACAGAATTAGACTTGCAAAAAAATTGTGATTTAGAACTTAATGATGAAGAGTGAAGATAAAGAATACCTTACTGGAATCAAACTTGAAAATACGATTGCTGCAGTACCAAAACTCACAAGTCAAGACAAAGAGCAAGGAAGAAAAGAGATTAGGTCTAAAGAAAAAAATATAATAGAACAAATGGAATAAGGAAGATGCCTAACTATAGCAACAACGGCATCCACAGCGACGGCAGCGAGCACACGGTGACAGCACCATGTTCGTGGGAACAACGTTCAGCTCATTTGAGGAGATCTTCGCGCGCATATGAGGGACATTCATACTGGGAAGTCAACTACTAAGTTCGCAGTTAAAGCTGCTAAAGAAATTTCATGATGCCATCCATTGGTTTAAATTGCAATCTAGGCTTGGTCAACCCTTTAAAACAATTGAATCAAGCCAAGTGGATGTTACAAGGTTTAACTTAAATTTCAGTTCTTTGCCAGTGCACTGTAGTTCAATGTGATACCATAGGAGCATCCACCAAGTCCTCAATTAACACTGCTAATAAAGTTTCTTGATGCTATCTATTGGTTGAAATTGCGATATAGGTGTGGTCAGTGTAGGATAAATTGAATTCATAGATAACAAATATAGAATAATTTATCTATTAATAAATTCATCGGAAGACTAAATACCTCTAGTCATTACTAATTCTTGATTAGGAACTCAAATCACCGGATGAATGAACAACTGGAAAACAAATACTAGTCAGTTTGTCACGACTCTTCTGACTGACTGTAAGGTACAGTGATGAAGCTGTGTGATAGCCGTGGCCAGTTAAGAAACCTCAAGAGACTATTAGGGTTTCCTTATATAATGTTTTGTGTTTTAGCTGTAAACTTTTGCTTGTGTGTTTTCACCATCAGAAAATTCACTTAAATAGCCAAAACTAAACCCTAATCTTACTGGGCCTTTTAACTGACTAATGGGCCACACTCAGAGTATTTTAATTACCCTAATTT
>JBAGKO010000015.1:17159121-17170716 GCA_037177275.1 Acacia concinna | reverse complement strand
AAGAGCATTTTGCCAATGGCCGCTATTTCTGTTAATTTTGATCATTAATTGACTAATTATATTAAGATGACAGTTTACATATCATCTACGTTGATTTTGTTATGGTATAAATTAGCCTCAAAAGTTTTAAATTTAACTTTTAAAAAATGAATTAGATTATAAATAGATTTTTGAGGTAAATTTGTACTTTAACAAAATGGCGTGGATGATATGTGAATTGTCATGTAGTATATTTAGTCAATTAACAATTAAAATTAACAGAGATAACGGTTAAAACAAAATTCCCTTATTTTTAAAACTTCGAAGACAAAACTACCATTCTAAAAACTTTTAAGATAAAATTGTTTTTCCAGTCTTTCAGAATAATGTTGTCTCTTGATCCTTATTTAACATGTGAAGGATTTCACTATTATGTTCTTTTTGTCCAAATAATGAAAGGTGGAATCTTTAAATAGTGAATGATTTCACCTTTATAGTAATTTTCTCATGCCATGCCTTCCTCCAGAGATTTTTTTTTTTTCTTTTAATGAATGGTCTACACGTTTGTGAAGTTCAAAACCTATAGTTTTCCTTTTCAATACACTCATGTACCCACAAAAACACTTTCCTTTCTCTACATACTGTTGCTTATTCAAACTTGTTTAAATGAAGTTCATGTACTCACTAAAATATTATTCCACTTGTGCATGTAACATATAATCAACTCATTTGAGTTATGTTAATGGATATTGTGTAAGTTAGTTAATATGATATTTTTAAAAAAAACATATCAATTTATTCTATGATTCTTTCTCTCACTCTTATACTTGATTTTTACTAAAATAATATCAATGAAGCTAATTTTAAAAAAATGATAAAAATGTGAAGTGAGTCTTACTGATTAAGTTTTAGTAAGATGTATCAGGTAAGAAATGTTAATTGTTAAATAATTTCATTGAGGTACTCTATTTTTTGTGTTCTATCCTCCTCAAGGTGGCATTCAAGTTTCAACGGGATTCTTCATAACTTTTCCAACAATCCTCTTCTCTTCCATTATGGCGCCACATAATCATCTCATTTAGCTTCGAACAAATCATAGATTCTTTGAGTAAACACCAACGGTCATGTCAGTAATTTTGTTGAGCTATTTTGCCCAAAAAGCCGAAAGAAAGGTGACGTCTTTCTAGTTTCAACCGTCGTTGATGGCAAATTTTTCATGGAAGCTACACAAGTAACAGAATCTGCAGAAGGACCTTCACAATCTGCAGAATATCGAGCTCTTCTACGCGCAGGCCCGCGTCTGCGACTCCTCAGACAAGCCCATGCCCATCTCGTCGTCACCGGTTGCCACCGGAGCCGAGCTCTCTTGACGAAGCTCATCATATTGGCTTGTACCGCCGGTTCTATCACCTACACTCGCCGACTCTTCTGCTCCGCTGTCGATCCTGACTCCTTCCTCTTCAATTCCCTCATCAAAGCCTCCTCCAAGTTTGGTTTTCCCCTCGATGCTATTATCTTTTATCGTCACATGCTATTCGCCGGTATCCCGCCGTCGACTTACACCTTCACATCTGTGTTCAAAGCTTGTGCTGATCTCTCTGTTTCCAGAGCTGGTAAAGCCATCCATACCCATGTTTATGTTAATGGCTATGGGGCTGATTCGTTTGCACAATCTGCTTTGGTTACATTCTACGCGAAATCAAGTAATTTGGGAGTGGCACGGTTAGTGTTCAATAAAATGCCGGATAGAACTATTGTTGCTTGGAACTCCATGATCTCGGGGTACGAACAGAACGGGCTAGCGAAGGAAGCATTAGAACTTTTTCACGAGATGCGTGCGATGAACATGAATCCTGATTCTGCAACACTGGCTTGTGTATTGGCTGCTTGCTCTCAATTAGGGTCACTCAACTTGGGAATTTGGGTACATGATTACATCATCAGCAACAATATTGAAGTCAATGTGATTCTTGGTACCTCACTGATAAACATGTTTTCCCGTTGTGGCGAGGTCAAAAGAGCACGGGAAGTGTTTGATAAAATGCCCATACGAAATGTTATTGTGTGGACAGCCATGATTTCTGGGTATGGAACTCATGGTTATGGCAAGCAAGCAATGGAGCTTTTCGATCAAATGAAAGTTAAAGGACCACCTCCAAATATAGTCACCTTCGTCGCTGTCTTATCTGCTTGTGCCCATTCTGGGCTTGTCCATGAAGGACAAAGAGCATTCTCAAGCATGAAACAAGACTATGGTCTTGTCCCAGGAGTGGAACACCATGTTTGTATGGTTGATATGCTTGGGCGTGCTGGGTTGCTGAATCAAGCTCATGACTTCATAAAACAAGTACACCACAAAGATCTCGTCCCGGCGATATGGACGGCGATGCTCGGTGCCTGCAAGATGCACAAGAATCTTGACCTAGCAGTGGAAGTTGCAGAGCATCTTTTATATGCAGAACCAGATAACCCTGGCCATTATGTCTTGCTTTCTAATGTGTTTGCATCAGCTGGTAGAATGGACAGAGTGGAATTGGTAAGAAACATAATGATCCAGAGAGGCTTGAAGAAACAAGTAGGGTACAGTATTATAGATTTGAACAATAAATCTTACTTGTTCAGCATGGGAGATAAATCCCACCCAGAAACGAATGAGATTTATCAGTATTTGGATGAGTTGATACTGAGGTGTAAGGAAGCAGGTTATCTACCTGATTCAGAATCGGCCATGCATGAGCTGGAAGAAGAAGAGAGGGAATATGCACTTAGGTATCATAGTGAGAAGCTTGCAGTGGTATTTGGTTTGATGAAGACAAACGATGGCGTGACTCTGAGGATTGTGAAGAACCTTAGGATATGTGAAGATTGCCATTCAGCGATCAAGTTTATCTCAAATCTGACGGGTAGAGAGATCATCATTCGGGACAAGCTTAGGTTCCATCATTTCAAAGATGGCTCGTGTTCTTGTTTGGACTACTGGTGACGGAATTCTTGGCCGCTTGAAAATGTTTGGTTATAAAATCTTTTTAATTTAAAGATATAGGGGGAACGAATTATCTGTTACACTCATTGTTTGATCTAACTTCACAAAATTTTGACCAAATTTAATTATTACTGTCCATTTACTTTTTCAGTTCTAATCAGAGATATGAGCATTGTGTGCTCATGCAAATTCATCTAAAATATACTCCTTGGCTTCGTTAAGGCCACAACCATATCTTGCTCACTAAGGTAAGTCATCAAATTAGTGTTAAGTTAATAAATGTTTCTAACTTTACCCATGTTTAAATAATGTAAACTTAAATGAGTGGGTTAAAAATAAGAGCATAATAGAATAGTAGTAATAAATGAATCAATTAGAGAACCTGGTTAACTTGCTCAGTATTTTTGCTGAGTAGGGAGAGTTACACAGATTTGGCCATCAGATATGATATGGACGACCCAGATCTATTTTATTATAAAAATAATTTCTTGGTTAAATAGATCTGCGCTGTCCATATGAGATCTGGCTGCCCATATCTGATTCTCTCTCCCTAGTCAGCAAAAAAGCTGAGTAGGGAAACTATTCCGTTAGAAGTAATTAGTGTTTTACAGTGAGAATGAAAAATTGTTGGCAATTAATGCCTTCTAGACTTTTCCAACAACAAAAAAGGACCAAACTTCAGAGGTAGTAGTTTGGAACATCTAATTTTAAATATCCAAATTTTTTTATTGACAAATAGATTATCTTTCTTTAAAATTCAGTTTATGAGCGTTCTATAATGAGAATGTAATATGGTCCGGAGTTTTTGAACATGTGTCCTTTTATCAAGTAAAAGTTTAGATAGACGAAAGTGCAAAAAACTACTACATACTCTATTTTTAATGCTCTTTCATGTCTTTTATATAACAAATGTAAGTTTATTTGTAAAACAGTGAATTTCAGAAAAAATATCAAAATCTTAAATTAGTTTCTTTTCTTACTATATATTCATTACATTTGATTAGCAATTAACTCATTTTATTAAAAATTTACTCATATTTTCAGATTGTAAAAGTTTTTGTTTTTGAATTTTTTTCCTTACAGAACTGTTTATATTTTTAGTTTTAGCTAATAAATGTCGAATGGTCCCTTCAATATCTCTATGATAACGGCCTTGACTTTGCAGTTTATTTGCATAATGAATCAAAGCAACTTGATGTTTACGTTGGAATGTTGTGCTGCCGGCTTACTCCCCCGTCCCCAAATTTAATTACATAAATTACTTTTCTATTATAAAATATTAATATTTTAAAATTAATACAATGTAAATTATATCTAAGAAATTTTCATTGGGTATTATTTGTTAACCTGTAATTAACTAATTATATATTTTTGTTGGATTCTAGGCTTAAGTCTGTCCTTAATGAGTTGAACTGATTGTTTCAGAATAAAATTCTAAAAGAAAAGACTTGACATGCAATTATTTTTTAAAATGAATTGCAACAAAATTAGAAAGGGTTAACTAATATATATATATATATTTATATAAAGTTTTCTTCTGATTAGCAAATAACTTAAAATGTAAGTTAGAAGATATTGGTAAATCACATTACAACTTGGTGGATAAAAAAGAATATATTAGAAAATCACGCAATATTTATTACTATTAATTATAGCTTAAATGCAAGTTAAGGATCTTTATAAATAGAACTTCCCACCAAGCAAAAATTGAGTTATCTTACTCTTTTTTTTATTTTCTTCCATAATTTATTTATGTTTTAGTGCATTCTAATAATTATAACCGATGTGTGAGCTATCATTTTGAACATCATATTGAATCTGACCCGACTCGATATAAATCTCTTACATCTATTCTTCATATTATTTCCAACAATTTTAAAAGCCATTTTTATTATTACACAATATGGATTTTCTTTTTCCGGTTCCAATCACCATGTGAATTTAGCTCTTGCTTTTTCTTTTTTCAGGAGTTTACGCTACAACTTTATTTAAATCCACAACTTTGACAACTTAGATAACGTGTGACTGTGACCATTATTAAAACTCTATGGTTATGTATTCCAACTAAAAATAATTATTAAGGTTTTTTTAATATATTTAAAAAGTCTCTTTCACATAATGCAATCATATTAAATATGACCCTTTTTTTGCATCGTCACCTTTGAACTTTGAAACCCAAAATGTGATAGCTCAAAATACTTAACCGGAGAAAAAGAGATATAAGACTTAAAATACAATTTTGTAGGTAGTTATATTTTTTTTAAAAAATAATTAGTATAGATGACAAAGTATATTCACACCTTTTTTCTTTTAAAAAAGAGAGAGAGAGAGAAAGGAAAGATCGGTGATTTTTTCTCTCTACCAAAGCAAGGCTGTCATCTTTATTACGTACGTCAAGGATTAGGACAAAACATACTGATGCGTTCCACGTGGAGCTGTCTTGGAGATTTTTTATTTTTATTATCATTAAAATAATCACAACAATCATAATGTGATTCCACTCATCAAAATACTAACATTCTTTCAAAAATACAGACTCGAGTAAATTCAAAAATAAAATAAAGTTTTTTTAACGAAGGTTATAAAAGTTAGGTGGCATGTGAATAATGTAAAGTGTGTCTTTTTTTAATAAATTGAAAAAGTTCCTAAAAAGTTAAAAGATAATGAGGTGAACTAGACAAAAATAAGCGCGGCCCGAATATATAAACAGAATTTTTTTTTTTGCCAGAAAAATATAAACATAATAATATACTACTACTGTTTTTCAACACCCTGTTTTAATACTCCGACCAGTTTTATTTTCATATTACCAAAATAACATGCGTTAATATCTCACAAAATAAAATAAATTGGGATCAAGAGTCATCCCTTAATATAAAATATAAAATAAACTATATTATTCATACTTTATTAATAACGTAATTCTGATATTAAAAAAGGGGTCTATAGTTTCTATATATAAAAAGCAAGTGGAGATAAATTAGTTGGGCAACTTCATTTCTTTGGCTATTGATTTTTTTTTTTCAGAGGAAAAAAAAAAAAGACTGTATTTTCAATTTTCAATGCAACTTCAGTCAAGCTGTTTTTAAATTTTGTTCAATTAACTTCAGGTTGTGGTTTAAATTAGGCAAGTTATAAATCCCTACTTTGCAACTCCAGTTTATGATTTTTCCCCTTTATAAGACATATTATGATATTATTCATACCATATGAATAGTGCTTATTAAATTTTTATACTATTTAAGGTTATTATGAGTAAGCATTTGAAGGCAAAAAAAACAAAAACAAAAGGATTATGTGTACATGTAAAAACCTTATTCTTATTATTTTAAAACATACAATCATCTTTTTATAAAATTAACAAAAAAATTTGTTATTAATATTATAACATATTTTTTAATTGATATACTTTTTACATAGGTCTAGGTTACAAAATTTCAGTCAAAGGTAAAATTTAGAAGATACCACAAAATTTTTTAAGAAAATGTTTATGCAATTTAGTTATTACTAATTAATTACTTAAAGTTTCTCCCTCGCAAGATATCTGATATAATTAATTAAAAAGAGTAGACGGATAAAAGTTTACGTTTTCCCTTAAATCATTTTAGGAAGAGCTCATTGGAGACACAACGCCACGGATACATGCTTTGCGGATCAGGAGCTTACAAAGCTTAGATGATGATGGCGGACTGGTGGGTCCCACCTCTCGTCCCTGATCCTTAGTGGGTCCCGCTTAAACTCCCACGTCTAAATGTCCTTATTGGAGCGTGTATTGCACATCCCTGGCGCGTCGCTAGATTATTCTTTCAGAGAAAAAAGTGTGAATCAAAAGGCGCAGTTAATTTTTTGGCAAAAAAAAAAAGGTGCAGTTATTTTTCAGTCCTGGCTTTCGTCGCCACACCACTCTCTCTGTGATTATACTGCTCCTGCAGAGAGTCTTGCTGTGACGGTCCTTTTTCAGAGTCTTCTCATCTCAACAGCATCGTTTTTCATAGGCTCTGGCCTGTGGTGGTTTTTAAAAGTGTGGAGAAATCAACTTGGGGAAGAAGATGGGTTCCAAAACGGTGTAAGAATCACATAGTTTCTTCACTTCTCTCACCATGAATTTGAGACAGCGTACTCTCGGCAGGCGCGGCGGTGATCGCGCACCTCCGCCGCCTCCTCCTCCTCCTGCGGGTTCAGTTTTCAACATTATACCTGTGCATGACCTCCTCATTGACCACCCCTCTCTTCGGTACCCAGAAGTGCGTGCTGCTGCTGCTGCTCTACGCACTGTGGGTGACCTTCCGAAGCCTCCTTTCATTCCATGGAGCTCTCACATGGACCTCCTTGACTTGCTCGGCAACTTCTTTGGGTTCCAGAAGGACAACGTACGGAACCAAAGGGAACATTTGGTGCTCCACCTTGCTAACTTGCAGATGCGGCTTCAACCCCCGCCAACAATCGTCGATGTCCTGGACCCCGGCGTGCTGCGTCGTTTCCAACGGAAGCTTCTTCATAATTACAATGCTTGGTGCTCTTACCTTGGATTAAAGTCCAACGTGCTGCTGTCGAAACGTCGGGACCCTACTGATCTCCGCCGTGAATTGCTGTACGTTTCGCTTTACCTTTTGATTTGGGGTGAGGCTGGAAATCTTCGCTTCACTCCTGAATGTATTTGCTACATATATCATTTCATGGCAAGGGAACTTAATTATGTTATAGACGAGCACCCAGACCCTGAAACGGGTCGTCCGTTTTTGCCCTCAATATCCGGTGAATGTGCCTTTTTGAAGTCAGTGGTGATGCCCATATATAAAACGATTAAGGAAGAGGTTGATAGTAGTAGAAATGGAAAGGCTCCACATTCGGCGTGGAGGAACTATGATGACATTAATGAATATTTCTGGAGTAGGAGGTGTTTGAAGAGATTAGGTTGGCCACTTGACTTTGAGTGTAATTTCTTTGCGACTACTCCAAAGAGCAAGCGAGTAGGGAAGACTGGATTCGTGGAGCAGAGATCTTTCTGGAATATCTATAAGAGCTTTGATAGGCTTTGGGTAATGCTCATCCTTTTCTTGCAGGCTGCCATTATTGTTGCTTGGGAGGGTACAAAATATCCGTGGGACGCATTGGGGAGAAGACATGTCCAGGCAGCGTTGTTGACTGTGTTTATCACTTGGAGTGGTCTTAGGTTGCTTCAATCAGTGCTTGATGCCGGGACTCAATATAGTTTGGTTTCAAGAGAGACCTTATGGCTTGGGGTGAGGATGGTGCTGAAGAGCATGGCTGCCATTGCGTGGACTGTTGTGTTTGGTGTGTTCTATGGAAGGATTTGGATGCAAAAGAATTCTGATAATAGGTGGTCATATGAGGCAAATCAGAGGATTATTACATTTCTTAAGGTTGTCTTTTTCTTCCTTATCCCAGAATTGTTGTCATTGGTACTATTTATTATTCCAAGGTTACGGAACTTCATTGAAGAATCAGACTGGAGGATAGCGTACGTGTGGACATGGTGGTTTTATTCCCGGATCTTTGTGGGCCGTGGTGTGAGAGAAGGGCTTGTAGATAATGTGAAATACACCGGGTTCTGGATTTTGGTTTTAGCTTCAAAATTCTCTTTCAGTTATTTTGTTCAGATCAAGCCTCTAGTTGCTCCAACGAAGGCTCTTTTGAAACTTAACCATATAAATTACAAGTGGCACGAATTTTTCAGTAACACCAACAGGACAGCAGTTGTCTTGCTATGGTTACCTGTTATGCTTATCTACTTCATGGATTTGCAGATATGGTATTCAATTTTCTCTTCCTTGTTTGGTGCAGTAATAGGCCTTTTCTCGCATTTGGGTGAAATTCGGAATACTGAACAACTCAGACTTAGATTTCAGTTCTTTGCCAGTGCACTGCAGTTCAATCTAATACCAGAGGAGCAGCCACCTAATTTGCGGTTAACGCGGATAAAGAAGTTTCGTGATGCTATCCATCGGTTGAAACTGCGATATGGGCTTGGTCAACCCTTTAAAAAGATTGAATCGAGCCAAGTGGATGCTACAAGGTTTGCCTTAATATGGAATGAGATTGTCATAACTTTTAGGGAGGAAGATCTCATCAGTGATAGGGAGCTTGAGCTCATAGAACTACCACCAAATTGTTGGAACATAAGGGTCATTCGTTGGCCGTGTTGCCTTATATGCAATGAGCTACTACTTGCCCTCAGTCAGGCAAAAGAGCTGGAAAATGAATCTGATCGGTCACTTTGGTTGAAAATATGCAACAATGAATACGGTCGTTGTGCTGTTATTGAAGCTTACGATAGCGTCAAATACTTGTTTCCTATGGTGCTTATAGATGACACAGAAGAGTTCTCTATTGTGAATAACATATTCAGGGACTTGGACCACCACATTCAGACTGGGAAGTTAACAGAAGTATATAAGTTGTCTCGGCTTCCAGAGATACATGCTAAGTTGAGTGATTTTGTTCAGCTTCTGATGCAACCTAATAGAGATATGAATACAGCTGTAAATTTGTTGCAAGCCTTGTATGAATTGTTTGTTCGTGAATTCCCAAGGGTGAAGAAGCCTACTGATCAGTTGATAGTGGAAGGTCTGGCTCCACGCAGTTCAATGGCTAACGAAGGCTTGCTTTTTGTAAATGCTATTCAGTTTCCTGATACTGGAGATGCGACATTAACTAGGCAGCTAAGAAGATTTCACACAATTCTTACTTCTAGAGACTCCATGCAAAATGTACCATTGAATCTTGAGGCAAGAAGGCGGATTGCTTTCTTTTCCAATTCTTTGTTCATGAACATGCCTCGTGCCCCCTATATTGAAAAAATGATGGCTTTTAGTGTTTTGACCCCATATTACGATGAAGATGTTTTGTATGGCAAAGAGATGCTTCGGAGGGAGAATGAGGATGGCATAACTACGTTGTTTTATCTACAGAAGATTTATGAAGATGAATGGAAAAATTTTCTAGAGCGGATGCGTAGAGAGGGTTTGAAGGAGGATGATGAAATTTGGTCAACAAAAGTTATGGATCTTCGTCTTTGGGCATCTTATAGAGGTCAAACACTATCACGCACAGTCAGGGGGATGATGTATTATTATAAGGCCCTTAAGATGCTTGCCTTTCTTGATTCAGCTTCTGAGATGGACATTGGAGAGGAATCACCAACTATTAGTTCACTTGGCTCAACAAGGCAAAATAGTGGTTTGACTGGCCAAAACCAAAATGGGCCTCCCTCTCTACGAAGTCTTAGAAGGGCAGATAGTGGTGTGGTCTCGTTGTTCCAGGGGCATGAATATGGGAGTGCGCTGATGAAGTTTACATATGTGGTGGCTTGCCAAGTTTATGGGCAGCACAAGGCAGCAAAAGATCATCGTGCTGAAGAGATTTTTTATTTGATGAAAAATAATGAGGCCCTTCGGGTAGCATATGTTGATGAGGTGTCTTTGGGGAGTGATGAAACTGAATATTACTCTGTTCTTGTGAAGTTTGATCAGCAGTTACAGCGGGAGGTGGAGATCTTTCGCATTAGGTTGCCAGGTCCCTTAAAACTTGGAGAAGGAAAACCTGAGAATCAGAACCATGCCATCATTTTTACCCGGGGCGATGCAGTTCAGACCATTGATATGAATCAAGACAATCATTTTGAAGAGGCTCTCAAAATGCGGAATCTGTTGCAGGAGTTTAATGCCTATTATGGTATTAGGAGGCCAACCATTTTAGGGGTTCGAGAGGATATTTTTACAGGGTCTGTTTCCTCCCTTGCTTGGTTCATGTCTGCTCAAGAAACAAGTTTTGTGACCTTGGGTCAACGTGTTTTGGCTAATCCTTTGAAAGTGCGAATGCATTATGGTCACCCAGATGTGTTTGACAGATTCTGGTTCCTGAGCCGTGGTGGAGTGAGCAAGGCCTCTAGAGTGATCAACATTAGTGAAGATATTTTTGCTGGATTCAATTGCACCCTTCGAGGGGGCAATGTGACACATCATGAATATATACAGGTAGGCAAAGGAAGAGATGTTGGCTTGAATCAGATAGCGATGTTTGAGGCCAAGGTCTCTAGTGGCAATGGTGAACAGGTTCTGAGCAGAGATGTGTATCGCTTAGGCCATAGACTGGACTTCTTTCGCATGATTTCAGTTTTCTACACAACTGTAGGTTTTTACTTCAACTCCATGGTTATAGTACTGACTGTATATTCCTTTCTATGGGGTCGTCTTTATATGGCTCTCAGTGGCATTGAGCAGACAATCAAGAAAAGTGCTTCTGCTACAAACAATGAGGTAGTCTTTGAGTTCACATTCCCTACTCCTACTGCCATACATGAAGCCAGTACAAGCGCAGCCCGTGATGAACCAGAACACCGGAAAGCTTTCTGTGAGGAGCAGGAGACCGTGAAGCTCATTGTAGCTGAGATTGAGGAGAAGATTGCTGATGTTCTCAACGTTTTCGATGACTGGGTACGTAAAAGAGCCAAACTCCGATTTGGTCATCTCCATCATTAAGCAGGAGAACTTCATCTTAGGGTATGCCAACACAAATGATGTCTCTAAGGCTCTGGAAAGACGAAGCTATATTGCTGACAGGTGTCGGGAGCAATACATCAATAATTTTCTGAAGGACATGGAAGATAACCT
>JBAGKO010000015.1:17132618-17159021 GCA_037177275.1 Acacia concinna | reverse complement strand
CGATCTAATCAGCAGTTTATCATCCAGCTTGGTCTTTTCACTGCACTCCCAATGATTGTTGAGAATACTCTTGAGCATGGTTTCCTTAGAGCAGTATGGGATTTCTTGACTATGCAGTTGGAACTTGCATCATTTTTCTATACGTTTTCTTTAGGAACTCATGCACATTTCTTTGGCCGGACTATTCTTCATGGTGGGGCAAAGTACCGAGCCACAGGACGTGGTTTTGTGGTTGAGCACAAGAGCTTTGCTGAGAACTATCGGCTTTATGCTCGGAGCCATTTTGTGAAGGCTATTGAACTTGGAGTTATTTTGATTGTTTATACTTCTCATAGTCCCTTAAATAAGGATACTTTTGTATTCATCGCAATGACAATCTCAAGTTGGTTTCTTGTAGTTTCATGGATAATGTCACCTTTTATCTTCAATCCCTCTGGATTTGATTGGTTGAAGACTGTATATGACTTCAATGATTTCATGAATTGGCTTTGGTATCCGGGTGGGATGTTCCAAAAGGCAGAACAAAGCTGGGAAACATGGTGGTATGAAGAGCAAGAACATTTGAAAACAACAGGTATATGGGGAAAGCTGTTGGAAATCATTTTAGATCTTCGTTTCTTCTTCTTTCAGTATGGCATTGTCTACCACTTGGATATCGCAAATCGCAGTACCAGTATCAGTGTTTACTTGCTGTCTTGGGTGTGCTTGTTTGTGATCATCGGTATTTCTATCATTGTAGCTTATGCACGGATTAAATATGCTACAAAGGAGCACATATATTATCGGCTAGTTCAACTTATTGTGATTGTGGTCACAGTTCTTGTCATTGTTCTCCTTTTGAAGTTCACCCATTTTGAATTTATTGATCTTCTGAAAGGCATATTGGCATTCATTCCCACAGGCTGGGGAATGATTTTAATATCCCAAGTTCTAAGGCCTTTTCTTCAATCAACTGTTATGTGGGATGCTGTTGTTTCCTTGGCTAGGATATATGATCTGTTGATTGGGGTTATTGTTATGGCTCCTGTAGCGATGCTCTCATGGTTGCCTGGATTTCAATCAATGCAAACTAGGATCCTCTTTAATGAAGCTTTCAGCAGGGGCCTCCAGATATCCCGAATAATTACTGGCAAGAAGTCTGCTTAACATGTGACTTGAGGTAATTACGCCCTTCCCCCTCCTTTAACCGTGATTGATTGACTGGCAAGCCACTTATTGGTTTTACATCTAGGGCTGGTGGACCTTCCACTTTGAATAATACGCTCTATGTAAAGTTGCTCCTATATTGTAAAATGCATGTCAGTTTGGCTACTGTGTATGCTCATAGATAATATGTACTCGTAGGTAATTCTGCCGAAATGCATCTGTACATTCCCAGGTTATGGACCCTGCAACTCATTAATGGACGACGAACACTAGTTATAGACCCAAGTATGAGGACCCTCAGTACTAGAAGCTCTTTATATTATCATGGCGGATGGATGACTGCTGATAAATCCATGTACATATTAGAAGAGATAAACTGCTTTCTTAGTACTACTTTATTGCTATCTAAGTTGCCACCTCACCTTTTACATGATCTGAATCTCAAACTCAGATAATGCAACAGTCTGTGCAGACTAATTTTAGTTGACGTTTGATCTTGGGATGTGCTAGTTTCTTTGTATAGTCATAATTTTAACAACAGTACTCTGCTGGGATTCTTTCTCACAGCAACAATATTTTGCTATACTTATTATGTTTCAAAGCAGTCAATGGTAGGACAAGATGGCCGGCTTGTAAAATTAATATAAAACCTGCGTTCCTTAGATTTGAGTATAGCATCTGTTTAACTTAATTATTCTGTTAGATTAGAACTAATTTATATGCTACTCCAAATAGATTGAAGCTTGGTTTCAGTGGTAACTAGGTAGACTACGAGCTGTGTTCAGTTTCACGTTGGAAACCACTGAAACCATGGTTTTGGTGGTGTTTAAAATGAAACCTAAACATGCACTACATGGTGAATGTTTACCAGGTTTTGAGCCTCTTGCAGTTACTGTAGATTTGTAGTGATTCTCTTTGCCCCTAGTCCCCTAGTAACTTCTGTGCTGAAGAACGTTGATTGTTTGTATCATATGTGCTTCTTCTTGATCTAATGTTTAAATTACTCATTCAAATTTTCCTCTCGTTTTCAGGTTATGTTCATAAAAAACTAAGTATAGTCCTCTTTCTCGCATGTGACTGGCCTATGCATGTCTCCTTATCAGTGAATCTTTAAAGCAGGGAGGCAGATTTTGACTTGTCCGCATGTTTTCCTGTTGCTGCTTCAGATGACTTGTCTTTAGTGTACATAGTAATGGAGGAACATAAGATGATTTGCCCATATTTTTCATCAACGGACGACTAGCTGCACAACTTGTCCGTTACCCTCTAACTAACTACACAATGCCCACTGATTTTCTAGGCTCAAGGTTATTTGTTAGCATTTTGCCCTGTTGAAGTTTGTAAAGCCTTGCCCTTTGGACGCTTTTGAATACTTTATGTAATAGGAAACCACCTGAACTTTCGTTTTCTCTTGTGTAATTCAATTTGTCAGGTGCAATTTTGGGTTAACTCGTGGACATATTGCACTCGAACATGCTTGTTTTATCTCCTATGAAATTCCCACTAATGCTCTTAGTTCAAGTTTACCTTATGAGTATACTGCTCTCTGTTTAGTACTTTTAGTTTACTTTCTGAACTGACTACTGTACATCAGCACATGAAAGAAGCACATAAATTTTCTCTACCGACGTAGTTTAACTTGGCTTTCTCTACTGTACATCATTACATGCAAGGAAACCACCTAAATTTTATCATTTTTCAATTCTAACGTCGTAATTCAGCTGCTGTTGTAGTTTCGTACTATTTGCTCCATGGTTTTGCTCAAGGTCGTGTTGCACTTGAACATGCCAGTTCTGAGCCACTAAAACAAGGCCACAAGCCGTTGATGTGTGTTTGTGTTCATTTGTTAACGACATTTTTTAACTCTCTGAGAGTTGCTCGTGAAAGAGCTTTAAAATATCAATATCTGAAGGTATAGATCTGGTATTGCAGTTTACGACTTCGGGGCTCAATGACAAAAGAGTTGCAAGCATATAATTATTTTGCACAATACAATTTATATCACAAATCTTCGTTACCTATAACAGGCACTTTCTCATATGAAGAACTTTCTCTGAATCGCTTTGGAAGAATAAACCGGCCGCCAAACTTCTGTTGAAGGTATATCAAGAGAGAAAACAGAAGTCCACAGAATGGTATTATGATGTCCCAAGCTGTGGAATACAAATCCATCCTATGATTTGCATATATGTAGGATAAATCAAGGTACCATGCAGAACTGTGAGCTCTGTAAAGATCATAAGCATGGGGCAGGACTCGAATAATAGTCATTCCAACATAAAAAGATGGTGCAAGAGCCTTTCCTTCCGAGTTAAAGAATATGTTGAATAGTATCTGTGGAAGAAGAAAACCGTCCAGGAGCAAGCCGGCTAAAGATTTGAGATCCTCCCAGAAGGAAGGGGGTCTCAAAGAAAGTTGTCCACTGGATCGGTGACGTGATAGTCGGAATGGCTTGAATTTTTTCAGCTGGGAATTCTTCCATCTGTTCACCAACCATGCTGTCAATCCACCGACAAGATAAAGAGGCAGAGTCACAAAGAGGACCTTTTTCTCAGAAACCCAGCAACTCGGCTGGCTTCTCTCACCCTTTCTTGAAGACCAAGTCAACTGGAGAAGACGCAGCTCCAGGAGGAAAGCTAACATCGTTACCATCCTTATGATTACTTCATTCACCTCAAGCCAACCTCCATTTCCAAGAAAAACATTCTGTTGCCTGTGGTTTCCCAATATCAAGGCCTCGAAGTTCAACAGCAGTGGAATAAAGTGCCGTTGAGTAAGAAGGATAAGCATCAAAATGCTTATGTAAGGTGGCACATCTGGATGCTTTTTCATGTAAAGAAGTTGAAGTACTACAAACACACAAGCAAGTGTGTTCGATATCAATAACAAAATGATTTCAAAATCCATTCTCCAAATGGATGCTTCCACTTGATTGGTGTAAATAGAAAATGAGAACAACTGCAGGGGCTCAAAATAATATGGATCAGATTTATCTCTTTTGCTCTTTACGGTTCCACTAATGTATTCACTAACCTTTGCATTCATCGGAGGAAACTGGATATTAATCAAAAGCTCACAATCCAGTGATTCATTCTTCATCATTTGCTTGTCAGTTGATATCAGATTCTGGCATCCTACCATACACAGAAGACCTGTATTGCTATTGTATATTCCTTCAGCAAAAATAACAACTTCTTTGGCTGAGGTACCCTCATTATCAAACTTCAAATCATCTGATGGCTTGAAGCTCATCGTGTAGCTGATATTCAACAAATTGCCGTGATTATCAAATTCAGCCATATGTAATTTTGGGCTGTCCCTTGTCAACACAAGTGAACCCCCATAAAATCTATTGTCATAAATCTGATCACTAACAAATAGTGGTGATGAGTAACCCTGTGCTACTTGTCCTTTGCCGTTTCTCACTGACATGCTAAAACTCATATCAGAAGATTTTCCATCTGGATACATCTTTCCCTTCCCTTGAACTGTCTTATCTTCTGTACAAGATTTTCTTACTTTATCAATTTCAGTATATTTATACTGAAAACTAAGGGGAAGTCTTTGAACCTTTGAGGAGCTCTGAAATTCAATTTTACTGAATTGGCCAGACTCATCAACCGCTTTATTGCTCCAAATTTGACCCAGAATAGCACTTCTATTTCTTAAAGACAAAACTGAAGGGAATTTCAGTGTGAGCTTAATTGAGCAATCTCCGACATAAGCGCTGGTGAATGATTCTGAAAAGTTCAAGATTCGGCATGCAACAGCACAAAGTTGGTTCTTTTTCTCATCCCATGTTCCCTCAGATATTAGTGTTGAATTAGGATTAAATGGAAACACGGTATCCTGATAAGTGGGATCAGGAAAACCCAATAACATCTGAACCTTTTGCCTTTCTGCACATCGAACGCCATAAAAATGCATAAACCTGGGTAAATATTCAGCATTCATGCCAAGAGGATTGCAATCATCACCATGACAGTTACTCTCATATTTCAGTTCGAATAAATTTGTGCGTTTATTAAATACAGCACAGGCACCTTGACTGAAGTTGTTGAGGGGTAAACCTTCAGCATCTGCTTCAGCTAAACAGCCAATATCATTATCCTTCCCCCCAATACTATATTCATAATTTGAATTCTGAGATAAAGCAATTATTGAAATGGGCTCGAAGTGAAGTTGGTTGCTCTGGTCATCAATGCTTTCAAGAGTCCCGTTAATGAAGCTACTGAAAATGCTCGATACGATCGGGTAATTAAGCTTAAGAATAACATTTCTTACTTTACCATTACCATGCGAATCCGTTCCAATCATACAAAGCTTCCCAGAAGATTCAGACCACAGTCCACGCAGCACAAAGTCTATACCTGCTCTCCAATGCGTTATTCTAGGTCGCCGGAAAGCTTGTCCTCGCATCTTTTGGAAATGATTCTGTACTGGCTGCATTTCTCGATTCCAGATACGCAACTGCCCTTGCACTTCATATACGCCATCTTTCCCTGTTTCATGAACAGACTGAACCATAAACCATGTATGCCTACCGGCGGAATGTGCGGTTTTATTCATAAGTCGATCCCCACCGGAGAAGTACCCATATTGAAACCGAAGCAGCTTAGCGATACCAGGGACACCGCCAGCATGAGGCTGCAACGCAGCAATGGGGACAATTTGGCTGCAGAGGCGAGTATATGCATTCTCAAAATTCGAATCTGAGAATGTGAATGCTACAGAGCAAAAGTTGCATATGAAGAAGAAGATAAAGAAGATATTTAATGAAGACTGAAGGGTTTTTGAAGGGTTTGCGAGAAATAATGGCCCAAGACCGGAAGCATGAGATCGCCGCAATGGAGAAGGAGGTGAATCGAACTCCATGGATGACAATGAAACTGATGGACTGCGTCAAATCAGACAATTGATATCGAATCTTCTAGGGTTGGCATATCTGCATTGAGATCGAAGCCTGAAGAATCCCCGCGTTTAACGTGAAGCGCAATTGTTAATTGCTGAGAATCCTGAAATCACAGCTCTCAGCTCTGACGCTCTGTAGTCCATACTCTATAGCATATTCATCCTTCTGTTGGCTGGCGGTTTTGATATTTTTTTCTAATTACTTTTCTTATAAAGCAAACAAAAGTTTGGGAAAATGTCAGAAAAAATTAGGAAAATAGATATAGAATGGATTAGAACTATGAAATTCAGAAATCTTAAATCAGTTCTTTTTGTATTTTTTTTCTGAAATTATGAAAATACCATTAAATTTTAACAACACGAAGCTTTTAATTTATAATAAAACTATCTCAATTAACAGCACCAAAATATTTAAATACTACGTATTTACGCTGTGAGTTGTTGTGATGATGTTATTAGATATAGTATTATTGTAAATTAAGAGCATCATGTTGTTAAAATTCAGTGACATTTTCATAATTTTAAAAAAAACAAAAAAGCCTTATTACTTATTTCTTTAATCTTTTTCTGAGATTTCCTTAAAAAGTTTCTTGCTTTCTTTTTCTTTCTTTTATATCATGATTGTTTTTAGTCGGTTCTAATTTTAATAATCTTTTTTATGAGATCTGGGAATGATGCATACCAAAAAAGTTAATGAGCATGTAAAAAATAGTTTAAGGTGATAAAAAAAATTTGAATACATTGCACAGTTGTACTGAAAAAAAAGACAATATTTACCTCAAATTCTTTTTATTTCAAGTTATCTAACAGTACATGTTCCTGTGACATATATGTCGACACATCACTGTATGTGATGGGAGAAGTTAATACATATAAAGAAATTCAATAAAAGATGTTCAACGTTGAATATTGATCTCTTAATTAAAAAGAAGTAAAGAAGATTAGAATGAGTATTTACTTACTTAAAGTTCTTTATATACACCATGTCAACTTCTCTAATAATACATGTTAATGTGACCCCTTGTAACATGTGAATATAATGGATATAAGGAAATTCGACTTTAAGTATTTTTAATGTTGAATATTGATGTCTTTATAAGAAAAACAAAATTAGAATGAGTATTTATGTGTTGCTTTTAAAACACTTTTTTCCTTGATGTGGAAACCAGAACAAAACAGATCTCTCGTTTCCAAAGCTTTCTTTTCGTTTGAACCTTCATTTTTTTTTAGAGAATTTTAAAAATAGAGCAGGAAAATAAGTAAATTTCATATCAAAGCTACAAAATGCGGAAATTTCAGATAATGTATTTTGTAATTTTTTTTTAAATTACGAAAATATCACTGAATTTTAACAATACGAGTATCTTAATTCACAATAAGAATATCTCAATTAACAATAACAGTACAACAACTCATAGCATAAATATGTAGTACATAAATATTTATATTATTATTAATTAAGATGCTCTTATAAATTAAGATACTTGTTGTTAAAATCTAGTGATATTTTCGTAATTTCACAAGAAATTATAAAATGCCTTATAAAATTTCTACGTTTCATAGCTCTGATATAGAATTTAGCTATTTTCCTGATCTTTTTAAAATTCTCTTCTTTTTTTCACCCTCCCTTTTCCTCAGCCGAGAGTCTTCCTAGTAAATACTCTCTCTGCTTACTGCTATAGTATCAATATAACCTTGACTCGTTTTATGTTCAGACTATTTCCTGTAAGTGCTTTCATCTTTCTTTTACTTTTTCATTAGTACTTCTTATATGTATTATGTAAAACATTTCTAACTTAAAATCATCTTGTCTTGTTAAAAATGGCGACACTTTCCGTTTTAATAGATTCTATATTTTTATATTATTTATTTATCATTTTATATTATTGGACAAAAAAGTCAATATGATCAACGTTAGTTGATAATGCCAACAAATTTCATTAAATAATGGTTCATCCGAAATATTTTAAACAAAGGGTATCTTTATATATATATAATAACAAGTATCATATGGCTATTCTAGCGTAATACACGGCTAGAGCCCAAGTCTTCCTCAATTATAGAAACTAAGTCGATAGGTGAAGTAGTCAATAATGTAGTCCATTCCAAGCAGATAAAGCTTGTTTTGCCAACAGGTCTGCAGCTTTGTTCACATGACCAGGAACATGACAAACTTCAACATCTCAATCATTGTCCGGAAGTGCTCTAACTTCAATGATGAGTATAAATTTAGGATGAATATTCTCTTATTTTTGCTGCATCAATTGTGCCACTTCTAAAGCATCAGATTCAAGGATAACCCGTCTAAGACCTTAGTCTCAAGCCAGTTTTAGTCCTAATATGCATGCCCTCAATTCTGTAATTAAGTTATCTCCTCAATTATCATTAAACACAAAGCACCCAATATACTTGTCAGAGTCATTTTTGAAAAGTCCTCCTCATCCGATTTATTAGGTGCCACAAAAGAACCATCAACATTAATTTTAGTTCAATCCTTTGGAGGTGGATTCCAGCAACCTAATCGATCTACAACCAGATGCTCATTTATATTTACTCCCTTTAAGTTTCTCTGTGTCTTCCTGATAGCTTCAAGGATTGAATAAACTTGGTACTTTAAACTCTCATTAGTTATGAGTTTACTTTCAAAACTTCATGTATTTCTGTGCTTCCAGAGCAACCAATATATAGTAGCGAAGAAGGCACTCCAATTAGCAAATTGGCTGTTATCCTTTTTACAAATATTTCGTTGAAGCCAAGTATTGTGATTAAGTGAAAAGAAAACTCTTTGCTGTGAAATAGGCACCATTTCTTGCCAAAGCTTTTTTATTTCCAGACAATCCCTTAGACCATGCAATAAGGTTTTAGATCCGTGGTTGCACCACGTACAACTATACTCAGCACATAATCCACACTTATATCTCTCCTCATTCGTAAGTAGCCGGTTAGGTAGCGACAACAAAATAAAGTTGCGACACCTTTGAATGGTGTCCAACTTCTGCACCTTATTCCAAGTGAAATCATTATGCTCCTGCTTTATCACAATCGCCTTGTAAGCTTACTGAATTGAAAATGATCCACTTCTGTCATGTTCCCATGAAACCCGTCTCAATTCTTCATTACCACACAACCTTTACGAACATGCTTCTAAGACTTCTTGATTATGGATCGTGTTTGGTCCCAGTGCTTCAACATTAATGCGCGGAAGCAAATCATCACTACATTTATACTTACTCCACACTACCCATACCCATAAATCATTTTGTTTATTAACAAGATTCCATCCAAGCAAAGGGTATCTTTGGTTCATGTTAACAACCTAAAACTATCGTATAGGAAACAAATATCCTCTTAAACATTTTCATAAGTTTAACTACATTATATAAGTTTAAAAAAATTAGTTATTTCTCATAAAGTTTTATATTACTGTTAATAAAAGTCATTTATTAAAAATAAATTTGAACTAGTTATGAATTTTTTTAATGATACTAAATAACAAAATTAATTCTCCCTCCGTTCCTTTATATAAGATCCTTTTAATTAAATTACAGATTAAAATTAGTTAAAAGTAACCAATATACTAACAATGGACTTTTTTTTTTAAGTATATCCTTAGTTATAATGGAGCAAAAGAGGAAATAACAGTTAAAAAAAAGATGAAAGAGAATTCATGACAATAGCATTAATTAGTAGTAAAATTAGTACAAAAACTTTTAAAGTTGAGATAACCAGATCTTATAAAAGGATACGAACTTATAAAAAGTTAGAAGAAAGTACTTTAGATAATACTACCTCTAGTCCTTTTTATAAAATTCTTTTAACTTGCGACATTTTAAGAAATTAGTTAAAATCTCTCTCTCTCTCTCTCTCTCTCTCGATACATCAAATTTTAGGTAGGGGGTCGGACTCACCTACGATCTAAGGGCAGGGAGAAATCTCCATTCTTCTTAGATAATATCAATATTGGGCAGTACGAGCCATCAATTATCCTAAGGTGTTAACCTAAGCACCCTAGAGTTAAGATGTCTCTTCCAGCGCTTTAACTGGAACCACAACTAAGTGACATTCTCCAGGATCAAACTCCCTCCATGTTGTTAGAAAGTTTGACCCCTTTGCCAGTTGAACCTAAAGATGAGGGGTAAAATCTCTCTCTCTCTCTCTCTCAATAGGTAAAAATGAGAAATAAGCACTAATTACTCAGTCTACTTCTTATATTTTAGACTAAAATTTTCTTCCACAAGGCTTCTTATTCTAAAGATAGGAGTAGCACTAGGAATCAAAACTGGCCCTTCAAGAGCTGGCCTGTTAAAGCCTAACTTTAAAAAAAAACACATGTTTTTTAAAGCTCAGCCATACAGGGTCAGAAGCATTTTAAACATTTTTTCAACATGTTCTAAAGAAAAAAAATTAGTAAATTACAACAATTAAAATCATAATGTGACACATAAATTGTGTCAACATAAAGCTTAAATTTTACGCAGTATATAAGTAGACAACAAACAAAAAACATAATTTAAGGTATATAATTGTCATGTGTCAATAGATTACAAATATAAATAACACACACAAAACATAAAAAACCAAACACTATCACTAAGCAATATGAGGATAACTATCATTTTCCTCTTCTCCACTATGGCTCCTACATTTCAGATTGCAACTCACAAGCTTGCAGCTTGGTGTGTGTCTAATCACTCTGGTGCCTGTCATAACTCGTCTCATCAGTCCGTGTAAGTGTGTGAACATGTGTGGTGTGTGGTGTGTGGTGTGAGGTATGGTGTGTGGTAGGGGTGTTCATAAAGACTAGAGGCCCGGTATACCCCCTATGCCGATCAAAAAATAGCCCTACCCAGCCAAAAAAAAAATGGTCACATTCGGGCTAAGCATTTTTGCTAGTAGGGCTGGGCATCAGGCAGGGTATGCTGCCCTGCCCGGTATATATATAATTTATTTATTTTTATATGATTAGATTATATTATATACAAATATATTATATTTTTTCATCTCATATATAAAAATTATGTAAATATATGTTTATCATATAAAGAAAAAAGTAATTCTTGTCTGGACAAATTGGAAGACTAAGCCCTATTCCCCTTTCTCATATTTACCCTAGTTGCCACACAAAATCTCTCAGCCTCTCCTCATTTGTCACTTCACTTCTTGAGAGAAATGAGCACTAGCATGTAAGTGAAGCATGATAAGTATTAGGGTCAAGCAAAAAATATAAATCCATTGCTATTTGTAGCTGTCATTTTAGATCCTCGGTATAAACTAGCCTATATGAATCATATGTTTGATGTCCTTCACAATGACCCTGAAGTATGCTTGCTTATGAAGGAAAGGGTCAAAGACTGTTTGTATCGGTTGTTTAATGAGTACTTCGCAGGGGTTTCTATTGAATCAAGAGGTGCCTCAACAAGTACAGCAGATGCAACTTCATTGCTATCATTTGATGATGATGATGAAGGAGATCCTGGTCATAAATGGTTAGAAACTATGAAACAAAGAACATCAATCAATCCTCAAACTGAGTTAGATAGATATTTTACAACCGACTCAAGAGATGAAATCCCTTTTGCATATGAGTTTGAGATACTCTCATAGTGGAAAACTAATTCTAAAAAATATAAAATTCTGTCCCACACAACCCATGATGTATTAGCTATCCAGTTTCCACATTGGCTTCTAAGTCTGCCTTTAGCATAGGAGGACGTGTCGTTGATCATTATAAGAGCTCTCTATCTCCAAAAATGACAGAAGCATTGATTTGTTGCCAAAATTGGTACAATCTGGGCAATCTATCTCTGAATTTGTTGACAAGCTTCACGAGTTCAATAATTTTGATGAGAGTGAAAATGCCATTCAGCTTGCAAGTAAGCTTTAATTCGCTTATCAAAAAAAATTTCACACACATGAATATAGATATTATCTCTGAATTTGTAATGCAATTGTTGTTTGATTTTCTTCCTAGATGCTTCACTTGGATAGGGGAGAATGTTATGGGGCTAATGGTGGCTAAAGTTGGTAATTTGCATTTTGAAACCTTTAAACTAAGGCTGAAAGCCTATAGTTATCTTTCACTTGTACATGTAATAATATCCTCACTTATTTTTACTTGTAGGTAATTTCAGATAATTTTATATGTTTCATCCTTTTGACAATTATGGGACCTTGATGTAGCTACTTTGATAATTTCAAGGCTTTTATTACAATTTTTTGATGCCTTGTATTTAATGAATTATGGATGTTATTTAATTCAACTATGGGCATTTGACTATTTGTTAAGACATATGATAATTTTATGTTTTTAATTTTCAAGACTTTAAGTTGTAGACTTATTTTGAAATATTTCCAAGTGAAGAATTATATATTACATTTCATGTTTAAAATATTATTTATTAGGTATGATTGAAGTTGGTTTTTTTTTTAAACCATAAAATGTGACAGGTATTACCATTTGGGCAGGGAAGCCTGCTACATTATTACCCAGCCTGAAATTGTTAGGGCTTCTATCGAGTAGGGTTAGGCATCGAGCTGCATTTTGCAACCTAATGATCCTTCGTATAGGGCAGCGAGCATGGGGCATGCCCTACCGATGTACACCCCTAGGTGTGGTGTGGGTGTGTCAGCGTGTGTGTTCACTATTGTCTTGTTGGGTAATGGCCTAATGGGTTAGAACTTTGCTCAAAATAAATTATGCAAAGTATATAAAAAAAATTAAAAGGCCCAAGGCCGGCCCTTTTAAGCCTAAGGCCCTAAGACCAGCCTGATTCCATTTTCACCCTTCAAAATACAAGCCAAACACTTGACTTAAACTGGGTTAAAAGGGCCAGTCCGATGAGTTCGGCCCATTTTCGTTACTCTAGACAGGAGGGACTGCACGTAAATGAAAAAAGGTACGATTATTACCTTGGAGCGCCAATCACTCCAAATTTGTCAGTTATAAGGAACAAATGTTGCAAGTAACCGCCCTATTATTCTGTTTCAAACCTCATACCATTTTACATTTGAACTTTGAAAGCCATATTATACGACATACGAACAAGGTTTGATACCACAACATCAAACAACACAAAACCCAACCCCACAAAGACACAACATAACACTTGTGTTTGAACAATCATACATAGGATATCATACAGAAGGTAGAAGACCTCTTATTTATATCACACATGGTTCCAGTGTTTTGGTTTGAAAGCTTGGCAGTAACTTGCAACTTACTAGGACACTTGCTATATCTTGTAAGAGTCTCTCTCCATACCAGAGTAAAGAAAGAAAGAGAGAGGAAGGGTGTGCCCACATGGGTGAGTCCTATTGAAATCTACCACTGCTCTTCCTCTCTCTCACTTCCATGGAAGAGGATCCATGAGAATTACTTCTGCAACTGAACAAACTGGCTGCGATCAATTCCTTTATCAGAAAAAGCCTCGACGAGCTTGGGGAAGACCTTAGCAAGCATGATTTTGAAGCCTGTAGAAGTTCCCTTCTGATTTTGGGGCATGTCTTTTCCACATTCTAAAGCACATCCAATGGCAGCGCCTTCGCTATACGCCTCACAAGCCAGAAGTATGTGTTGCGAACGTTGGCTGAAGTGCTCTTCTACAAGTAACTCAAAATGCTGCAATAGGCACATCAGTGTTAGTGACAAATCCAAATCGAAGCATTTATTGTCACTATCAAACTGCTAATGATTAAACTAATCAAATAGGGGTCCAAGGATAACAATTTTTAATCTGACCAGAACTTTATAGAGTCTAAGATTTCCAGGGAAGTAACATGTCTTTGCAATTTTCATTACCAAAATGGCCCTCTATGAGAAGTCATAGATTCCATATGGATAGTCATGTTTGATGTTGTGTATGAATCAACATACACATCATGTGACCAATATGCCATGTGACTATCATCAAATTTTGTCTACTCTTCCTAGCTCATTACTGAAGTAGGTGTGACAAAAGACAAAAACCTAAGAAGTAGTCATTTCACCTTGGGTGGCTTTCTCAGTAGATAAAGCATTGATTTGCAGGTGACAAGGAAAGCATTTTCATTGTAGCTCACTGAGTTCTTCTCTCCTTCGGCTCTGCCAATCTGCTGGTCATATCCAGCCTCATTGAAATAAGGCTTTTCATTGAGGACAAGGGCCTGCAGAGAGAGAAGGACTTGAAGAATTGTGGAGGCCCCTGGGTTCCACATTTCACTGCCTGTACCAGTCCAAGTATTCAGGAGGCTTAGACAGACATTTCCTGATTCATACAAATTAGGGTTTAATCTGAGACCGCCCGAATGGTAGTGCACCATCTGCAGGGGATTTCAAATGTCAGTAAGGGAGTTTCTTGAGATAAAAGTATGCAACTCTGTATGAGACTAACAGCAAAATTTTCAAAAAAAAAAAAGGCATCATGAATGAAAAGAATTGACCAAGCATTGCAAAATTGAATTAAAAAACTTACAGGTGGTTCATTAGGATACTCCGGAGGGAAACAAACATCAAAGAAGAATAAGCCATCATGATAAGGAGTTCCAGGGGCACCAACAATTGCAGCTCGCAGGAGATCCATTCTTTCTTCAAACACACGGACATAAATAGTTTCTGTTCAGACAAATAAAAGCAGTGTAAGTGCATTTACAGAAAGAAATTTACACCATAAAAGTATTAGCAGAAATTTCCATCATACTGAGAAAATTTTAACAAGCAAATCAGCCCATTAATGTTCAGGCTTTCTTTTCAATTTTTTTAAATCTTCAATGACCAACAAAGCTTGGATAGTTTTAATTAAATTTAATTTATGGATTCCGACTCTTGAAAGATGGCATTTCAATACTTTTCCTGTTTATCTTTATAAAGACCATCACCTTAGTCTTAACTTTGTTGTTATCCACTCATCCTAAGAATCAATTAATAAAACGGGCCATGCTTCTATTCCCCCAATTCAAAACAATCTTCTTTCCAGATTAGCAAGCAGTGGGTCCCATGCAACTGCATGGAAACCTGTGCCAGACACTCAAATTTAAAGAAGAAAATCTTGGAAAAAAAACAAAAAGGAGCCATAAGCAACCCGAAATGGAATTACATTATTATGGCTCATCAACTAAGTTTGAATTTGGTCAAACAAAAAACAAATCTGTGAGATACATGCGACAATGTGGTTCAGACAAAATAAGGAAAATTGCGAACCTGGAAGATTTCTCTCTAGGATGCTCCATTCTTGCTGAATCCTTTTCACCCACCCTCTTTTAACCTATTAAAAGAAAACAAGGAGAGGGGAAAAAAATTAACCGATGTTACCAATGCCCTCATAAACTTTGGATGAATCAAGTACTAACCTGAGATAATGCCAACCCTTTTTTCTCGTCAAAGTGGTGGTCTGAGCAATTATCTATTATATCAAACTGCTTAAACCGATCTGAATTGTTGCTATTGGAAGAAAATGGAAGATCTTTCCTCTCAGAAAATATAGTAACATGCTGATCTGGGGTCATGTCTTCAGTAGACAGAAACTCACTCATTGAATTTGCTTCAGTGCAGAGTTCAACAGTTTCTGAAACTTCTTTCTTGCTAAGACTTTCAGATTGATTTCCCTCTTCCGTTGTGGGGATTAAAGAAACTGCTGGTGAAAGTGATGTTACACCAAATGTCTGAAAAATGCCAGCCTTAATGCTGGAGAAAATTTCAATGGCAGCTCGAGGAAGGGAAAAGGTACTACATTCCCCTGGATGCCTATCAGCATTCACTCTATCACCATCAAAATCTAACAGGCCCTGACCATCAAAGTGATAATCAGTTTATGATTAGATAATTGCATTTGATAGGCCCCTAGTTTTCAAGGATTTATCAATTAGCAAACCTTTCAAACTTCAACTAATTTTTGTGAACATCAATAACTAATTTTTTTTTTTAAAAAAAGAGAGTTTTTCATTTCTTGTAATTTTGCTGGCTACTAACACCTAGATTTTTTCTGAGATGTACGTATTTCTAGTTAATTTGACACTACACATTTTAAATCATTATATGAGAATTCACTTGACACACATGTGGATGAACAGAGAGATGCAAACGCCAATACACACAAAAAGGGGCTCACCTTTCCCTTTTTGTCAGAAGTTAGATTTCCATTATCGGTTATCTCTTGAGTCAACTCCCCAATATCTGCTTCATTTGGAACAGGGGTTTCAGTTGAACCTTCATGCTTATCAATTCGAAAGATTTCATGAGGCGCAACCTGTTCAGAAAAATAATCACATAGGCATGAGGATTTCCAGTATACGAAAATCAACAACACAGATCAGAACTACAAAAAATCAAGAATTTTCTTGAAAGGCTGATGCCAGCATCCAAAGAAAATATTCTAGATGCCAGATGTAATTGTCAGCATCATCAAATATATCCACTGCAGTGCAACTTAAGTGATTGTATATTATTGTGACTGTTACTACCAAAAGCAAATTGTCACCGAGTTGATGCAGTGCTCTATTATATTCCAGGTTGATGGAAAATGATATACAAATTAGAAGCTACAAGTCAACCCAGGTTTCAATTTTAAAAGATTAAATATGTGTTTGAAAAGAATGAGGAATATCAGAAAGCTTATAAGATTACGTTATTCTTGATTTAAATATGTCTCTAAACAATGCAAGCAGCAACCATTAACAACATATTGAGCACAGAAATAAGATGTCATCCATACCTTGGTTGTTAGACCAGTAGCCCATTTCACCTCTACGGAACCATCTTTGAAACCAATAACGTTGCCAATACGGGACAGGTAGCAGTTATCAGAGAACTCATTCTGATGACTGATGTGGTTCCTGTCCATAAGAGCAGCCTCCACATTCAAGTCTGTTGCTGACTTTCCTTGATTTATCTCAGCTTGATCACCAAGCTGTTTTTGAGCCGCCTTGAATACAATATCACCAAAACAATAGGAGTAGTCTGGGTGCTCTATGAGTTCATAGGCACTCACAGTTTCCTCTATCCTATCTCCAGCCAAATTCTCTGGCATGGATATAGAAACAGTATTCCATTGTACCGTTACAGTACGCTCTTTTGCGTCCACGGACTGGACCACCCCCCATCTTTGGCAGCTGGGCTTAGGATGATCATCAGAAGCACCTTTTTCAAAGACAAACTGCTGAGGCCAAAATTCATGCGTGTCTATGACATTCACTGGGAGTAGAGTATGGGGATCTAATCCCAAAGTCTGTTCACCATCCTGCCATACAACATCAACTTTGGTCCTTATTTTCCCAATTACAAAAAGTTCCCCAATATTGAAGTGAACGTTTCCATTTTTATATCCTCTTGTCATAATGTTCTCCTTAGTTAGACCCCCAGTAGAAGTACTTCCGAAACTCTGTTCCATCTGTTCCATTTGGTCTGCCACTGCAAGCATGCACCAGTCACCAAGCTGCCAGTTTGCATGTGAAAAACATGAGAGCAAGGTCAAGTTTTTGGAATCTTGCCAGCGTGGGGGAGCATTTATAGTAAAATCAGGATCCATGGGAACAGATATGAGCCAGTTAACAGACACTAGACCTGCTTCAACAGAATAAACGGTTCCTTCATCTTGACTGTCTCTCCAAGTTCCACATAACCATCTAGCTGACTTATTAGAAGATGAGGAATTAACCCTGACTCTCTGCCCTGGATAGTATGGATACTGTAAGTCTTCAAGCAAATTACGAGTCAGAGGCAAGATCTTATCTCTTTCCAATGTGGTGACCTCACATTTAGCTCCATCATCAAATAATACAGTCACTTTGTCCACCACCTTTTGAACTCTTCCGAGCCATGGCCCCTTAATCACATAATCACCTTCTGAAATGGAGCGAATTTTCAGAAGCCTTTTGGAGTTTACATTTTTTAATAATTTTCCATGAACATTTTCCAAATCCACGAACATATCAACACCTGTAATCCTGCCCATCTGTCCAGATGGGTCTGACAAGGAACAAATCACATCCCCATGAACGAATGCTCTTTCAAATGAAAGGAAATCATCAATTTTCCCAATGCTTTCCTCTAAACTGGATAGTATGCTCCGAGCTTGCCCAGCATATAGAAAATCAATTTCCTCTTGATCCTCACTGCTGCTGCTCTCGCTCAAAGTTTCCCAGTCTGAATCCATAACTTGCATTTCCATCAATGAGAAGCCTGACTTAATCCATAGAAAGTAAAATTTATTCAATAATTACAAGAAAATAATAAGGATGAATGGAGTTTAAGTTCATAGACAGAAATCCTCATGAAATATTCAGATGGATGAAATCAGAATTTAGAACTAATCTTTACTGAACAACGTCTTCAGAATCAAGCATGAAACTAACCCTGCATTTTTTTCTGTTATTGGAAAGAGCTGTGTTTTCAAAATAACATTGGTACAAAGATATCCTTATTTAAGGAAACCTCTAGGTACATGGAAGCACTTGTTTAGACAGCAAAATCAACAAGTTGATGATAGAGAAATAGCAAACTAGAAATAAGATACAAGAAATCTCTTACCTCAAGCTAACTAGCACTAAAACCGAGTGCCAATCTGTATTGCCATCTACAATAAGTATTTTGATATTGACTGCAAAGGATAGTAGTCTACGGCACAAAAATTTCTGATTGATGTAGCCTTTGCCGCAAACTGTAACGTAGTATCTCTAAAAAGGGTATATGAACCACCTAAAACTGGAGATATAATGCCAAAGGAGATTTGCCCGATAGGGTAAATAAATCGAGTCAATTGAGGACTCGAAAATGCCAAAGGAGATTTGCCCAAATTGAATTGGACTTTCCAGAGGAAGAAATTCTCAAGTGAGCTTTCCAACACCAGAAGGACTAAGGAGCTGCAACTTTCAGATATCTTTTTCTTTTGTTCTGTTTTTTTTTTTTTGGAGGGGGAAGTTTTAGGGAAGAAATTCAAGAGGTTGGAGATAGCAAACTGGATAACAAAATATGCCAAAGGAGATTTGCCCTATAGAGAGTGTGGAGAACCGAGGGGTACTGCCTCGCTATGGTAATATGTTGAAGGAAATGACAATCTTTTCTTTCCCTCTTGCAATACATATAGTTATCAGCAGAAATCTCAAAACTAGAAAGAATAACTTTTGCCAAAGGAGATTTGCCCAATACATCTGAGTCTTCAGACACAAAAAAGAGCTGGATAGGTAACAAATTTGTATCTTCCAAGAATGGATGTTATACAGCACATCCAGCCAAAGGAGCTTTGCCCCATGATGAAGCCAAACACTTTTCTCTATCTGCTGAATGGAGACCGATTAACACCAACAATCAGCAGAACTTCAGAGTTGAAATCAGGAACTCTTAGCTATTTCACAGAACAAACAATCAAACATAAATCTTCTGCAATCGACTCAAGGCAACAGGGCATTTACCAGATGACTTGTCCCAAAGAACAATACTGAAAGTTCATTGCCATTGCCAAAAAGTGAAAGACTTCTGTTACCTTATCATTTCTTTCAAACCTGCAAAAAGATGAATCGTGTATAGTCTCTTCAACTTATTTATTGTGAAAGAAAATGGAGACAATCAAAGAGTGAGATTGCAATTAAGAGTGAGGTACAAATATAGTATCCCAATTCAGGAAGAAAGAGGAGAGCAGAGAGTGGAAAATTGGTTTACAAATCTTACAATTTTTAACAGTACATCACAGATACAATATAAAAAATCATTTTTTTATTAAAATAATATTAGAATTATAAATTACAAAACAGCTAAATAATGATCTTAAAGTTCCTTTCATGTTTGAGTATTGATAAGCAAATAGTTAGAAAAAAATACAAACACATGCATATTATTTTGTTGATTCAGTTCTGACAAAGTAATTTGCTGATTCAATAGAAAATCTATTTAATTCCTAACATGCAGTCATTTAAAGAGGAAGCCATTGCCTTCAAGTCAAGAATTTTTGTACAACAAGCGAGGGAAGGAAAAAATATTCATGATCTATCATCTCTCTTTCTTATTCGGTTCATGAAGTTGACCAAAAGAAAGGAGAAGAAAAAGGAGGATATAAACCATTCATAACTTCTTTCAATCAAATTCATTTTCACCTTTATTATGCTATTATTTGATAAATTATAACAAGGAACCATATGACTGATTTTGGGTTATAGTGAACAATCACATGAAAAAACTCATAATAACATCACTGAAGAATATGGAAATCGACAGTATCTATCCAACACAATCAAATACCAGAAGGAACCTTTATTAGAATTAGTGCATACATAGAACGTCTGAAGGGTGATTCTATGTATAGTTCTACATCACTAAAGATTCAGCTCTCTCACAGAAAGGTCAAGCCGAGACTCTTAAAATGCATGATGGGGTAAAAAGAACACTCACCTTTGAAAGTTGGAATCCTCATAAAATTACCCAACCTTAAATTCACTAATCCTAAGCCCCCAAAAAATGAGTTAATCCAACCAAAGGAAAGTGATTTTGCAGAGTAATGGACCGTACCATTTTTTGCTAACTGATTAGACCCGTATCAGCCATCAAAGATGTAGACCCAAAACACCCCATGACTTCAAACCCAAGAAAAGTGAATTCAAAATCTTTCTTCCAGCTTCCAAAACCGTTCTTACTCACTTCTGCTCTGTGTCTACAATTTCCCCGTCTGCTTGAAAGATTGAAAAGGTGGGTGTTCTTCAGATAGGCCTATATCCAAGCCCAGTCCCACCATCCTCCATAGGCTTCGCCATCACCAAACTTCGAGACCATTGCAAGTAAACACAATGAACCTTCTACCTCTCTCTCTCTCTCTCTCTCTCTCTCTATGGGATTGTGAAAGCTTTAACATTTAGAACTAGTGAATGGGTCCGCTTCGGTTCACAAATATAGGCATAACAAGAGATTATTGGAGACACAACGGGAAAGAATATTCCGAACAGTATGGGACCCAAAATCTCGTTGCAGTACAACTAGAGACAGTTAAAACTTGTATTGACATTTGTACCCTGAAACCGCGAAATCTGTCTTTTTGTTCCTTCGTCTCGTTTTGTCTGTCTCCTCTCTTTTCAAGTTTCCCCTTTCCGATAATGATAGTACTAGTTCGAGTAGTATTTTTATTTTGCATACGAGTTTAAGAAGGAAACGAAAACCTAAGAGAGAATGTCATTTGTAGTTACTCGTCATGCCGACATTTAATTGGTTGACCCTGTTTTTGAATTAATAATTTTTGAATCGCCCATAATTAGGTTTCGTTTCTTTAAATGGCTTTATTTTTTAAAAAAACATTTCTTTTTCTCCCAAATCTAATTTTACATGTATATTTATAATATAAAATTTATTTAAGTCATAATACATACATCATGAATAATATGGCTTATCGTAGACTTTATGTTTTCATATATATGTCCCATGGTCTAATTTAATTAAATTATTAATAATTTATTGTGTCTTGCTATTAAACTTGAAGAGTTAAGATTCAAATGTTGTAAAATTAAAAAGATTGAGTGTGTTTAAATTTTAAAGTCTTTTGTGAATTATGTATGATTGTGTGAACAAAAACTACATTGCTATGAGAAAATTTTAAAATTTATATGCTTATAATTAGGTGGATTAACTACTGAATGACCTATTCTTCTAATTTATAAAATTAATGTTACCAATGAGATAAGATATTAATCTTGGAAAGAACCCGATGTTATAATATTATTGACATAGTCAAATTAAAACTACTAAACTTGTATCTAAAGCTTCTGACCCTGAAAAAAAAAAAAACAAACAAACACTTGTATCTAAAGTTATCATTAGTGGCATACTGTATTTATTGAGATAGAATAGAACAACACAGGCCAAAAAAATCTCAACTCAAATAAGCGAATTCATTCAAGTAACATAATACCATTACTTTTTCCCTTAAACTTTCATTATCAATTTTAAAGAGAGATAGATGGAAAAATAAAGAATAAAGTCTCCTTGCATGAGAACCACTAGAATTTTAAATCTTCATATACTCTGCCTTTCCCTCTTTATAAGCTTGGTGCTTTTGTCACTAAAGTTCATGTGAAGGTTATTCTCTTGGATATCCTTATGCAATTTCTTCATGGCCAAACCAAACCAAAAGAATATGCTTGGTGCTTTCAAAAATGATCTGATTATTTGGATAACTTCACAAATTGGCTTTGTCATTAGCATGATGTAAAGACACATGCATAATGTTTTTGGAATGTCTTGAACAAAAAGCAAGCACTATCTATATTCTCTTATTTCTTTCTTTTTTCTTGACATGGGTAAAGTTCAAAATTTAAATCTCTATTCACACATATCTTAAACTAATCACTCGAGTTAATTTTATACAATAAAATTTGGGAACCATACTTCAAACAACTTGTTTAAGTGACAAAAAATTCTATCACTCATTTCGACTAAGTTCTATTAGTAGGCAATACAATATATATCTTACAATAAAAATTTCATTTTTATGAATATGACAAAGATTAGAGAGAGGGGGGGATAAGGGGCCAATCAGTTTAGTTGCATATATAGTTGGGAATGAACTAAACCAAAAAGACCAAACCAGTACCATTTGTTTTATTGTAGTTGCCAATGTTTGTTATAAATGTGACTTACCCAAGAGCACTAGTGAGACAGCAAACACACTGAAAATGACCATTTCCTAACTACTCTTTTTCACTTCCCTTGAGAGACAACATGGAGTTTTTTAAAACCTTTTTCCCTGCTCTTTTGGTTGCTGTTGAGTAGATAGCTGAATTGAGTTTCTCTTTTTGTACTTTGTTGGGTTTGATTTCATTCCCAAAATCCATTGACCTTTCATGATTTTGAGGGGACCAGTTAAATTAGCATGTAAAAGTACCACTTGGTTGGAATGTTTTAGAGTTCTATTGTCACACCACAATACTCAGTTAATCATGCATTATTATATATATTCAAGTCTTATGTTTCTAGATTAGAAATATTTAAATGTTTTTGTATATAATTATATGGAATAAATTCAAGCATTGTCAAACATGCTTAGAAGTAAGTCCTTTAGTGTGATTTTTTTTCATTTACAAGTTTCGAATACTCAACTTTTTCTAAATAGAATCAAGTCCTTACCTTACAATGGACTCAACTGTTGTTGACAGAGATATTTGAATTTTATGCCCTATGTTATTTTTCTATCAAAGTAATAGCTAGAATGGTGCTTGATGCACAACAAGAATTAAATTATATTGTTCATCTAATGCTAAATGAATAATCATTAATCTGTAAATTTTTCCAAATTCTGAAACTATAACAGCGGTAAAAAAAATATTACATCCGGTTTTAAGTATAAGACTTAATCGACTTTTTTTAAAAATTTTATTCAAATTTGCCGTTGTTTTTCAAACTATTCTGTTTAACCTATAAACTAATATATAATATAATGACACACTACATATGATATGATGAAGCAATTTATTTACCTTTTTTAATCCATAAAAAAAAATCAATTAGATCTTATATTTAGGGCTAAAGGGAATAGTAAGTTTCAGAATTTTGCTTTCTCTAAATGGTAACACTCAGAGTAAGATTACAAATCAAAAGCTTGACGATTATAGCGGGGCAAGTCTCAGCGTCTTAAGCAGTGAGGGAAATAGTATATCCAAACATGGCACACGGCAGCATTATGCAGATTGGTGACTGGATAGCAATTTTCATCTGTTCCACTTTGATTTTTTTTTTCTTAATATGTTATGTAGGCCATAAATATTAAATCTTTTACAATAATAATACTCAAAAGGGTCTGGATTCTAAATCTGCGTAGCTGCTTTTCTTTATCTGTCAACTTTGTTGTTGGAGCTTTAAAATATTTCCATAGTGGATTTCTTGCATTAATTTAAACTAGTAGGCCTACGTGCATCAAAAAATGGTTACTTTAATGGAGAGTTTACTGATGCAAATGCAAAACTAGAGTCTAGACAGAATAAAAGTTTAGAGAATATTCTCAAGTTACAAATGATTATTTTTCACATTCCATATGATACACAGAGCTCAATACCCTTTTTTTTTTTTTCAGGAGTTCTCTAATTTATTGTTACTATTCATTCAAGCTTCATATTCTTTCTTTCTTTATTTCTTTTTTTTTTCCCTGTGTTTTTTGCCTAAAGGAAGGCATTTACATAACTAACAAATTCATAGAAGGTCAAACTCACAACCTCACACTTAAAGAAAGTATTTAGTATTTTAATCGGAAAAAAAGGTATCTAGTGTCATTGGATCAGAAAGCCTTTCAAAACACTTACTGATAAATGAATAAAGAGTTGAAGACCATGAACAAAGGTTGTTCACATTAAACGTATTTAAACACACACAGCATAGAAAAGTTATGAAGAAACTTTTGAAAAATCTGCTCCATAACTAAAATATTTAGAACATTAAAAAGATAAAGATGAAGAAGATCTCCTTTGGATTTGTGAAGAGACATGTTCATTTATTCACAGATTTGTTTCTGCATTGTTTTGCTTTTAGTTACATTTCTATTTTTATTTACTCTGGTGGGAGGCAGCAAGGCGAATAAGATTGGAATATACAAAGGAAAATCACTATGAAGTTCCGATAAAGAAATTCATCACTAAAAAGTTTCATAACAAGTTATAATGCAAAAAATGATTAGTTTACGTTACGCTTGTTATTGAAATGTTTTTGCGATGACATTTTTTCTTTGAGATATCATAGTGATTTTTTCAATATAGCACCTTCTCTTGTTTTAGATATAGGAGTCAGTTAAAGGGTTTCCATATAAGACCAATAACTATCATTTTTTATTGCTTTTGGCTAACTGGTTCTAAGGATAAGTTCCAATTTACAGTAAAGAGAGTATTTGAGGAAAACCAACACGCATTCTTAATAAATAACTAATTTTCTTAATCTCTGTATTTTTGTTATCTACCTCTTATACTAAGAATTGACAGGAGTACCTGAGGATGTCAAATTAGGGTCCAAAATTGGTGAACTGTGAACAACAGTTAGAAGCAATGTGGTGGTGATTTAAATATTGTTGTGAAATGGAAGTGTGCGTGTCTCTGTTTTGTCTCTCTCTGTTTGTGCGTTTCAGTGTGGTTGCAAAGTTACGTGTCATTAGAGCAATGGTTAGTTCTGCTGATAAAAATACAAACTCATTTTCCACAAAGGAACGTGTTCAGATTTTACTCCCAATTTAGGTTTTGACAGATAATTTATAATTATTTCTATAATAAGTAGAGATAAACTCTGGAAATGAACCCGTTCAGAAGTAACTTTTTCACTGATTGAAAAAAAAGAAAAACAGAGAGATGTGTTATATGTATCAACCGATGAAGGTGGGGTTTGACCCGTTGAACATGTCCACATTGAATCATGGAGATGCATATTCAAGTAATGGCAACATCACTTAAAACTTAAAAGTGCTTTCACACATGTCACAATTATATCATTCTAGTTGCAAAGAACATTACTTTAAAGTGCTTCTCAAATCATATTGTTCCTTAATCTTGTATTCTGCACTAAATATAAGGATTAATTGAAAGTTTGTTTGGATTAAAGGTATGATCTCAATCTTCTCTCTTTCCCAAATTACTTTTTCTCGAATTGTATATAGTTTGACTGTGTTAATAATATCCTAATATAAATAATTCAAAGAGAAGTAATTTATGTGAAAGAAATATTTTTATAAATAGTTAGCCTAATTCTTTCTTTTATATATATTATCATTCAAAATCTAGTTTAGAATTCGTAGCTAGGCTACCCCTCCTATCACAAATGTCTCCCTTAAGACTTAAATTTAAAACTCAAGGATCTATCATGACATTACACTATTAGACTAATTATATGTTGGTATTAACTAAATTTCTTTAATTTGTGTGAAGTTGTTAACAAACTTTTATATTTAGAACCAATATATGTATATTTAACTATATTGGGGATAGAATCAAATTTGAAAAAACGTTAGCCTTCTCCCTTTTATGTTTTGAAAGTCAAAATTTAAGGTTTAAGTCTTATCTAACAATGGTCTGTGCTTTTTATTGTGTCTAATTAAGATTATTTGTATGGAACTATAAAGTGATTTTCTATAAATTTTACATTGTATTTTGATTGATATATTGGTGATGTGGTATAAGGATTGTTGAAGAGTTTCTTAGCACTTTTGGTAACATCCCAATTTTTAATGAATTAATTAAATAATTAATATAAAAATATAATAGGAGTTTAAAGTATCTACAAAATTCAATTTTATATATTTAGTGTTAACAATAATAAAATAAAAATTGTTTTAGGTAAGTTATATTTTTAAAAGAATATAATTCAAATCAAAATTTTCTTAAAAGGGGTAAAATAGCATTGTTGAGATTGGACAAATAAAAATTCTTGAA
>JBAGKO010000015.1:17096462-17110133 GCA_037177275.1 Acacia concinna | reverse complement strand
CTACGACATGCTGTCCTCTTTACACTAACAGTGGCTTAGTTACAGAAACAAAGTAGTCCAAGGATCCTATCGAGTTATGTTCACCTTACTACTGACAATCATTCCTTCCCCGTGCATGGCATGTGTCGGAGTATACATTAAAAAATGGTTTGACTTATTCAACGTGCATGGCCAGTGGTACATATTTTGGTGGATGTTCTTCCTCGTGCATGGCATGGGAGGTCAGGCTCGTTATGTCCAATGCATAATCCTTTCTTGCTATGTTCTTCAATGGTTCAATGCCATAATGCATTCACTAACAAGGATTGTAAAAAAAAACAAAGATTTGATGCACATAATAAGTGATAAGAAAATAACTGAAATCCAAGTAGAGAAACCTTGTAGATGATTTTGGCAGAATATATAGCCAATTCTCGATGAGATTAGCAATAGAAGAATATATACTTGTACACACACATATTTGCTGCCATCCAACTACACATGTATTTGGTGAAATGCGGTTATATTAATTTGGGTGTTTCAAAATTTTCTTGTTACGCGTTAACCGCACGAAGTGGTAAAAAAAAGGATGTTAACCAAAACTTAAATGCCTTAGTGTATTCAATGCAAGAGCCAAGAAATGAATGTGTCTATTGATCTTTCTCAATTCCCTCTCCATCTAATATATTAAAAATCAGATTAAGTATTACTACTTTCCTTTCTTAATTATAAGACCCCATTGATTTTTTTAAAGAATCATAGAAAAATTTAAAAAATATTAGTTACATTATTTTAAAATATTAAAATTTATCGTTTTTTTTCAATTTATGCTGTTTGACTTATGAACTAATATATAATATAATAAACCACAATATATGATATAATTAAGTAATGCAATTAGATTTCTTAGAATTTTCCTAAAATTCTCTAAAAAAGTCAATGGAATCTTATAATTAGGAACAGAGGGAGTAATTGGTAAGATTTATTCTATTTATCGTGATAATTTTTTTTATATTTAATGTCATAATAATATTTTTGTATAGTGTTAAATTCAACTATTGAAACTTAATTTAATAGTTGATACATCAAATAGAGAGAAAATAGAAAGCAATCAATTGAGACATTTCTCTTTTTGTGTTAAATTGTCCATGAGATATAATTGAGAAATTAAATCGATTATGATACAGGATTATGAATTGTGAAAAATAAATCTAAAAATTAATTTATTTTGAAATTAAGATATACTATGAATATGAATATTAAATGGAACCAAATATTACAAACAAACTTACTACTCCCTTCGATCCTAATTATAAGGTTTTGTTAATTTTTTTAAGAATCATAAGAAAATCTTAAAAAAGTTAATTACATTACGTAATTATATCATATATTACGTTTTATTACATTATATATAATTTCATAAGTCAAACAATATAATTTGAAGAAAAACGATAAATTTTAATGTTTTAAAGGTATGTAATTAAGTTTTCTTAAGATTTTCCAAAAAGTCAACGGGCTTTAATAATTAGGACCTGAAGGAGTATATCCCAGTATATAGATGAAAATAATTATAATTTATTATGTTCTCAGACCCAGACCGAACCAGTTTGTCCAACTTGAAAACCACCCAAAAAAGTGAAAAAACATTATTATTATTATTTTTTTAAAATTTCATATTAATAGTTCTAATTTTTTTTTATTGGTTTAGTTATAATTTGACTGCAATATGATCCACGCACTCAACAATTAGCCTGTTTAGTAACCTTCCTGAATTTCAAGACTTTGGTGATTTGTCCCTTCGAGGACATCCGATAAAATTGGAAAGTAATTCGGGCTTTTTTTTTTCTTTTGAAGAAATACTTGTCCTTGCCGCTAATCCGACAGTTCGTCTCACATTTCTGTTTGATATCTCTCTCCCGCGCAGATCCTTTCCATTCTCAGTTTGCATCATCATTTGCTCATTCGTTTCTCCTAGATCAGTTGCTGTCCGCAGATCTCACCGGCGATCGGGAAAATGGCGAGTTGGTTCGGGTCCTCTAAGACATCCATGATCGTCACGAACACGCCGTCGCAGGACCTCGCTCTTACCAATTTCGCCTTCTGCTCACCCTCTGATCTTCAGAACTTCGCTGTCCCGGGTTTCAAAAACATATTCCTCGCTCTTATCGGGGACTCCTTCGTCTTCTCTCTCGCATATCCTTTTCGAATTTGCATAAAACATGTTTTTTTTCCTTTTTAATTTTGACTGGTTGATTCTCTTTTCCTTAACAATTATGTTTTGTCATTTCTGTAATGTAAATACTAATTTGAGAGCATAGATGGGTACTTTGCTTGATTGCGCTGTGAATGAATTCTCAGAATTGAATGCTATCTTACTTTTGTTGCCTTAACTTAGACACACTCCTCACGGAAACATTAGCAGTGGCCATATTGCACTAAATTCGATTCAGCGTCGGTGCGTCAAAGTTTCTGCTGCTGAGTTGATACCTGTGAGCAGGTTAGTTGTTAGTTAGTTAGCTAGTTTAAGCTTGGATCTTGTTTTATGTTTAGCCATGCTGATTTCTTCTTATCTGGATTTATTGTTTTAGATTCGTTCCACCTGACAATTTCAACCTAGCAATGTTAACCCTTGAGTTGGACTTCATCAAAAAGGGAAGTAAAAGCGAACAGGTAAGTATTTTGAAAAATTATGAAAGGCACTGATATTCGTTAGTTTATTATATAAGGTTTTCCGGAACATAGTGCCTTAGGATTATAACCAAGTTCTGCCCTGTAGATTGATGCAGTTCAGCTGGGTAAGCAGCTCAAAAAGAGATTTGCAAACCAGGTAAGGTTTTTCAGTCAATCGATTATGCCCATTAATTGGCCAATTTTGGTGTTTTACCAGTAGTTATCACAAGTAAATTGCTTGTTATAATGTTTCTGGTTGTCATTCTGATCTTGGTTTATGGATGATTATCTCACTTATCTGGGAACTTTCTAATTTCCTTGTCTTGATTAGTCACTGACATACAGCATTTAGGACCCAAGGGGAACAGCCATCTGGCCGTTACTAGTGTTCTGGTTATATCTGCATGAATATGTGTTAATCTCTAATCATTAATGATTCTACAGGTTGTACATGATACTTTAGTGAAAATATTGTTCCTAAAAGAATTGTGTTATTTTATGGAACAAAACTGTGGCCCTAAATATGGTACCTTTCATTTTGCTAGTTGTTTTGGGCTTTTGTTGTCATTCTGTGTCTGAATGCTGAAACTCATTGGGGTCAAGTGTGAGTGTCAAGTTGAATGAAATTGGACTAGAAAATCTTCAACATTTTTGTTGGCATTTCACTAGCCAATCTTCAACTTTTTTTTATTGTTTTGTGTCTACTTTTTACCCCTTTTATGCCTCTTCAAATTATTTTCTGAATTGTCAGGAAGTTTGGGTACATTCTATGTTCTGGGTCCATCTTTTGACATTATATGTACATTTTTTAAATGTTCTATATCAGATGTAACAGTTTTTTAACACAGATATACTTTTATGCAGGTTATGACTGCGGGGCAGAAAGTATTGTTTGAGTATCATGGAAATAATTATAGTTTCACAGTCAGTCAAGCTGCTGTTGAGCGTCAAGAAAAAGGTTCTCTTGAAAGAGGGATGTTATTGGATGACACATACATTGTATTTGAAACTGCACGTGATAGTGGAATAAAGGTAATCCTCTATCCTTTGATAGGTAGTTTCCCTCTCAGGTGAATGTTTGGCCATCCTTGACAGTAGAATAGTCATGCAAAATGCATAATGGTCACATTTTCTTCATGTCAAAGAGGCAGTTTAGTTCAGTAATTCAGTACTGATTGTTATTATGCGTGCTCTTTCTTGTTTCAGGAACATGATTATTAGCATTGCTTAAAAATTCATGGTGAAAATGTTGAAGATTTGAACAGTCTTTCTTCATTTACTTATAAGTGCTTGTTTGTTTTAGCTTTTAAAAAGCACATTTTTGCAAATTGAGACAAAACTCATCACACATCACACATACTTAACTCATATACCATAAAATCACTTAAAATAAGTTAATCCAACCATACACATTGTTTGGTCAAACTTGTAAGCCAAGTAAGGTATTATCCAATACTTTGATAAGATAAAATGATACGTTATAATAAGTTGATAGCATCTTAGCAGCTCTCTGCTGTGTACTGGAATGAATTATTTCTGGTTAGCTTTATTGGGATAAATTTATCTGTGAATGCTCTCTTTACAGGTTGTCAATCAGCGTGAGGCTGCCACAAGCAACATTTTTAAGCAGAAGGAGTTCAATCTTCAGTCACTGGGTATTGGGGGTTTGAGCGCAGAATTTGCAGATATATTTCGAAGAGCTTTTGCGTCTCGTGTTTTCCCTTCCCATGTGACTTCTAAGTAATAAATAAAAGATATTCTACTGTAACCTACTTAATTTACTGGCTTTATGATATACCATTTTCTTACTTGGAAGCCTTTGAAATTCCAGACTAGGGATCAAGCATGTGAAGGGCATGCTGCTTTATGGACCTCCTGGCACTGGAAAAACTCTTATGGCACGTCAAATTGGAAAAATTTTGAATGGGAAGGAACCAAAGGTTTGGGAATTACTCCATATACTTGTTTAATGAGGTGGAATGCAATTCAACATGGAATATTATGCATGCAGTTAATAATAGGTGGAGACAAAAATCTTGATTCATTACATGTATCTACACTATAAATGGGTGGATCTTGCTGTATTTGAATGGATTTAACTCTCCCTTTCTTTGGAACCAATTGTCATTCAACTGTTTGATTACTCTTCATATAACGCTCAGAATTCTTGAGGTTTTTAAATGGTCTGAATTCTTGATTATATTTACATTTTGTATGACCTGTAGATTGTAAATGGTCCTGAAGTCTTGAGTAAATTTGTTGGCGAAACTGAGAAGAATGTAAGGGACCTCTTTGCTGATGCTGAAAGGGATCAGAAGGCTCTAGGTAAGGGACATAGACACATTGCATATTTTTCCCAGTTCGAATTTCTAAGAATCTACTGATCTCATTCATCATTTTTAATTTGTAGGGGATGAAAGTGAATTGCATGTCATAATTTTTGATGAAATTGATGCTATTTGCAAGGTATGAGATTTCTCAGATCTTGATCAATATCAGTAATTTATTGCAGTATATATGGTATTATCTGTGTTAGATGCAGTTAGAAGGTAAGTTCAAGTAATGGTATCTTTTTTATTAAACTGTCGCTAAAACTTTTTTGCATATGCTTGTGCATAAATTTGATAATCGGAATATAGTGGTGACATTCCATTTTGAGACCTTGAAAATCTGCATTTAGTTTTCCCAGTGATTCTGTGACACACATTATTCAAGTTATGTTATGATTGAATTGTCTGATACTCAAAAAAGTAAAACACGCGTCCTATACTTATTTTGTGCAGTCAAGAGGTTCAACTCGAGATGGTACAGGAGTTCATGATAGTATTGTGAATCAACTTCTCACTAAGGTTAGTGAAGATCTTGAATGCTTCCTTGAGATAAAGACAAATCATTCTCCATTAAGTTCCTGAATTTATCCACATGGTTTGCAGATAGATGGTGTGGAATCGCTGAATAATGTTTTGCTTATTGGAATGACCAATCGAAAGGATATGCTGGATGAAGCTCTTTTGAGGTCTCTTTATCTTCCTTCTCTGCTCCAAAATTTTGAATAAACTTTTCATGCCAGGTGTAAAATAGTGAATAATCAAGTGATATGCTATTGTTCATTTTGCTCCTGAAGTATTAGCTAATGTAGTGCTGCTGCTATGGCTTGTAATTGACTTGTATGGTATTATGTACGAATGTGATGCTTACCATGTAGTCAATCATCAATGATTTGTATCTTGTAGACCAGGGCGACTAGAAGTCCAAGTTGAGATAAGCCTTCCTGATGAAAATGGCCGATTGCAGATTCTTCAAATTCATACTAACAAGATGAAGGACAATTCTTTTTTATCTCCTGATGTGAATCTTCAAGAGCTTGGTATGTGTTCCCTGACGCACATGTCTTTGGCTCTACATCAACATTTTTTAATGTTCGTTATAAATTTTTAATCTTCCACATCTTAATTACATTGGCAAATTGAAGTTTTTTTTTTAAATTTTTTTCAACTGGTTTTAATATCAATATTGTTTGTAAAAGCTTGATTGTGCTTTTCTAAAGATTTAGATAATTTAGAAAGAGGGGGGAGGAATAGAATAAGGAAATTCTTTATCTAAATATGATTGATTGAATAGAAGCTGACTTTTTTTTTAATTGCTGCTTTGACTTAAAATAGAATTCATTGAAGAAACATATTTAAAAATCTAGTTAACATTACTTGGTTATCTAATGTCTCTGAAAAGATATGTAAATCACAAGTGCTTTTCGATTCTTCATAATATTATTCTTTGCTGCATTAATTGAAGAAGTTAAGATCGTGCTTGATGATTTTCTTACCAAAGCTTTTATTATTGATGAACTAAGTGCTTTAATGGAAAAATATAATTCCCTTTTAGAGGGAGGCATGAGACAATGATAGTTTATGTTCGTAACATAATCAATTATTAATTATTAAATGCTGAAGAAACAAAATATAAAACTGCTAAATGTCAAGATATATATTGATAATTTCACCAAAGAGGGGAAGAATTATTATTTGGTTCAAATTGGTGTATTTATGGAGGTAATGGTGGTTTATGTTGGGGTTTTCTTCTTCTGCTCTTGTGCAGCTGCTCGAACCAAAAACTACAGTGGTGCAGAACTTGAAGGTGTTGTGAAGAGTGCAGTATCATTTGCTTTAAATAGACAACTTAGTCTAGATGATCTCACCAAACCAGTGGAGGAAGAGAATATCAAAGTTACAATGGACGATTTTTTGAATGCACTTCATGAAGTTGTTCCTGCATTTGGAGCTTCAACTGATGACTTAGAAAGATGCAGGTAGTGCTTTTGATTACAGAATCTGAGATTTTCAGATTGGGCGAATTACGCTAATTCTAGTTATTTTTCTAGTTAACTATTCTGAAACTTGCTTCTAAAAAGTTATTATTGAAGACATTTTTTGGGAAAAAAGTTCTTAGGCGCTCCTAGTTTAGTGCTTTGTGCAGTATGACTTAATGAGCTAGTGAAATCTCTTAAAAGATGGGTAACATATTTTTATTGTTCTTCACTTCTTTGACAATTGATCAAAATGTCTTGGCAGTAAGACCTATCTTCTATTCGGTTGAAAACTATTACAATAAAAGTAAAGATTTTTGAACACTGGATACCTTTTGAACGGCACAAGGGAATTCTATAATTGCTTTTTTAGAGTTGAGTAGATGATAGATGATGCCAAGCTATACAGCTGAGAGTAGACAGTATTCGTTAGGCCTCCCAGCTCCCTGCCTCATCTTTTTTTAATTATTAGAAAACTAATCCATATTTTCATTTTCTAATTGGTAGAATGTTTCCAGATTTACATTAAATAACTTCATGAGGATTCAAAATACTGAGCAATAATTATAATTATGAACATGTAATTCCAGGGATTAAATGCATCTTTCATCTTGGGGCACATGAATTTGATGAAATGCCTGGATCTACAAACTCTATAGAATTCATGCCTAAAACTTATTAATTTGATCTTTATCACCTCATACTAGCTGGAACATATACCATTATTCCCATTTCATTTTACGCTATTGTCATAGCAACTCAACTCTGTTGTCTTGTACTCTCACAAATATAGAACAAAAGAACCCAAGTCAAGCCATATGGTAATTGTCGACAATCTCTCTTTCTTTGAACGTGGAACACCATGTAGAGTGATGACGTGAGAGTCTCTCAGATTTAGTTTACGCGAGCCTGGATAGTTTACTACTGATACTGTTGCAACTTGGCTGTTACATTATCAGTTATATGCTGATACTGATAATAGCTGTTTAGTTTTCAAAATTGTAAGCCTGGGAGTCTAGAACAATACATAACCCAACTGACTTTCCATGTTTCTTTTCAATTTATAGACTTGGTGGCATGGTGGATTGTGGTGAGAGACACAAGCACCTTTACCAAAGAGCTATGCTACTTGTGGAGCAAGTTAAAGTGAGCAAAGGAAGTCCACTTGTTACTTGTCTTCTGGAAGGCCCTAGTGGCAGGTATATGAGTTACATCTTCATTTGATTTGCACAAACAGCAGGTTTCTTAAACTACTTTGTTTGTTCCAGTGGTAAAACTGCACTTGCAGCTACTGTTGGCATCGACAGTGATTTCCCATATGTCAAGATTGTAAGCTCTCTTATTGTCTGTTGTAGATTCCAGCATTCACTCTTGCAATTTAGAGTGTCTTGACCTTATGCTTAAGTGCTGGTGTTTATTTTAATCCCTGCAATTGTGTAGGTTTCAGCTGAATCAATGATTGGTCTCCATGAAAGCACTAAATGTGCACAGATTATCAAGGTTAGTCATAATAAAAAATTTGAGGTTTTCTATTAATCCTATTGAAGATTACATAATTTAAAGAATTAGTCGCTGGCTTCAAAGGTGAGGCTTCAATGCAAGTTGTTCCTTCCGAGTGTTACAAAAGAGCGGCCTAGTGGACAAGGCTCTCACCAAATTGATTTGAGTGTTACTTCTAGATTTTTATTATATCTTTAATCAATTTTTTGTTCATTAACTGCTGTGTAAAAATTATGGTTTAGCGTTATTGTAAATTCCTAGCTTGTTACCACATCATTTAAATTCCAAAGCCCTCTGTATACTGTTTTTTATCAGGTTTTTGAGGATGCATACAAGTCCCCATTGAGCGTCATTATTCTTGATGATATTGAGAGGTAAAATTCGTAAATTTTATTTTGTCTTCCTTGGCAATAAGTTCTTAAACATGTAACATTATTTGCTTGTTTGTTATGGATGCAGATTATTGGAGTATGTGGCCATTGGTCCACGGTTTTCAAATTTGATTTCTCAGACACTACTGGTCCTGCTAAAACGCCTTCCTCCAAAGGTTTCAATCTGATCTTTTTTTGTTGGTTACCATAAGTTTCATCAGTTCCTCTCCTTTCAAGTTTTTCCTTTCAGTTCATTTTTGAAGTATATCTGTTCACTAATGTTCTGAAACAAAAGTACCTGGAATGAACTCAGGTTCAACTGGACTGCATAGAGGTCCATTTGTTTCAGCTTGATCTTGTGATTTCGGTTTTGGAAACCTGATGCTTTTCTCTCCCCTACCTTGTTACCATGTTTTCAACAAACTTAAAAATGAACTGTTTTCTAAGTTGTCAAATGCCAATGCTGACTCCAAGGCCTCGTTTGATACGCAGGCTTAAATTTAAGGGATTGGGATTGGCACTGTCATTGGGACTGGGAATGATGGTTTAATATTAGTGAGGTAATATTTACTGGGAATGCTTATAATAATTTTATTTTAAAATTAGACAAATTCTTAAAAGACTGTAATACCCTAGCTATCAAAAAATTAAAAATCCATGAAACCCCCTTTTCATTCACAAAGCATCAAACACTTGACCGTCTTCATGTAGGCATCCACCCATTGAAATAGATTGATTAAAATAAATCTTATATACAACAAAGAATTCGATTAGGTTACCCATTGAAATGGATTGAGTAAAAAAATCATATATACAGCAAGCAATTCTGTTAGTTTTTTTTTTTTGTCAACAATTCTATTAGGTTTATTTAAAGTACAATAAAACATAAAAATGAAAAATAACTAGATTTATGATTTGGAGAATGGTTTTGAGAACGAGCAAGAAGGGGAAAGAAAGAAAGTATTGGTGAAATTCCCAAGAGTGAGAGTGAATCATTGAAATCAGAGAAGTCTATTGGGGTAGGAGAAAATAAATTGGTTTGTCCGGAAAAGTGAGTCGAGACCCAAATTGAAAGGTGGATGTGCCCAATTTAAAGGTACACAGAATATATCGGTATAAGTAGATAATGGGGATAAAGTGGGACGAATAGGTGAGCACCGGTGGGAGGACAATGATGGAGATAGCGAGAGCATACGTTATAATTGAGAAGGATATTTTTGTCTAAAATTATTATATATAAGGATATTTTTGTCTTCAAAATTTGCAATCCTAGGATTGAAAAAGCAATACCAAAGTGGGGTGGTTCCGGTTCAATCCCACTTTCGTAGTACTCCCAATCCTACGATATTCTTAGTCCCGCATATCAAATAATACAATTTGGCTAATCCCTAACTCAATCCCAGTCCCAAACTCCCAATGCTTCATACCAAACAAGGCCCAAATGTTAAGATAGAAGTTGGCTCATATTATCCTTGGTTTTCTTCTTCTTGAACTTGATATTTTTTTGTTGGCTCCTCAGAGCTGAGTTTGGCCATTTTGAATTTGTGCTTTTGAATCTTTAGACATTGTTGCGGTCATCATCTTACTGAATGCAAAGCTTTAAGCCGTGATGGTTCTTCTTTCTGTGCGTAGTTCATCTCCACATGGTCAAAATGAAATTCACCAAATGAAATGAAATATCAGGACTAAGTCCTTAGATTGCCTTGTAACAGAAGTTTCAAATGTCTTGGGCTCTCTCCCTGTCAAGAAAAGAAATTGATAACAGTAGTAATTTGTTTATGTTGACCAAGAGTTTTTGTTATTAATGCATATTTCAATTCATGTTCACAGGGGAAAAAGCTCCTGGTTATTGGTACGACAAGTCAATTGGTTTTCTTGGACTCAATTGGATTTTGTGATACTTTCTCTATCAGTTACCACGTTCCTACATTGAACACAGATGATGTGAAGAAGGTACACTTTTTGATCTTTTACATCGTCGTACTATCTTTGACTAACAAAGTCTCGACGTTATTAGAGCTGGAGCATTCATGTGCAGAATTTCGAGTTCTCTTAGCTCTTGCTAACATTGTAACTTCATGTTTATATGTAACCAAAAACACAAACAACTTTGTTTATCTTCATTTAGTGCTAAAATGTTGCTTATAAATGTAAATTTTGCTAGTTAAAAAATAATTTATTTACACATATCGTCCATCTATTTTCAACAAAATAAGCTTCTGACATAACCCTACCAAATATTCACTGAATAAAGCAGAAAAGAGAAAACAGCAGATATAAATGAGGGAAATCTTTAGGTTTTGATATTGATACTCAAGAAACTGAATCAGTTACAAGTGGCTTCACTGATTCTGGCCAAAAACCGTCATTCCCCTTCTACAAATCAAAAAGATACTCTAAACTGCAAGAAATACAGGAAACAGTCTAATCAGTTACAAGTGGCTTCACTGATTTTGCCTCCCATATTTTTTGTTATCACCAGCAGTCTAATCAGCTTTTTTTTTTTCTTGTTAATATCAGGTTCTAAAACAGTTGAATGTCTTTGATGAGGATGATGTTGATGATGCTGCGGAGGCCTTGAATGATGTAAGTTTTATCACCCCATTGTGGTTGCTTCGTTGGTTTAATTTTCTCGTGCTTATCTTTCACCTGCCCATCAGATTAAAGAACAATAATTTTATACGGAGAGCTTTTTCTTCTGTTACTGTTCCGGCGTACATACATTATTTATCCAGTAGAATAAGCTGCTAAGGCTTCTGTCTCTGGTTCTATCATATTTTGCTACTCCTTTTATTTATATGGTTGCTTTCTTTTCCTTTTCTTTGCATGATGTTGATGATGTCAGTTGTTACAAAAAGGCATTTATTACATATGGATATTATTGTGCACCCTAGTTGGCTAGTTTCTCATGTTCATGCCCAAATTTCTGTTTTTTCAGATGCCTATCAAAAAGCTATACACGTTGATTGAGATGGCAGCCCAAGGTGAACATGGTGGATCTGCAGAAGCAATCTATTCTGGCAAAGAGAAGATTAAGCTATCTCACTTCTATGATTGCCTTCAGGATGTTGTCCGAGTATAAATTTCGTCAAATTTCTTCAGTTAGAGAGTATAGATTCACCCTCATTGTGCTGTAATCCTTTCATTTTAATCTTGTTTAATTCATTTCCCTTTTTCCAACATTCTTACGTGGTAGTGTATCTCCATCACCTTCCCTTTCTTCTGCTAATTTTTCTGGGTGGCTAGGGTTTGCTGTTCCTGCTTTATCATTGTAACTAGGGCTGATTTTGATGTTGCGGCCAACTTACAAAATTTTTATTTGTGAGGCTCAATTATTAAACGACTTGATAGTTTATTTTGCGATTTTTTTTTTGTACACACAAGTATTGTGATCGTGCCTTACATAAATCAGTTCACCGCATTACTATTCAAAATAGATGTTATTTTAAATAATCACATACCAATATAGAGTTTGTTTAGTGGTGTAAAATACTTTTTGAGTTCTAGCTTTAAAGGAAACTCCTGTCTTACGAGAGCGATCGAACTCGATAATATATAAAAATCACTTCTATGAGGTAATCAAAAGCGTGAATTACTTGATCGTTTACAGTTAACATGTTGGTATTTGCAGTATTTCATCAATTAACATTAATCACAGAAACTTTGAATACACACTTCTGCTGTTTTAGTAATTAGTACTACCATGTGCACAACTGGCTTTTTAGCTGAAATTCCTTTCATAATAGTAAACTTTTGGGAGAATTCTATTTAAATTTTTTTTCAATTTCAAAATTTTAAATTAGTGATTTTTCATAAAATTGAGTTGTTAATTACATTACAAGTTTGGGTAATTTCATTCCTCATATGAGTAGTAAGACTGATTTAAAATTTTATGATTCAAATAGTACTTAGATAGAATTTTTTTCTAGATTTTTTTTGGCTTCAGGAGAAGCTCTAATTAAAAGATCAATATGACTTAAATCTAAAATAGGAAGTAATATTAGATGTTGGATTATTTTATTTTTTTTAATACATAAGGGCAAGCAATTTGCAAGCAGATACCCCCTCTAACCTACAATGATAGGCTAAATCCAGTCAAAATAGAGTCATCCACCATTCAGGCGGTGGTCTTCCAGCAAAAGCTGTTTACATTGGATTATTTGGTACATTGGAAAAGACCCCTTTTTTATTGCAAACTTCGCTGCCTAGAAAAGATGCAAGAAAAGAAAATCACAAGACAACTAAACAAACTTGCCTTTGATATTTAGGATGACATTGAGCGTTCTTATGAATATATAAAATAAATTTGATACTACCTTAGTTGGAAGCATAAAATGTTCTGCCTCTGGTGATTATTATTCTGTGAAAAAGGGTTATCATCAATTGGTAATGGCTCGCTCCGAACGTGTGCATTCAGGGAAGTATCTTTGGGAAAAGTTGAAGCACTTCAATTTAATTCCTCGAGTTGTTCTTTTTTTCTGGAAATTGTTCGATGATGCCTAGCCAACTTGTGTTAATCTGCGACGTCATCATCTGGATATTGATCTTGTTCTGTGGGCAACAAGAGGAAACTTCTTTGCATCTATTTTATCTTTGTCCATTGTCCAGAGCAGTTTGGTTTGGTTTACCTGTGGGTTTTCGTTCTTCATGCATCTCTCAGGATGATTTCGTTCGATATGCACTTGAGGATGATGTTCATCCTTCTAATATTCTCATATGATCCAGTGGCAGGTGGAGTTTCATAACAACATCCTCCAGATCTATAGATCACAGTCTCACTAGCACTCTCATGTGTATGCTGTCTCTGTTAGATACAAGATTAGTTTTGATGATGTCAAATATAGATGC
>JBAGKO010000015.1:17077022-17088962 GCA_037177275.1 Acacia concinna | reverse complement strand
CGTAAAAGGTGAATCGGTGGAAAAGTAACACAATTGTTGCTTCTACGATATCAGGAAAAACACCACCGTTCACGATCTACTCTATCGCTGAACCAAACATCAAAATTTTTGATCCAATACGTTTGGTTTTGAAAAGCATGCCTATCATACAATTGGGAGGACCAATCGTCCTCCCAAACACGCACATACAAATTTTATTTTTACATAAGTAACTTATACTACTGTTAATCCAAACATAATCACATTATACAATATGTCTTATATCTAGTCTAACTTATCCATAAGTCCAGTTACAAATAAGTAACTTTTTCCACTGTATTCCAAACACACCCTAAGTTGTTGGTTTTCAGAGAATTCAAGTTGTTAATATCAATATTCGTGTTGCTAATTATTATTTTTGAATTGTTATTGTTTATGCTAAGATGTCTTTTTTTTCCCTTTGTCTATATACTTAAGTTGCCAATAACACCGGAGAAGGGTGAAATATGACCTACTTGTAAGACTCCAGAGTAGTATGTCCAACATTTACGACCATCACTCGTATCTTTGCCCATTTCGCAAACACAATGCCAAATAAATGGTATCCTTCACTGTACCAAACTCATGTTTTTTTTTTAATTGAAAACCAAACTCTTCATTTGAGATCATAGCAATGTGATGTCATTGCTAAAGAAAGAACAATAAAGAATCAGTAAAAAATAATGTAACATCAAAGTGGCATTATTAGGACAGCCAACATTTAAAAATGAAGTGTGCAATGTAATTCATGCAAGTAACTTTCTTACCCCACATGGTAGGTTAAAAGCCCCATTGTAGTAATACTACTAGTAGTAAAAAGATCAAATAAGAATATAGAGCCAGTACTCTTGCGATTATAATGAAACAAAATGGGTGGCCGCATGAGGGACCCTTGGCGACAACCCATATTATAATTATTTGAAAATTTTACTATATATACAACAAAATAAATTGAATAAACATGGACAATTCCACAAAAGAAGAAACTGGAAAGAATGAAACGTTTCGCGTGGAAACAGTGTAATGCTCATCTTCACAATATTCCTCCAGCTCTGCAATGAAGCATTCTCTCAGGTGCAAAAGAATAGTAATAATATAAAATCAGGCCAAACAAAACTTTCTTCAATTAGTTGTTGCATCATTATCTCTACTACCAACAGCAACTTTGCGGTGGCGCCGAGAACCTGATCTTCTATCTTTTCCACGTCTTCCTGGGCCTCTCCTAGTAGGAGGACTTGTAAACACAGGTATCAGAGGTGGTGAGTTTGGTGGAGATGGAGGTGGAGGGGGGAGAGCAACAGAAACTGGTGGAGCCAGGCGTTCAAGGAGGTCCCTATGATATTTCTGTAAGCAAGAAAGCATTTCAATAATAAAAGGTCAATAAATCTGAGACATTTATCCAAATAATATTTCAGTATCTGAGACACTAGAGATATCCCAATAATATTTCAGCATCTGAGACACTGAAGATATCTCAATATTTCAGTAGGCAAGTAAAAGATTTAAAACATTAAATATAGAAGAAAATAGAGTAAGGTCCAAATATTTGGAAGGATACACTGATATTGAAATCATAATCATCCATATTACATCTGTTGATAACTGGAAAAGGGGGGTACACACAAATATTGCATTCCTAAATATTGATTTTCCCCATTTCTCTTCTTGCAACATAGCAAGAACCAACCATAGGATATAATTACTATACTACCCATATTCCTATTTATAAGACCCAGTTGACTTTTGTGGAGAATCGTAAGAAAACTCTAAGAAAGCTAATTACATTACTTTAAAATATTAAAATTTATCATTTTTCTTCAAATTATGTTGTTTGACTTATGAACAAATATATAATGTAATAAAATATGATATATGATATGATTAAGTAATGTAATTAAGTTTCTTAGGATTTTTCTAGGATTCTCCAAAAAAGTCAACTAGGTCTTATAAATAGGAACAGAGGGAGTATTTTATAAGACAGGTTGCTATAAAAAGTAAGAGGATAGATTCCGTCAAAAGCCACAGAATTGACAGTTTTGCCTTTGCTCTGACAAATTTGATGCAAGCCAAATGAAATAATTACCTGAACTACAAAGTTGCGTCTTTCACAGTCCAAGAACATGTTAACATGAAAATCCACCTTCGACAAGAGTTTGTCCCTGACGGTAGAGAAACTAATCTGGTCTCTCGAAGTAAATCGATCGACTTCATTGAACCAAAGACAAGTAAACAGGTTGCTAATAGGAACATGCTCTTTTACTATAACACATCCTTCAGGAACATCTGCAATTCAGCCATCAAGATTTAGGAAAATTTAAAATATAGAGAATGAAATAATAGGTGCATATTGTACCCTCATTCCATAGAGGAGCAAGGTTCACTTACCACTTATAATGGGAAGCTTAGCCTCTGTATACGGAGTCAATCCCTCCTTCTTATAAAACTCAATCTGAAAGTCAATAGAGGCATTGTCATACTTTCCAGCAGCTTTATTTGCCTCAGCCTCAACAAACACATCAAAGCGTCTATAATGTTTAGATATTGCAAATGTAGCATTTTTCCTCCACAAAAACCTAAATAAGAGACAGAGAACCAATTAAGGCATGAATAGGCAACCTATGTTCTGGCCAGACAAAGCATGAGAAAACAAAGAGTACGAGTCCAAAAGCTTCACTCTCCAATGCCTATAAACAATTTCCTGTAATGTCCTTACTCCATAGGCATGAAGTAGAAGTCATAATTACATCAAACGAAACACTCAAACAGCATACATACATATGCATTAACATAACAATGCTTAATTTTCAAGCAAGATACAGTATACGATGGTCTAGTTCATGATGAAACAAATTGTTCCACCTCAGATGCCTGCCTGATGTAGGAAGCCAAAGTAACAGAATATAACAAAATCAATTGCCAAGTGAAGGAAATTCAATAATCTGGAGGTGAAGAATAAATCATGCAACCTGAGAAGCTATCCAGAGGCAAATTACAGGCTGAGGCAGGAATTTCACTATATCTACTCTAGTACTTCATACCAGAAGAATTGTGACACTAATGCAGATGGAGAATCACCTTTGAGAAATGTCTAAATAATGCTGCGGATACTCCTAATTTAAGATAAGAGAAGCTGAGATGAAGTCTCCTGAAGGAATAGTCTACAAGCTACAAAATATCTTGATATCAAACCAGCATTATTACGGATGCTTTACTTTTCAAGTCTTTAGGTGGGGGCATTTTCCTATCCCAAAAATGAACTTTCATAAAAAAATTTCCAACTATGACGTTAGCCTCATAAAGATTTTATCAAAAAGTTTGAAAATTAGTTGCATGTCATCTAATGTCATTTTCTTGTTTTCTAAAAGGGCATTGGTTGTTTTGGAAGGATTTCACATCTTCCATTTTATTGCCTTCTCTTTACCTCAACAAGTCACCTCTTCAGTGGCATGTGTAATAAAAGCAGGATGGATACATGTAATGTGCATACACCTCTGCTTCTGTATGCAAAGTCCTCAATTAACAAAATAAGTAGAGGGATCTGAAACTCAGACCAGAATAATATTAAACGAGTATTTCTAAATAACACCTTACAATAGACTCCCCAATTGTCTGACCCACTTCACATCATGTGGCAACCATTCCAAAACCTTAAGGCATGCGGGATTTTTAAAACCAGAAAATACCCATTAGTTCTCTTCCCACAAGCTGTTTCTACAGACAACACTTCATCTGGTACAATAAGACTCTATGATCGATGAGCTCAGCATACCACTGAGCCATGTTTATAAGAGAAGACAGCCCAAAGTTACAACTAAGACTCAGAACAGTGAGGTGAACCCAGTGAAGAAGACCAAAACAAGACTGAGGCCAAATAACTCTATGGAGGACAGTGAGGAGACAATTATCTAGGGTTGTGTGCCCAGAGTGATGCAAGGAATCAGACAATAGTGACCTGGGGAGAGCTCCTAACCTCTCGAATGTCAGGAAAGTTGTTCCATTCTGCTGGATTTCCTTTTGTTCTCTATTTTCTTCAATGTAAATTAATCATTTTACCTCTTCCTTTCCCATTGCAGAGGCTGTGGTTAACTATTATAGAAAAGAATCGTGCAATAACAGAACTCAGTTCCATCAATGATCTAGAAAATTAGGGCATCTTGTGAGAACAAATCCCCATATTTGGACTTCAGACTTTTCTATGCTTTGGTATGACAGATTTAACCGAGAGATATATATTAAAGGAGAAATAGAGCATGACTGTTTATCAAGAAGAAACAAGGCCTATAAGGTGATTAAGTTGACGTTGCTCTTCAAGTACTTAGCAGACGAAGCACAAAATGGATGATGCCCAAGTGCCTTGGATGTTGATATGACATCTTGTCTACGAAAATATAGAGAAAGTAATGCTGCAGAAGTTGGACACCATATTTAATAAAACCAGAATCAAATAGATTAGAGAATGATATCATAGACTATCACTTTATCATTTAAAGATCACAGACAGAATTGAGAGAGAAAATGACATGATTTTGTGATCCTCAAAATGTAGAAGGTACTGAAGCCACTATATAACTTTTTTATCCAAAAAGACAGCATTGATTCTCATAAAATGTAAGAGATATTCTAATAATGACAATAAAAACCGAAACAAACCTTTCAAGAATTTGATATGGATCAAAAACAAGCTCAAGCTTTCCATCAATCCATATAGAATATCGAGCATTTGGAACCATTCTATGCAGCAGAAGCTTTGGAACCTGCAGTAAAGGTAGCAAAAGGTGACAATGCATACAAAGGTACTACTTTATGAACATAAATACACTAGTCATTTGATACATTTTTAGGTCATCCCAATTTATACAAAGATGCTAAGGCTATACTTAAATGATGTAAAACAACACGGTTCAGAAATAAGAGGATCTAGCCAATACTAGGTCTACTAAAATAAGAAACTATTCCACCCATTTCAATATACCAATGGTATCCCTTTCCAAGAAGGATAAGAAATGGGTCCTGGGTGTTACTTAGGGTGTGTTTAGATTAGGGTTTGGAGAATAGCTTATGGTGAAAAGTAATCAAAAGTGATTTTAGATAATAGATTTCGGAGAATAATTTCAGATAATCAGGAAAATAATGGCTATTTTCAAACCATTGTTTTCTTGCCAAAATAAATTGTGTAGTATGTTACCTCAATTCCTGTGGCCTTGGTTATTAGAAGAGGGCCACAGTAAATTACATTAATTTTCTATATAAAAGACCAGTTACTTGTTTGAAGCTCAGCTATTTAATGCTTCATCATATAAAAATCAGATGTCAATTTCAATAATGTATTCATACAAGCGGTAAAAAGGTTCAAAAGTCTGACCTTTCCAGTCCGCCTTGCATCTGTATAAGGAAGATTAAGAGCAACAATAATTCTCCACAGCCCAATTTTTTTGCTGCTTCCCAGTCTACCTGAAAGCTTCAGATAGCCCGCTGTTTCTTCATCAACAAACATAAGAAAGCAAACGTTCTGCTTGGAGTAGTCACTAATATTTTTTGGCTCATTTATCACATCAAAATTTCCTGAACAGAGACTTTTATCAATAAGCAAACCACTAGCTTAAAAAAATAATAAACACAGAAATCACATAATACTAACCAAATATGGCTGACGCAACAACCACACCATGACACTGATCCATGTGTAAAAGGTCATCATCATCTATGTCAAATCCTGTTCTTCGTCCAGGTTTAGCTCCTTTAACAAACCTGTTGGGTGCAAAAATGCACCATTGAAAATTCAAAATGCAAAAATATGAGTAAGAAAGTATAGGAGACATGATTAAAATGTGGCACATATCAATAATGGTTCTAATGTAATTCTTCTGTACTAAAGGCAGAGATTCAATTAAGGCAAAAACATACCCACAGTGCACACTCATTGACTCTTGTACATCAAAAGAATCATTTCTCTGCTTCAGAGTAGGGTATCCGCCAAAGTCTGAACCACCAAATTCTCCATCTCTACTTAAATTTTCCTCGTGGATAAATGTTAAATTCTTAAGAACTGGTGAAGGTGAAGGCAAGCTTGGCAACTTTTCAATGGCTTCCTCCACAGGAAGGTAACAAACCGGACATGCTGAAAAATTAAAGGAAAAACGTGAGAATCATCAAGAATAGCACCTTATAAAATAGTAAACTAAATTATTCAATAGGAATTCAGTCCTCTATATTCTTCACAAGTTCAAATTTTAAAAGATTAGAGTGATAAATGCAGAGATTATGTACCATTCCAAATGTTCAGTTCAAGCAAAAAACATTTAAAAAAATATGAGGCAACAGAAAGGAAAACTATAACTTACGCCGTGGTCCTGTTCGCTTTTTATCTGCCGGTGGAGGAGGGAGGGCGAAGCTATTACACAGATGACCAGGAGGAAGAGTGTAACCTAGAAAGTAACTTGGTGGAGGTGGGGATGATGCTGCACTTGTAGTTATGCCACTGATAGTTATAGACAGGCTATCATTGATGCTAATGTTCCGCACACTGTTTTCCTCTTGTGTATCTTCACCTGGAGAGGGGGAGAAACATGTTGCAAACATTAGGTCTTAACTGCAGCATAAATGCCAATGGACTTATGCCACAATGGCACCAAATCATTGTGACAGAAGGAAGGTTGCGGGCTTAATTCCTGCCTGTGAGTGTGTGTGTGGGCGTACATGTGTGTTTGTTTATAATTGTCAAAAAAAAAAAAAAACTGCAGCATAATGAAGTGATAGCAAAGAATTATACGAAAAGTTTCCTTCCTTTTGCATGGCAATGAATTCTATTACAGCATATGCTAAAAAGCCAAGTTGATGAAACAGGAAGAACTCAATAACGAGGGCTTAATGAACTTCAATGACAATACCAGCTACAGTTTGCATGCGGTTTTAAGCATTAAACCATCTTGTGGGTTCAAATGCAAAGTGAAACAAAAGTTCAGAAATGAATTGTTTATAAGTTCAACATTGACACTTACTTAAACATTTAGACAGAAATCCAGGGTGCTTTAGTGGGTAATAAAAGAAGCAACAAGAGAATTGGATGAAATCTATTAAACTACAAGAAGGCAATCTGAATTTAAGTTGAATCATGCCGTAAACTGAAAATTATTCCTAAATAAAATTTGTACAAGTCTCGTGAATGAAATGTTATTATAAGAATTGCAAACACGGCATATAATAGCATAGCAAGAAGAGAAAAATTCAATTCTAAATAACAGTAATATCAGAAACAGGAAACAATATCGCCAGAGTCCTTTGATATGATGAGCATCCACTTAAAAAGAAAGGATCATTGAATCTTTCGGTACATGTCACCAAACCCAAACTTAGCAAATCATTTGGTTTGCATCCAAGTAATGGTAGTTAACCAGATGAATTCAAAAACCAAATCTGATTTTCGGGCTCTCAGAATCATTCCAATCATCTAAAAGGGAATCTAAAAGGCAGTATAATCGAATCAGTAACTATTGCAGAACAACATGAAGAGATAGAATATGAGGAAGAGATGTGAGAGAGAATTTGACAAACCTTTTCCAACGTACAAAACCCAGAAGAAAACCGCGGCGGAAATACTACAGAGAAACAGCATTCCAACCTTCTTTCGGCCAGCAAATTTGAAGATCCAAGGGAACAATCTATCTTTCTCTTTGAGCATCTTGGAAGGCTTGCGCGCTGTTTGAATAGGCGATAAACCATTCTGCAGCTGTTTATCTAAAGAACCGTAACTCCCGGAACGAATACCCAATGACCCTCCAGTCATTGTATCTCAAAATCTTCATGTGCTCCTATCATCTCCTGCCACAGCCCCTCATCCACGCCCCCAGAAAGTTCCACAATCTACTTCCTTAACTCTATTGCACCTCGAACTTCAACGGAATTGGAGTTCCCTGCAATGAAATGTACTTACCATTACAGTCTTACTTCGACTCATTTAGCGAAAAGAAAATTATTCATGGGCGTTAAAACTCACAAAAAGAGAAATCTAGTGGCAGAAGCGAAGCGAAATCCAAATCCAAACTTTGGCTTCCGAATACTCAAGTGAAGAAACAGCAGACTTGCATCAAAATCAACTAATATACGATCAAATTGTACTGAAGGAAAAAAAAAATTGATTCCTAAAGAGTTCTGTCTATGTCTTCTGAGGAGAAAGATGATGAATCTGGACTTTCAGATTCACTCTGATTGATTTTCAACAATATAGTCTGGGTCTTCTGAAATCTGAGACCGAGAAAGAAACCGAGATCACAAATCAAACCAGAAGTAAGATTCGCAAAATTGTGTTTTTAAAATTTTTCCTGGCTGATCTCAGAGGAAATTCCGATAGAATGTTTATATAAGAAGAACTACCGAATTAGACCCAAAAAATAAAAAGAATAAAAGAGAGAGAGAGAGAGAGACCGAGAAATTTGTTGATAGGCTCATTCGCATATCCTTGAAATTGTTTAAACACCGACGGCTCACTCGTCGTGACATAGAAATATGGTGCTACCTCAACCTCAACTGATCGTGTGACATTTGGCACCTAATGACATTAAGATTACTTATCATAATTTTTTTTTTATGTTTATCACAGTTTAAAAACGCACAGATTTGTTTACAGGTAAAAAATAAATAAATACACACAGATTTACTGATTTTTTTCACCTTTACACAAATTTTCTGGTTTCATAAAAATTATCACATTAAGTTTTGTATTTAGATTAAAAGTTATTGAAATTGTCAAATAAAATTATTATAATGCATAGCTTAAATTATAATAAAATAATATTTTTCCTAAAATACTACTTCATCCGTCCCAAATTATAAGATACGTTTAATCAAATCTCGTGGTTCAAAATGACGGTTAAAAATAATAAGTATGTCAAAATTGTTACTCATTTTTACTAAAATGCCCTTATTAATTATGAGATATGAAATAAGAAAAATAATACATTTATTAAAATCCATCACTTTCTCTCCCTTAACCCCTCTCTTCTCTCTTCATAAATGATAATTTTTATAGTCAACATAAACATTAATGCATTGATATTAAATAAAAGCAAAACTAGAAAAAAAAAATTTTAACACAAGACATTCTTCAAATATTTTTTATGTTTTGAAACAAAATAAAAGTGACAAATGTCTCTTATAATTTGAGACCAATGGAGTATTAACTTAAATTAAGGTTATTAAACCCAGACCAGCTTAACTAGTTCGAGCTAAAACCGGTGAACTAGCCACCTACTCGGCCAAAGTAAACCCAAGATGAGATTAGCATTTTTTTATAATTTAATTCAATTTTATTTTATTTAAAATTTCATATTAATAATCCTAAAATCTTCATTTTCTCACCAATTTAGCTTCAAAATAGGTATAACATGACTTCGATCTAACCTACTACCTTGCTTGACTCAGAAGCTGGTCCAAAATTTAAGAACCTTGACTAAAATACTCCCTCTTAATCAACAAGTTGTTGATTGGGATAATAAACGGCATCATCCTGTTAAAAAGAAAACATAATTCAAATCCCATAAAATATACCTATTATGAGAGGTAAAAATCCTTTACTCTCTAAATCTCCTCCAAAAGAAACATTCATCCGAATAAAAAAAAAAAAATCCCTCTTATGTACAATGAAAGGCTAAAAAAAACACGTAGTTAATGATTTATTGAAATTCTCAAACAAGAACTACTTTTAAATAAATTATAAAAACTCCATGACACTTTCTGTAAATTGAATGAAATAGAAAAGGTTTACTGATCTAATAACTAGTTTTTTTAGCAGATTAACCTAATAGCTGGCTGAATGTATTGTAAAACTAACTTCCATTACCAAAAAGGTTACTGATGTTTACATAAAAAATAAAAAAAAGAAACAAACAAACGGTTTACTAATCTGGTAACCAATTGATAAAACAAATGTTGTGATCAGATAAAAAATTGTATAGAATATAATTTTAATACCGTCATTAATAATTGATTATTAGGACTTTACTAGTTTTAATAAAAACTCAAGAGTCACTTTTCACTTGGATTTTTACATTTAATACTACATTACTTATTATATGATTCCTCCTGGCTAGGCAGATAGATAATTATGCCTTGTCTTTAGCTAACTAATAGATTACTCCCTCTGCCATCCGTACCAATTTCCAATTATAGCATAAATTTTTTAAAAAAATTTCAATTAAATACCATTTAAATTTCTAAAACTTCAAAAGGCTTCCTGAATTTTGGTAAAGACAATGAGGTGATAAGGAATCAAATTGAGTTTTTGAAATATTGATACATTTACCATAATGCCCTCAATTATTTCAAATAAAAAAAAAGGCATCATCACTGAAGCATCACCTAAAAGATTGCAACTAAGCTAGTGAGAATGAGAATCAAAAAACAAAAAAATCAACCTAACAAACAAAAGACAATTGTCCCTCCCCACTCTCGTTGGAGTTCTAGCTACCAACCTGAGGGTTTGTCGGTGGTCGGCGGTGGTGCTTCAACGATGGTGTCTTTTTATTTTTAATTTGAAATAACAAAGGGGCATTATAGTAAATATGTCAGCATTTCATAGATTCAATTTTGTCCTTTGTCAACTAAATAATTTTACCAAAATTCAACAGGCCTTTAAAAGTTCAAATAGTATTTAAATGAAATTTTCTCAATTTTCAAAGTCTTTTATTTTCTTTTAAAAAAATTAGGTTTTTTATAAAGCACAAAAAATACTTTTTTTAAAACACTTTTTCATTTGTCAAAAACTCCCCTGACATATTTACTTAGCACCTAAAAAAGTTAAACAAATAATAATAATAATAATAATAATAATAATAATAATAATAATAATATGTAACAAGTTGTTGACATACTTTTAATTCAACAAAAAGCATAAATATGATATGATAGTTATTTTTTTAATCTTATCCTTTTTTAACTGTAATATTTTTTTTTTTGCAAGAATAATCTTAATAAGTTATTGGCATGCTTTAAATTCATATGCAACCAAAAAGTTACAATACATTTTTTATAAGTTTAAGAATATTATCTAGCTGCCACTTTTTAAGGGCGTGAAGTTAGCTAACTATAATTAAGATATGAGAGGGTGGTTCTTTCATTTATCTCATTTTCTTAACATTTTATGGCAAAGAAAAACTTTTTATATTCATTAATTGATGAATAAGATTGATTGTGAACTAATGCAGAATTTTCTACGGAGAGATGGGATAAATTGAGGGAAACCAAATAAAATTGCCTTGCATTGGAAATAAATTTAACTATAATATTAACAAAATCATTATGCAGCTGTATTGCCAAATTATTCCAAAGAATATAGCCTAAATTAACCGTAATTAAAAAACATATAAACAAATGTAATTAAAAAACAAAACAAAAATACTTCATTGAAAACATATAAATTTTGTGGCTCTTGTATAAACCATTGAATATGAGTTGACAAGAGAAAGGAAGGCGTGGAAGTAATTAATAATTAAGATACACACACACATACATGTATATATAACTGTCAGCCTCACACCCACACGCACAAATAAATAAATAGATAAATAATATAAACGTTGCACACAGGGTAGATGATAGGCAGGTTTTGAAGTATAGGAAGTAGGGTAATCTCGGGAGTGGACGAGATTGAGAAATTTCATTTTCGATCTCAATCCTGAAAAGGGTTTAAGACTGATTTTCAGTCCCGATCTCAAAAATTTCCCGTCCTAATCGGGATAGGTTTGGCTTGATTTTGACAAAAACTGTGCCTAATTTTTTAATATCAATATGTTTGCTCCAATTTAAAACACACATATAATTAATTCAATACAAAGTTAGTCTAGTATAAATATATATAACTCCCAATATAAAAATTTAAAGTGAGTTTAAGTTACAAAATTTAAAAATCATAAAAGAATATATATATTT
>JBAGKO010000015.1:17063164-17073750 GCA_037177275.1 Acacia concinna | reverse complement strand
AGCCATATGATTAATATGGCTTAAAGCCAATTGAAGAGCCTAAAGGGAGCCTCATTTTCGTGCAGCACCTTGAGAGAGAGAGAGAGAGAGAGAGAGAGAGAGTTCTTAGAGGAAATAGAGAGGAGGAAGGGAAAAGGAGGAAGGGAAAAGGAGGAAGAGGCAAGGGTCAAGGTGAGTTCCAAGTCTAAAGCTTCCAATTTTTCCACGATTCCTAACCTCCAACCTCTTCTAATGAATGTAGTCTTCTTGAAATCAATTTTAGCAAGAAGAAAATCAAAAGGAAGAGGTTAGGGATTTCAGTTTTTAGCAAGGGAAGAAATAACTCAAAAGGTAATCAACAAAACCTTGAATCTCTTGTTGATTCTAGTTGTTTGTTGGTGGATATTGTTGTCCATGGTGATTATTTGTTTGTGTGGCTGTTTTTCTTCCTTTGGGATGCACAAACCCTTATCGAGGTGCTACCCAAATCTTGATTAATCATGTAAGAATTGTAGATAATGGTTTGAGAAAGTGATTTAAGGTGTAATAAGGGTATTTTGTGGAAAGGAACATAAAAATCCATTTTTGGCCATTTTTACCTGATTTCGTCCAAACCTTGTTTGGGCATGAAAGAGTTTGATTTTGGTTTTTTAGATGCTTTCAATAGGTTTAGGATGAAAAATTGTGTAGGGTAAAGGTGGTGAAATCATTTTGAAAGCATTAGGATTGAAATTGCCAATTTTTGCTCAAAATGTGTACAATTTTGGTTTGTCTCTAGTTTAGGGGGAAGGAGTTTTATTTTAGTAATTTTGAGGCCATAAATGGATTTAGCACGCGAAATTGTATAGGGGTAGTGCGAGTCATAATTTTTAGAATAGTGTAAGTACACAGATAATAAAAGAAAATAAACTAGTACCTCTAAAGGCAATTTCGTCAATGTGCGTTTTTGAGGAAAATAATAAATGATATGATATTAGGAATAAAAGTTGAATGAGTTATAAATCATTGATTATGCATTTGGCATGTTAGGGTCCAATCCTTGCCCGGTAGACTAAGAGACTAATTGAAGAAGGGACCAGCAGATTGCAAAGGGACTTTAGGTAGTAACTTTGTCTTACATAATGATTGTGATATGTTGCATGTATTGTATACCATACATGAGACTGAGGCGCGGGGACGTCCAGGAGATAGTACGACTCTTTGGGTCCACCGTTAGACTGAGATGAGCTAACATCTATGAGATGGTAAAATCATTTTTGGTTTACCATGAGACTGAGACAGTGTGATCGGTTCCAGTTCACCATTGGCCTGTGAGTCTGTGACAGGAGGATGCCCATGATGCTGAGGGGGAGACGCCTATGAGATGATATAACTTTTTATGGTCTACCGTGAGACATGAGACATGCATTGCACTTTGCATATTTTTTATGATGATTGATCTAGGCGGAGAAATGGAATTAGAACGACTAAAATCATATGAAAAATGCTCTTTCATTCATTGGGTCACGGAACTGGTCACGAGTAATAGGCGGATCACTATATAGGTCTCGGGATTTGACTTCAAGATGAAGAAGGTGACTGTTGGCCATCAGACGGTTCAGAATCACTCTACCGTTGAAGATTGAAGGTCTGGATGAAGCAACGTGTCATTGCATGTTTTAATCTAAGCATAAATGCTGGATGGCTAGAATTCAGTTAATGTCATGCATAAAGATGTCCAAGATTGCTACATTCACAAGTGAAACTGTGCATTTTGACCAATGGACCAGATTGCTTCTCAGATAATATTGATTATCGACTTAGAATTGGTCCGCCTTTCACTCTCTCTTTTGAAGACTTTAAATTGCATTTTGGCCCTACAAATATCATAGAAATTGACCCCACTCCATCTTTTCTCCTACTCCTAGCTTTTGCATTACTTTCCTTGCAATTAGGTCCCTTTTCTCTTTATAGAAATGCCTCTGGCTAATTTTATTCTTTGCAATTCAGTCTTCCTTTATTTTAATCCCCATTTTCTTCTTATTTCTTCTTCAGACCTACACCAAAATTTCACCAATTCATGATCAAGCATATAATTAAACATTAATAACAATTTTAACTTTTAATTTGCCACAATTACCAAAATACCCTCGTGTACTTAATTAACTCAATTAATCCACAATAATGCATTTCTAATTCCCAGTTTTCCACATTTAAAGCACCAATTAAGCCTAATAATTCATACAAGATAGTGATTTATCAATGATGACTCAATGACTGTGATATGATGATGATGATGATGGTTGCTTTGCATGTTTAGTATATTCGCATTTATCTATGATTGACCGTCTATTACTACTAAGATTCATTTGAATTTCACCATTTACATAAATACTTAATTTTACTCAGCTAGATATAGAAGTTCCCAGGGCAAGGACCTAACGACCCAATACTGAAGGTCCAAACCTAGTACGCAAGGAAAACTTTTGTTTTAGACTTGGCTAGTTATTAATTTTTTTTGGACGTGGTTTAAATTTATATACTATGATAATCCTATGAGAAGTCATGTTTTCACCTAACTTTGTAAATCAATATATCAGTACTTCTTTCTACTATTTCTTGCTCATTATCAAATTGCGCTTGTGCTCTCTGACAAATGTGGAATCGGAAGAGAGATTTGATACTAAATCCATTGGAAGCATATAAAGTATAAATCATCAAAATCCACCTTTATCATGGCCAAATAGGGTCCAACTAAAATTAGGGGAAAATGGAAAAAAATGGATTTTCTTGTTTCCTTTCAACAATACACTTCTATTTATCTTAAATCACTTCTTTAACCATGTTTTACATGCTTTCTTAAATTTTTAGAAATTTGGGAAAACCCCCATTAGGGTTCATGCCTCCCAAACTATGAAACCAAACCAAATCAGGTCAGGAAACAATAAGAACCATCAACAAGCATCACAAAGCAATAAGAAAGACAAGGTTCTTGAGCTTACCCCTTGTCTTCTTGTTTCTCTTTCTAAAACCAACCACTCTCTCTTCTTTTTCCCTTGATTTTGCTCTTGATAAACATGAAATCAAGACCACTTGAGGGATTAGGAGAAGTTCCCCAAGAGATTTAAGGCACCAAAATTATGAATTTTGAGCACAAATTTACCTTAATCTCCTTGGCTATTCTTCCTCTTTCTTCTTGCCTTCTCTTTCTCTCTTGAACTCTCTCTCTTTCTTTCCCTCTTGATTTGGCCGAAATTTGGGGCTATTTTTGTTCCTATAAAGCCTCATCCATAGGATTACAACATGTTCTTAATTCCTTAATTAATTGAGATTAATTCCTAGCCACATGTTTCCATAAATATCTTGACCTTCGTTAACTTTTTAAGGTTTGATCTTGACCATTCAATTTGGCCTTTCAATCTTGCCCTTGAAATTATCTTTAATCTTCCTTTGTTGCCCTTGAACATGTCACAATTTACAATTGTGTTATTACCTTTTTATTATGGTAATTTCTTTTTACCACAATTTATTTTAATGCTTAATTTTGAATTATTTTTCATAAATAATTCTAGGGACATCCTTAACCATTAAATTCAATGTTTCCCATATCATACTCATTCTTCTCATTTCTAATACCTCAAATTCGCCTAATTCACCATTTCTCCATAATTCCCATGAAACTATTTTTTTTCCTTGAATTGAATGCCCATAAAATATTCTTTTGTAAGAAATTATCATTTCTGGGGCATAAAAGCATCTTTATAATATTGTCTCAACCTCAAAATCAATTTTCCATATTTTCTCTCAATTATTTGAGGTCTCTTGATATTTTTCATAATTAATTGTGGCCTCAATTAGCCAAAGTTCTAATAACTTCCTTGGGAATTATTTTACTATCTTTTTTTACTCCAAAGTTCACCATTTTATTCTTTTTGTCTTGTCATATACTTAATAAATTTTTTTAAAATAAAAATCAGGATGGTACATTATATATCACTATAAGATCTTTCTTTTGTATATCTAGATTCAATACTAAATAATGCAAAGAAGCCTCAAAACATTCATTATAGATTATGTGACGTTGGATTTAAGATATCTAAAGCTAGAAGTTATTGTTTCCAATGATGTAATAAGGCATTTTAAATTTTAAATTCGTCACGTCGCCAACTAAATTGAAGAGGCTATAATTATTATTTATTGTTATAAAATAAAAGTAACAAGGAACTTATTGGAATATGTCTAATCCACCTGGTGGATTAGGGACTATTGTATAAATATGAGAAATATATGAGTTTAAAAGTAGAATTTTAATATTATTATTTAAAATTCAAATTCAAAATTCAAAACATTAACTTCCCCTACGTAATAATAAAGGAAGTGGTTTTGAGTTCAGCGATATGATTTTTACGTTTTCACCGTAAACACAAGAAATTCTCTCTGGGCATCTCTTCCTTCCCCTCTCCGGTATATCTTCTGTATACGTGATCAGATTCCATAACGGTGCTCCGATCTCGCATGGGTACTCAGCGAATTATCTGAATTTCAGGTACGCCCAAATTCCTTCAGAACCATATCCTGATTTACTTTTCAGGCAACAAAAAAAAACATATCCTGATTTATTTTCAGTCAAAAAAACAAAACATTCTTGATTATCAATAGTAAACTGCATTTTACGGTGTTGGGAAAAAGACTACTTTTTACGGAAAAATTTTGAGTTTATTTTACACTATAAGTATTTCCCAAATAAAATTCAGATGTCGATTCTGTAATAAATCTATGCCATGTGGATAATTCCTTTAAAAAAAAGAGAGTTTTTAACTTTAGTCAAAATCAATTTGTGCAAAAAAAAAAACTTTAGACAAAATCAAAGGCTTATAAACTTGTGATTATCCGAAGAAGTCAATTTCATCACCCATGATTTTTTTTTTTCCGAATCATCAGATTAATAATAATAAACTTGTGATTATATTTAGATCTTAATTGATGGGAGCAATTTTTGGCATAAACAAAAAAAGTCATTGAATTATCATTAGGAATTTACTTGCAAAAATATTTTATTTTAATAAAAAAATTGTAAATTTACAGTATTTGATATATTTCACTATCATTACCTGATAATAAGTATATTTTAAACATTTTGAATTTATACAATATGTGTTTTTATCTTAGTTTAAGCCTTTAACAGGTCCAATATTATTTTTTTCTTTCGCTATCAGTGATATCATATGGTTATCAATTTGTGGGTTAAATAAAACATTTTTAACATTTAAATTTATAAAGAAATTATGATAATATTTTTTATCGTTTAATTTATAAATGTTAGTTATTGATTATAATAGAAACATGTCTCCAATTTAGAAATCATTTAATCTTGCCCGCAAAGTTATCTCATCACTCTTGAGTTGGCTATTAACCTATAAGATAGTAAGTTTAAGAAACTTTATTGATTAACAATTTGTGAGTATCTTTATAAATGTTCTTTTGAATCTAAAGACATATTTAATAAGTTCCCAGTTCTAAATCATCACCTAAACTTTTTTTTTATAAAAAAAAGATATTATATCCAATGTTTAATATAAAAACTAGTTGTAAATTGAATTTGATCTTAAATATAATACTTCAATCTCTTTTATCTCTCAAATTTATAATTTTTCTTACAGTATCTCTATTGATTTCACACTCTAAAGAGTTTATATCTCCACAATAGTCACGATAAAAAATGATATTTTGAGAAAACCAACATACATTTGTTACAAATAACTAACATAACTAACTTTTTTTTAATATACTTAAATTATACAATTAACTCTTATATTAAAAATAAGAAGTACGACCATTTAATCTTTCTAAATTCAAATATGGTCTTTCCATTATTCAACATTACACAAAACAAATATGGTTAATGCCATTGTTAATCTTTACCGTTTAATTAAATTTTGGAGTTAGTCCTACAATTTTAAATAGTTAGTTTTAGAAATTATAAATTTATAAAGATTTGGTCTGAGTTTAGATATTGAGACAAAAACCAAAATTCATTATGAGTATAAAAACATATATTAAATTGAGATAAAATCTTTATAAAATTATAGAGACTAAAACAAACCATTAGAAACAACAAGTACATTGGCAAAAAAATAAACATACATACAATAAACACAACTAAAATTTGATCGGACTGATATAAAACCAAATAAATATATCAACGTCTGCATTGGCAAAAATTGTACATCATTTATTTATTTGGGGTTAACAAAAATAGTTTTCCACAATTAAAATTAATTATTAAAAAATTTAAAGGGAATATTCTAAAAAATACCAAGAAAATGTAAAAAGGACAATTCAGTGTAATAAAATATGAAAATCTCAAATAAGTCATTCCTAGAAATTTGAGATTTTTAGAATCTTGAAAGTTTTGTGAAATTGCTTAAATGTTCCTGAATTTTAACAGTATGAGTATCTATATTAACACCTTGAGGGGCATTTAAGTAATGTGCACTTAAATTGTTAATATAGATATTCAAACTATTAAAATCTAGGGGTATTTAAGTAATTTTAAAGAATTGTCAAGATTAAAAAATTTTCAAATTCCTAAAAGACAGATCTGAAATGTTTAAATTTCAGCGCACTAAATTGTTTTTTATCATTTTATTAACATTTTTTAGGAATTTTCGCAAATTTAAAACTCATTGGTTTAAGACCAGGACGGTCCAACCGGTTGGACCGTCAGCCAGACAGGGTAGCGGTCCGGAATTGATAGTTGAGCCGTTGGCACTGTACACCCATTTTGGCTTGGGGTTGAGCTTTTATTGGGCCGTCACCCGGATTTGGCCCGGAACCCAGAACGGTTTTGCAAAAACCGCCTAGCCCAATTGGAATGTCTTTTTTTTTTTTTTTACAATGGTCACCACTCGGGTAAGTTAAAACCAAACGGCTAGAAAATAACTTGAAAGTTGCCAAAGAAATCTTCCCGAAAAGGAGAAGAAGATGAGAGAAAATGAAATCAAACAACATCCAATATTTAAACTTTAAAAGAGTTTATTTATAAAAAAGGACAAAAATTTTGGATGGCATAAACAAAAATAAAGAGCTTCTTGCCTTCTTCAATAGTCATTTGATGTCAACCATTTCGCCCAGATCTGAATCAGCTTGGAGGCTCTGTACTTGAGAGCTTTTTCTAAAATATTTTGGAAGGAAGAAGACAAGAAAGCCAAAAAACACGTTTTCAACGGTGCAAAATTGGACTTCGACTTCTGCCATTTAAATTTGTCATTCTATATTTTTAATTTTAAAAAATTAACGGTGCTTGTTTTATCCCGTTCCCCCAAGCTCTGCCTCTTATATATATGGAGTAGACTTTTTTCAACTTTGTCAGATGTATTAATTGTATGTTACGTTTTCCACTTTTTGGATTTTTTTTTTAAATCAGTTGCTTCATCATAAGTTATCAGTATAAGGAGAAAATAGCCAGCATTAATCAAACTAAAAAAAATATGACTTTTATCAAGCTTAAATAATATAATTAATAATTAATCATAAACTTAAATATTTTACTGTTTTAGTTCTTAATATAAAATATATTTATTTAATTTAATTAGATTAAAAAATTTATTAAATTAATTAATATCACATGTGTGTGTATCATTATTATATCACCGGGTCGATTGAACAGTCTATCCGTTCCAACCATTTAAACCATGACCTGCTGACTTTTTCGGCTTAACATCCAGTCCGAGTTTTAAAATATTATTAAAACTGAAATACACAAAAGCCAAAAAAAAAAAACAATCAATGACTCACTCCATCATTTCAAATAAACTTCCCATAAAAAATTTTGATTTGACATGGGCACATGGCCTCTTGGCAATACGCTTCTCATTTACAAATGCAGATCTGTCACAAGCTTCAATTTGACAATTGACAATGATGTTTTTCCATTGGCCAAAACAATTTAAAAATACAATTAAAAATTAAAAATTGTGCTTTCCCTTTTTTAAAGAATAACATATAAATACTATTTAAATTTTAAAATCTTATATCAATCTTCCTAATTATAAAAATAACGAAATTAATTAAAATTATATCACAATTAACAACTCAAAATTTTTAAAAATTATTAATTTAAAATTTTAAAGTTTAAATAATATTTATACATGATTGTCCCTTTTCCTTTCTTAGGTGCATATAATAAAATTATACCTGTAAGAATGGGTGGCATTGAGGTATTACTTGGCAAGCGTGTTTCTTAGAAGAAAGATTTTTTTTTTTTTCAAAAATTAAAGATATATTATTTAATAATAACTAATTTAATTTAGGCTATATTAAAATAAACTAGGACATAAACAAGCGAGTTACAACTTACAATGGGTTATGGGCAACCTATTTAAATATTTTCCTTTTTCTATATTAAAAAAAAAACTCGCGCACACACACAATCATCAATCCATGATTCTAAATTTCTAATACTCAAAGTTTAATCACTTGCCACAAAAGAACTTAAATTAAGCAAATACAATCATAACATCATTTTAATGTTCAAACGTCAAAAAAAAATTTCACTTGAGTTCAAAGTTCAATTTATTTACATGAATATCTAAGTTCAAATTGAAACATTACAACTAAATGTTTTGAATGTTATATTACTTTTCCTCTTACTAAAGTATAATCAATAAAATATCACATTTTGAAACGGGTTTTCTGGAGAACCGAACTTTAAAAATCAAAGGAAACACTTTCTACTCAAAATGCTGATAATCTTCTGTGACTAAAAAGCTGAAGCATATAGTAATTTTATTCAAGGTTTAAGGATTTTTTTTTTTTTTGGTTCAAGGATACATGACTATAAGTAAAGGATCTGTATGTATGTGATACGCTGTCATGAAACTGAGTTTATAGTCTCCTTCTGGATTATCACGTTAGAAGAATAATCAAACTCTACCCAATTATTAATTACTGCAAATTAAATTTAACAGTTTCTTTATACATCATTCTTGGAATAAGTAAGTTATATATTTTATTCGCACAAAGTCATAAATTAAATATGTATGGAGATATAATAGTTTCAAGATATATGTCAATACAAACTAAATTAATCCGTTTCAGGTTGATGTTTCTTGTACACCACACACAGAATCGTTAGAGAATCAACAGTAAGGAGCTCAGATCCAGACAAATGTTTTATTCTTTTTTTTTAAAATTAGAGCTTATAGGCTCGGGCAGGCACTAACGGCCTGAAGTTACAACGACGGGATCGAACCCGTGACCTCCTCCTACTTGGGAGATACCATTACCACTAGGCTACAAGGCCTTTGGTAACTTCCTCCAATTCTAATTATAAGATCTAGTTGACTTTCTTTGTATCCCTCTTTATATGTATGCTTATTCATTTAACTATACTATTAGTTATATGCTTTTTAGGTTTTTTATTTCTTTACTTTTATGAAAATGTATTTTCATTTTTCTGCTATAATTTTTAAATATTACAAAAATATATAGATATATATGTGTGTGTAATATATATAATAAAACTCATATTATTTTCAGTAATTTTCCATCAAAGTTATTTTTGAAAATCTCAAACATATAAGTTTTATTTTTACATAAGCAACTTATAAGTTACAATGTTAAATCAAATACAAATCATATTACTCAATTTTATGTTTCCAAAAATTACTTTTCCAATATTCATTTCAAACACATCCTATATTTTATATTTTTTAAAATAAATATTTTTATATATAAAAATATTTTTTAAAAAAACTATTGTTAAGAAATTATTTTATTTTATATTATTTATCTATTAAAACAATTTTTTTAAAAAAAACATACAAATAGAAGAAAAACAATTAAATCTCAATCTCCTATGCCTATATATGTAACGCCTCTCTGTGAGTCTCAAAACCTAGCAAGCTTCTCATATCACAGATCCCACCAACTGAGAAATGGCAATGAACTTGGCATGGGTTGCCATCTTTATCGCCTTCCTCTTCCTCCGTCCCCTCTTCCGGCATTTTCGCTACTGCGGATGTAACCTGCCGCTGGGGCCAAAACCATGGTCTATCATCATAAACCTCAACCTCATAGGAGGCCCTGTTCCTCACTCCTCCTTATCTGCACTATCCCAAAAATATGGTCCCATTATGCATCTCAAGTTAGGCTTCAAAAACTTCACCATACTATCCTCGGCCGACGCTGCCAAAGCCTTCCTTACAAACCACGGCCACACCTTCTCGTCGCGACCAAAACAACCGCCGGAAAGTACGCGGCCTACAATTACTCCGACATCCTATGGGCTCCTTACGGCCCACACTGGCGCCAAGCACGCAAGATATGCGTCACAACACTATTATCTCAGAAAAGCATAGAGTCCAGTGACTATATTAGAAAGGAAGAGATGAAAACAATGTTGAACGATCTGTTCATTTCTTCTGGCACAACCATATTACTGAATGATTACCTTTATGCTTTAAACCTAAATATCATAAGTCGCATGGTGTTGGGGAAGAAGTACGTGGAGAAGGGTCATGGTGGCTTTGTGAGCTGGGAAGAGTTCAAAAAACTAGTGGATGATTTTGCCTTGATAAATACTGGGGTTGCCAATATTGGGGATCTGATCCCTTGGCTCCATTTCT
>JBAGKO010000015.1:17021770-17054218 GCA_037177275.1 Acacia concinna | reverse complement strand
CATCTTCCCCAAGCAGCTTATGAACCGCCATGGGCTCATCATGAGGCTGCTTACGAGAAGGGCCCTCACTTTGAATCATTGGAGAATGATCACGTTGTCTCTCACTACTTCTTGCTTTCACTTTCTCTCTCATCACTCTCATTCTGCAAACACACCTATTTTTACAAAGCGACAGCATCGTTTTATAAGTCAATGTCATCATTGAGCTAGATGGCCGAACCCAAAAATATAATACTCTTTCCTTCCTTAATAATGAAGAATCATTTCACTAATGTTATTATATTAAAAACTCTAATTTGAGTTAGTTCATTGTTATAAATATGATTTGTTTTCCTAAATTACCGCTATTTAAAATTTAATTTTTCAAAAATGATTAATACTTGGTTCAGGGAGTATATCATCAATATTAGTGGTAATTTGAGGAAAAAAGTGTTAAAAATGATAAACATGTTTTATATTTAAAATTATAATTAACTTTTCAACTAGTTTATACAGAGGCGTATTAATTAATTTTAACTGAAATCTTTAATATCAATGTAGTTTTTTTTTTGGCCAACATAACATCAAGATAATTGTTAATAAATCTTTTTGACAAAGATCATAAGACCATTTTTTGCCTCTATGAACATCAAATTTATTACAAATATGAGGCGCGAACATGGTTTTTCATTTGAGTGCTAGGGGTATTTTCGTGATGTGGTACAAAGTTATTGAATTGTCATGGTCACGAAATTAAAGGCCCCACCTAACTACTGTTTTTTTTTTTCTTTTTTTGTTTGCCTTCATCCTGCCTAACAATTTTTAATTGCAATAATGTACTAAATGAATTGGACAATTCAACAAGCGAATATTCATCAAGGATACACAAAACAAAACATGAAGCGACAATTTATTACATTAATGTGTTTTTAATACTCCCTTAAGTCTTAATTACAAGGGCCTTCTAGATAATTCACGGAAAAGTTTTAGAAAGCTAATTATTTAATATATTAAAATTTATCATTTTTCTTTAAATTATATTGTTTGACTTATAAACTAATATATAATGTAATAAAACAGAATATATGATATAATTAAGTAATATAATTAGCTTTCTTAAGATTTTCTTATGGTTCTCTAAAAAGCCCTTATAATTAAGACAAGAGGGAGTATATTTGTATATGTCCATGATAGCCTGATTAATTTGGTATCAAATATTCTATTATATCAATTTACACTAGTTAACTTGATTTAAACATGCAAATAATTGAGGATAAGTTTAATTTGTATTGTGTGTGGGAAAGCGAACGAAAAGGGGTTTTTTTTTTTTCATCTTCATATTTTTCCTTATGTCTTGAGACTTGTGTTTCTTTTGAGTTTCAAAGAAAGTCTATATATAATCTTCATTAGATTTTTGAAATATATTTTTGTATTATCTCTATGTTTTCATTAAAATTGTTTAATTTAATAGGGTGCCTCTTCAATTATTATTTTTAATTAATCTCATTAACGTGGGACTTTTTTAACTTGTGATAGTATTTATGAATACGCTTATCATAAACGGATAAGGGTGGATCATTTTGAATTTTGATAAAAGTTTTTGGGTTTTGGGACCATATCATTATGACTAAACTATCACATGGAAAGCGAAATCAAGGTAGTTGCAAATGGTAACATACGAGAAAAATAACAAAATTCATCCCAAAAAAAAAAAAGTAAACGAACAGAAGAAATGAAGTAACAACTTCCCCTGATACTTTTATCTTTTTATCAGAACTCAATCTTATGTCCCTAACGCTGCTTACGATGCTTTAATTTGAATAACTAGTTTTTTTTGTTTTTTGTTTTTGGGAAAATTGTGTTAAATTTAGATCCAACTAAAATAAAAAACAATCAAACGGTCTTACGAAATCGTAAAATTGCACTTAAATCCCATGAAGTTATCAATGACAACTCATAAAAGCTTATGGAGCTGTCAAATAGGACATAAGTGTAATTACGCAATTTCAAAAGATTGTTTAATCTTTTTTTTTGGGTCTAATTTCAATTTTTTTTTCTTTTTTTTCTCACTACTTTGAATAACTAGTTGAGACATTGATTTAAAAAATTAACTTGTTAAGATTTTTATTGGGTTTTATATTTTATATATTTTAATTAGATAGCCATATATAGCTTTAAAAATTAATAGATAGTCATAATAATTTAAGCATTGAAATTAGAGACATGTATTTTTCACAAGAAAATAAGGGGTAAATGAAACAACCGTCCCTATATATTTAATATGTTTATAGATAATGGGAAAATCCTAGAAAAATATCATTGAAATCTTAAAAAGACATTTCAATGCTTGTAAATTCATGAAATGTTATATCAGTATTGCTGTAGGGATCTGGGATTTTTTAATCTGTCAAAAAGACAAAAATGCCCTCAATTAACACGAATAAAATGACCACAATCTAAAGGATTTGGGAACCTAAAAGCTAAAATATGATTAAAATAAACAAAGGAAGGTAGCCAGAATTGCAGTAAGCACAATCTTGTAGAGAAATCACAATCTTCATCGCAGGGATCACACACATCTTCTTCAGCTAGAATCGCAGGAACCTTCTTCATCACTGCACGATCAGAACAAAGGGGGGAAAAGCACAAATTAACAGAACCTGAGGTAAACTTCAACTAGCTAATTCTTTCGATGTGCTTTAGATTTAAACTTTAATGATATAATTATCACATGTCGTCGATTGTAATGACTTTTTATTGGATTTGTTAGAGAAATAAAGCTCAAGGAAAAGGCTTTGGATGTGAAGGTTGGGGGAGTGAAGAAGAAAAATAAGAGTAATAAGAGCAATAAGAGCCAAGATCAATATCAAAATCCACTAACAACACGTGTAAGATAAGTGTTTAAAAACGTGTTATGTTGTTAACATCACATGTGTAGGGTAAGTGTTGTTAATTGTGAAGATGAAGATATGAAAATAGGTTGTGTTGTTGTGAATATTAGATGCGAAGTGATGATATGGGATGTGACTTTGGTTAATAAATATTGTCTTACAAACTTAGTGAATTGACATTGTGATGAGTATACCTTTTTTGCTTCTTCTTCTTCTTTTTTGCAGGTAAGGATGTAAAATGGTATGTAATGAAGAGTTATCACCTTTAAAGGAACTATTTTGTTATTTCTATGTTGAAATGAAATTTGTGTGTAACAATAAAGGTAAAATTCAATATAATGGAGGTACCATTAAGGTGAAATACATAAAAGAAGGGACAACACTTGGAGATTTTATGTTAATGGTATCATTTATGGTTTGGTATTGATTGTAACATATGTGTAATCCCTTTTGTAATTAAGGCATTCACAATGTCATAAGTATTGTCACGTTAATGACAGGAAAACATTATGTGGTAGTGCTACCATAATATTCCTTTATCATGTAATATGATTGGAATGTAAAAAATAAACATTGGCATATTTTTTGGTTTTAGGCTGTTAGGGAAATGTGAATGTAATTTGGAAGATTGTTGTTAATTTATAATGTGACCCTTGCAAACTTGTCTTCTAAAGAGACATTTGCAATATATATTTTTTCTTTACTGATGCTATGAATTAAGACACTGATAATGTTAATAATGAATTTGATGTTGTTAACATTACAATACACCACCTGGAAGATGTGTTTGACAGATACATTGTTCAAGAAAAATTTGTTTTGTTCACTGATGTTGTGAAGTAGGAGAAGAATGATTATGTGAAATAAAATAATAATATTGTTAATTACTAATTTCATGTTGTTAGAATTACATCGTAACTAACCACTTGAAGTTGTTTTTTTATATAATGTTGTTAATATGGATACTGATAATGTGAAATAAGATAGCGACGTTATGAATTCGGAATTTTATGTTGTTAAATTTAAAGTGTAACCAAAGACTTGTTAGTGATTCAAATTATGTTGTACTATCTTTGTGATGTTGTGAATTAAGATACTAATTCTATGAAATAGGATACTAATGTTGTTAATTTGTAACTTGATGTTGTTAAAATTATATTGTAAGTCACCCCTAGGAACTTGTCTTCTAAAAAGTTTTGAAAAAGTTATTTTTTATCTGGTGTTATGAAATATGATATTGATTATGTGCAATAAGATACTGATATTGTTAATTTCTAATCTCATGCTGTTAAAATAATTGGGTTTTGTTCCTTTCACCCCTACTCAATCGATATAGTAATTTATTCACACTGACTAGATAAGATATACTATTTCTTCCATTCAACAAGTGGCTACTTACATCACCAACTGTGATAAATCACTTACACGACCTTAGCTCAAGAATCACTTACTCAAATAACTAATTGTCTTATAATTTATAGTGTAAACTATCGATACTTATCCTTGAATGGAAACAATCATTTTTGCAATTTGATTTAAGACCAAATACAAGATATAATGAATCAATGTTCTAATAAAAGAAACCAACCTACTCAAAGTTCAATTTCAGTGGATTAAGATATCCACAATAACACAACCTACTTTTACAGCTCTATCTTCACAATTAATAACACCAACCTTATGCATGTATGTAAACAACATAACGCATTTTTAAACATTTATCTTACACGTGCTGTTAGTGGATTATGATATTTGATCTTGGTTCTTATTCTTCTTCTTTTTCTTCTTCACTCCCCCAGCCTTCACATCCAAGGCCTTTCCCTTGAGCTTCATTTCTCTAACAAATCCAATAAAAAGTCATCACAATCGACGACATGTGATAATTATATCATTAAAGTTTAAATCTAAAGCACATCGAAAGAATTAGCTAATTGAAGTTTACCTTAGGTTCTGTCAATTTGTGCTTTTTCTCCCTTTGTTCTGATCGTGCAATGATGAAGAAGGTTCCTGCGATTATGGCCAATGAAGATGTGCGGGATCCCTATGATGAAGACTATGATTTCTTCAGAAGATTGTACCTACTGTGATTCTGGCTACCTCCCTCTGTTTCTTTTAATCGTGTTTTAGCTTTTACGCTCCCAAATCCTTCAGATCTTGGTATTTTTATTAGTATCAATCAAGAGCATTTTAGTCTTTTTGACAAATTCAAAAATACCATATTCTTACAGTAATACTGATATGGCATTTTATTATTTCACAACACTGAAATGTCTTTTCAGAATTTCAATGGTATTTTTCCATAAATAATTGTCATCTCACAATTTCAGGAAATTAATCATTTTTCATTTCACAAATTTTATTGTTCAATAATAAAGGAGAGAGAAATAGAGAAATTGGGATCCAAAATACGGGGGGGGAAACATGTATAAACGAGAATATTTTTGTAAAATACTATACTGTATTTCATCAATTATTTGAACTTTTGGTTGTTTAATAAATAATAATTTTTTTTAACATACCACATGTATAACTTTAGGAAAAACAACAAAATTCTTTTATAATTGGTTTTTCAGGGCACCCAACACCCTGAAGTATTTTTTAAAATTATTTTGTGATGTGTCTAACATTTTAAAATATTTTTTGTATATGCATTCAACACTTTAGTGTATTTTTTGGTGTCTCTAACACCCTTAAATATTTTTTTTAAAGTGCATCCAGCAATATAAAATATTTTTAGGTGCATTCAAAGCTATGTTATAAAAAATAATTTAGAGTGCTTATGCACCTAAAAAGTTACGTCCAGTGTTAGATACATCACAAAATATTTTAAAATGTTGGTATTTGGTACCCATCTTAACCCTTTATAATTGTTCATAGGACAAAAATAAAAACAGTGTTTAATTTATTAATAATATTAAACAAAACAAGTGACACGAATATGCGAATTTCAGAGCTGGAGTTGGTTTGATTGAGATCGGGGACGCGGCAAAACCACGAATAATTAAGGTGTGTGAATCATTAAGGTTTTTTTTGTTTTTTTGCCAACGTGAATCATTAAGGTTTTGAATCTTAGCCTAACCGCCACATGATAAAATATGCGTCATTATCCTAATAAAAAATAAATGTATAAAAAAGAACATATTTTTGTGAAATACTATATTGTACTTCATTAATTATTTGAGTTTTGGGTTGTTTGATAAATATTAATTTTCCTAACATACCACGTGTATAACTTTAGGAACTCTAAAGTTGTAAACAAATTATATGAAACAAACTACTTTTTTTAATTTTTCATATGACAAAAAACAAGAGCAGTGCTATATTTTCTTAAAAATATGTTTCTGAAAATAAACGCGAATATGCGGCAAAACCTCGAATAATTAAGGTGAGTGAATCATTAAGTTTTTGAGTCTTAGCTTAGACACATGATAAAATATGCGTCATTATCCAACATATGGACCATGTTCACTACTTTTTTTTAATTTTTCAATTATATGTGTTAATTAATTATATTGCTATTATCATGACTTATGGAGATTCTTTCAGCCCCACTTATTTATTTTCTCTCATTTCTCTGTCTATTTCATCACTCTTTGTAAATCATAACACGTCAATTTGTTTTTGGAAGGAAAAAAAATGAGATGTAATTATTGTCATCAAGAAGAATAGTACAAAATAAGATAGGATATATTATCACATCACATCGAGTTGTGAGTATAATAATAGGCCAATTAGGTTATTACATCAACGTCATATTTTTATTATTATATTTTGTGCTAATGATAAATTTAATTATCTGATTAATCCAAGACTAACAGGAGCGGGGTATTAGTAAATAGGAGCTCTCAGTTATTTATTCCTGAGCTGATGACGTTTAAAAAATTTATAGCTAGCTATTTTTTAAACAAGATAAACTGATATTTCAATAATTTATGATGTTTACATGTTATGAACAGATGCATAACAATTCAAAAGGTATTCATTGGATTGGAGGGAAGGGACATGCCTATTTTACATCACATGTCCTTGAGGGTACATGCTATTCCTTTTGATCCTAAATATAAGATTTAATTAATTTTTTTTTGGAAAGATTAAGGATATTAGGATCCATTTGGATTAGCTTTTGAGAATAACTTTTACATTTTACGAGGTGAGTATGTGAAAGAAGTTTTGTCTTAGCTTACGCAAACTTAGTTTTCACAAGCGAAACTAAATGGACCATAAGTTAAATTAGTTAATTATTATAATATCACATGATATTTCAAAAATACCCTTAATTTGCAATTTTAAATTCACCGTTTCTCCTTGTATTTGTATTTATGAGAAGTGGGGAGTAGAATTTCTCCTTGTATATGTATTTGAATCATTATGGTATCTAATTATAGTTAAATGAATATTAAAAGGAGTATTCTAAAAAAATAGTTAAATACAAGAGATAAAATAGATAGATATTTTATATTTAGGGCCAAATCAAATTTTTAATTAATTCTTATAAATATAACAAAAATGAGTAGTACATATGTTTTATGTCCCATCCTATTTCCGTCAAAATAGGATGAGACCCTATTTTGACCGGGTTTAGGACGGGAGGGGATATGGATATCCTATATGTTTTTTTTTTACCTTTTGAGGATCTTGAACATCACTTTTTTCTTATTTTTGTAACTTGTAAAAACTAAAATATATCTAAAAAGTATTATATGATATCTTTTTATACGACTAATATCTATTTAAAAAAGATATTAGTCATATCTTTAATTAAAAGCTAGATATCTTAGTAAAAGCACAAAGATATTAGATATATTACATGTATTAAACTAATAACAATGTAATTTTAAGATAGGATAATAAATAGGGATAGAAGAATGTCCGTCCCGCATTCTATCCCATCTGAAAATAATTGGGATTGTCATGAAATGGCCGGAATATGATAGAAGTGAACACGCTGCACAACATTGATCACTATGTACTGGAGAAATGAAGACATAATAGCTGCGCTGAGGAATATTTCTAAAGGCAACAATTGGGGAAAACAAAGTAAAGTAAGTACTTCCCTCTCATTGATGTTAAGCCCTAAAGAAAAATCATGAGAAATGCAAATTTGACGCATCAGATGACTAGTTATTGCTTATAATCAATGCTTTTTTGGTTCTATAGGTAAGGTAGGGAGAGAAGTTTTTTTTTATTTATCTTACTTATAAATCACTTTATTAAAATTTTGAGATAAATGTATAATTTAACCCTTTATTTATTATTATGTTGATTTTATTTTTATTTGATATTTTGTATATTAAATATGGATATAATTAGAAAGTTGTTTAATTTTACCACGGAATTAATGAATTTAAAATTTTTATGTAAAAAACATTAAAAATGCCACAAGAAGAGTACAATGGAGTTTAAGGTTCTAGATCCGAAACAACTCAACACATATACACTTGGAGATCCAGAAACGATTCTCAAAATTTATATTATGATCTAGAATTGTGTCGCACCCATCTTCATTCCTTGTTAGATGTAAGTGAATGGACTAATGTAACTAATTTGCGAGGCTTAAAATAAAGGAAAATAAGTGAATAGTAAAAACATATGATTAATATATTAAAAAAATTAGATAAATAAACTAGTTATAAAAATATGTTTATTACATATGTGCATGATAAAAGCATGCAGTGGAAGATTGCAGGTCTGCATTCAAAATGGGAGGGCATACCGCAGTACCCATCCAGCGCAACAGACAAATTTTTGTCGTTTTCTTTAGACTGGGCTCATCTAATGCCCAATAATTGTTGGAAAAATTAGGAAGCCCACTTATTTTTATAAGTAGTTTATGATAAAAAATTTTTAAAAATAAGTAACTTATTATAAATTAATTGTGTTTGGATTGAAGGTAGAAAAAATGACTTATTGAAAATAAAAAAATTACTTATGTTTTAATTGAGAGTAAAAAAGTTATTTATGAGAGATAGAAAAAGCGACTCCTCTTTAGAAGTCACTTTTTTTAATTTCTCTCCATAAGTCATTTTTTAATATAAGTTACTTCTCTTCATAAGTTTCTACCAAACACCCTAAAAGACAAAAGCTACTTTTTTTTGTCAGAAAAAAGCACAAAAATAAAAATAAATTTTTTTAGGTAAAAAAAAATAATGTCCCTTATTTCATGAACATGTGAAACTTTCTTATGAACAAGTGTGCAACTATTTGTAAATAAGTGAAATCTTTTTATAAATAAATATAAACTTTTGACAACTAAAAATTAATGTGTTGTTTATAGGAATGTTATATTTATAAATGAAGAATTGTACATTTATTTATAAAAATATTTTACTTATTTATGAAATAAAGAATATTATTGTATATTTATTAAAAAACTTATTTTTAATTTTATCATTTTGCGTTATCTGAAATTACTCAAATTAGTTTAGTTCATTCGTCCTCTATCAAAATTTTCCCATTATTGTATCATGAGCTGAGGGACCCAACGAAAGCAGAAAACCATAGGCAATGCGCCGCGTATTTGAATTTCACTCTACTCCAATCTGGAAAAATGATATGTGGGGCCCACCTACACCCCTATCGGATATACCTAAAATCCAACGGCCCAGATCCCGCAGCGTTTCGTCAAGGTTTCGTCGCCCCGCACTCTCCTGGAAGCATCATCAAATTCCACTTCCACGACGCCTCTATCTAGACTCTAGACTAGAGCAGTCTCAACTTCTTTTGAACAAAAATTTTCTCCCCCTGGTCTATCGCAGCCAAAGCCACAAATATATTAAAGGTTAAAAAATCCCAGCACTTTTTACGCATTAAAAGTTTGCTTATATACTCCTACTTTACTTTAATTTCATACTAGAAAAAAACAATATCATAAAAATTCTCACTAATAACAAGTCAAAAGTTACAGGAGGAGCTAAGATTAACAAATTACAGAACTTGTCAGTATATTATTTTAATTGAAGCAGTTTTGTATAGATTTCTTTTTAAAATTTATTTTTAGTATAATTTTTTAAGAAAAATATAAGAAAATACTGTTTGGACTTTAAAATGTGAAATCAATCATTTTATATAAAAGCGAATTATATATTGTTAAATAAGTTTAATTAATCCCTATAAAACTGATATTTGTATACTTTTCTTCCTAGATTTTATTCTTTTTCAAATATAAGTAAAGTGAGTAGTACACTAATACATGAGATACTAGGAGAGTTGCCCAATTTGGATGGTCCATATTTTATTTTTTTTTAAGGAAGGAATTTTTATATTAAGTAATTATCTTTATTTTAGATTATTTTTTTAATAAAATAAAATAAAATATAAATTGTCCAAATTCAATTTTACCAGGTCTCCCTCCTACTCATCTAAAAAATATCAGGAACTTAGAATTACTTTCCAAGTTTCTGCATGAAAAGGCGAAACATAATTGAAAACAAAATTTAGGAATTAAGAATTTATTTTATAAATAAAAAATGAGTCATGGATATTCGAGTATATCCAAGTATTAGTTGGATTGGGAATGGATGAAATTATTGTAGGCCACTGACGTGGATCCTGGCTGTCCGAGGCGGGTCTCAGTCTCACCCGAAATTTTGTATAACTACTATTCCGATCTGCTTTAGCCAACGATATTAATCCACGTCAGGGACAGAATTGATGTTCATGTGCGCGGCGATCAGATCGTCCCAAATGGGTCCTGAGTGCGGCCCACCCAACACCATTTTGGTATAAAAGGGAATCCAGCTTCATCCATTTTGAACACCACGCACCGGAGAGACCGAGTCTTTCTTTCACGTCTTTCTCATTTGTTGGAGAGACTAGAAGTCAAGGAGGACTCTGAAACGTGATTAAAGATGCGAGGCGCCGCCGTGGCCCCAAGAGCGACCAGAATTCTTGCGACCAGTTGCCGCCGGGAGAAGGAAGACCCGTGCGTTGGCGACGTCGAGTTCGAATTCCTCGACGACGGAGTCGGAGAGGTGTTGTTGGCTAAAAGTAGCAGCAGCGACGAATGCTGCTCCAACGAAATTGTGTTGCCGGACGACGACGATGTTGACGAGAGAGAAAGTGATGCTTCCGTCGAAGAGAACAGAAGCTTCTGGGACAATCAACAGCAACTTTTGCAGGTGACATTAAGAACTCACCAATGTTCATTCATCGGTTTATTGAATTGATTTCTTATTTCGTTCAGCCCTTTTGCATTCGTTCACATGTTAACACGAGATCTGCGATAACGGATAGCAAAATTTAGCAGATTCTCTTGTATGTCTAGCGTATATACTTTAAACGCAGAAATTAGTTGTTTAAATTACAAACAGTTTCATTCCTTTCACATATATTTCTGAAATATCAAAATATATGCTAACTCAGCTTTCTGGCAGCAAAATTTGTTTCACATCAATTTACGATTAGTTTAAATTTTTTACACATACGATGATATATCATGATCATAGATGACAGCCAGATGTTAAGTTATTTATTGACAATGCTTTCGGGCAATAATCTTATCTGAGTTTTTCTTTGTTTCTCTATTTTAAGCCTAAAACCTTGGTCAGTTAATTAGGATCACTGGATCTGTACAGCTATGCACTTTAAAACAGAGATCATGAAGAATGTGTTGAAAAGAAAAACAGACAATAACAGTAATTGGGAGCGTTTCAACTAATTTTGGTAAATATTTATATTGACGAATTGAATAAATAACAGAAATGGGAATTGTGCTGTGCAGGGTGTAATATGCAGAACAAGTTCAATAGAGACGGGGGTGAGGAACGGAACGAAAGAAGCGTTGAGGGAGATAGAGAAGGCGGGAACAGTGTGTGGTTGTGCATCACAAGTGGAACTAGTCAGCTGTCGACGATGCTCGATCGCAGAAGTTTCTAGGCGCCTCCACAGTCTGGGCTACAACTCTGCCCTCTGTAAAACAAAATGGAGAACCTCCAAGGATATTCCAGCAGGTACACATACCCACATGTTCTCTGTTCATCATAAAGAATTTTGTTGTATATAATTAATAGTCCTCCGATCCATATTATTATACCTAGATAGAAATTTAATTTGATTATCCTCTATCTTTTTTATCTATTATGTTTAACTACTTTTCTCAAAGTATATTAATTAGACACAACAATAATTCATAGATTTATAATATCTTTTAACTATAACTTCTTTTAATTAATTTAACTCATATTTTTAATCTCTTTAAAAAGAAGGAGTATTTAGTTTTTCAGGTTTTGGTAGGGTAACCTTGGAATTTTATTTTAACGCATCACCATCTGTACAGCATCGTTTCGTCTTCGAGGGAATGCTCTTGAAGCTTATGATTAAGTTAGGGTGGTAGAAATGGTTTTCCATTAAGCCAAAGGAACCTTTAATTTCCTTCATTTATTCTGGCTTTGGTCCCAAAAATGTGCTAACTTTTCTGTGGTCTTTCGTATCTAATTAAACATATCTGGTAGGTTCAACCTATAATTAGTTAACTTCTTCTGGCTTTTATACTTATCTCATTATAAAGTTATTTCCATGTCTACCAAACTATAATTACTTTACCTGTTGAGTTAGACTACCATATTGGTAGACCACGACTATTATGGAATTAAAAGTTATTATAAGGTGTTGTGTCCACCTTGAAACTTCACAAAAACATAAACTACATAATATATTTTTTAACATATATTTCACTTTCAGCATGATTTAAAGAAGCCACTTAGCATGGTCGGGTAGGAGATGTGAGTAAAAAAAACAAAAGTGTATATATATATATGTCGGTCTATTATATCGTAGCTAGCCAGCTTCTTTGATATTTTCTATATACCTAGCTAGTCAACGTTGTAGAGTCGTTTTCGTGTCACCAGAATATAACTCCTTTAGCTGTTGAGTTAGACTGATTAGATAATGACCATTATGGTTTTAAAAATTATAACGTGTAACGTAACATACAAGGTCCACGTTGAAAGCTTGCAACCTAGATAAGTTTTTCGTCTTTTTACATGGATAGACTTCAGTTTCAATATATTATGATGGGAAGCCACTAACCTTGGTCGGATAAAGAGGTGTGTAAATATATCACATTATCTATTATCTACAGAGTAAAATTGTACATAAAAAACGCTTATGAATCTCTTAGATATTATTCTCACACTACAGCTCGAGAATATTTTTATACATATTTTGTTTGCATATTCCTTATTTTGTATCACAGGCACTTTTAAATTTAATATATATAGTGATAACAAGAAGTTCATGGATAAGCGTATATTGACGTTAGACTCGACTGTGATATGTGCAGGAGAACACAATTTTATAGATGTGATAGACAACACAAGCTCAAAGAAAGGAACAATGAGGGTGATCATAGAACTGAACTTCCGGTCCGAGTTTGAGATGGCGAGAGGCAGCGAGGACTACAACCGCCTCGTGGGGCGGCTGCCGGAGGTGTTTGTGGGGAAAGCAGAAAGACTAAGCAACGTGATAAAGATAATGTGCACAGCGGCCAAAAAGTGCATGGAACAGAGGAAAATGCACCTAGGGCCATGGAGGAGGCAAAGGTACATGCAGTTAAAGTGGTTAGGTTCATGTGAGAGGAACACTAGTGATAATTGGACAGGTTCCTATAACATGAGGGGTGACAACAACAATTCCTGGGCAGAACAGACGACGGCGACGGCGAAGCCAAAACCGAAAGCGTCTATGTTAACAGTAGATTTGCTCGACAAGCTTCCCAATATGCGTTGTAAGGCTGTGGCAGTTGTGTAGGACATAGGTGTGTGAGTGGGCATGTGTGGAGTTGGATTGATGATCTTTTCATTAGTAAGTAATTAATCTATGTATGTATACGTGACAGAAGTGAGTTTTGGGGTTTTGTAAAAAAAAAAAAATTGCCCTTGGTTCAATCCATACGGTGATCAGTGATCATATGAATTAAAAAAATAATGGATTTTTTATATATGAAAGTAAATTATATTTTCGTCGATCAATGTCTTCATTCGTATATATTAATTTTTCGGCGTGTAGAACTAACAAAAAGAAAAAGAAAAGAAATCCTATGTGACAAGACATTGTAATATTTTAGATGCGATCATGTCTGTTATGACAAGTAATTAAATTAAACTTACAAAGAAACGACAAGGTTAATACAGTAGAAATATTAATCAGCAACCTATGTATATGGAGTGCATGTGGCGAGGACACGATGGGAACAATGATTCGAAATCCATACCCACCTACTTGTCTCCCGACAAGACTCAAAAAGAAAATGAAGAAGGATCTGGAGGAAGTAATTATGGTTTCCTTTACCTTTTTGATTAAATGAAATTCAGTTCATAATCCCATCTTGATTTTTCATTATACTATCATATTATTTAAATTTCAAACAAATAGGAAAAAGGCTATAGGCCAAGCATAATGATTTACCAGAGCATTTTTTTTACATCAATTAGTATTGTCCCTGACTTCATGAGTGTTATGGAGGACACGTATATATCTTGGGAAGTGGTACCCCTTTTAGAGCCTGATGCTTTTTTAAAACTTTAGTTTGGATGATTTTGGGTTGAAAATTATGATATGAGGAAAATAGTCAAATATTCTATCAGATTTAAAAATCATGATTTTGATAAAAATAAGATTTAAAACTATGGTTTCAGAAATCTTTTTCTTTTTTACTTTTTAATTATGAAACCATGGTTTGAAAATCATGGTTTGAGAAAAATAGTCAAACATTCCATCAGATTTGAAAACTATGGTTTGGATCAAAATAAGGTTTGAAACCATGGTTTCGGAAATCCTTTTTTTTTTTTGCTTTTTAATCATGTAACCATGGTTTGAAAATCATGGGTTGAGAAAAATAGTCAAACATTCCATCAGATTTGAAAACCATGGTTTGGATGAAAATAAGGTTTGAAACCATGATTTCAGAAATCCATTTTTTTCTTGCTTTTTAATTATGAAACCATGGTTTGCACAAATCGAGACAAAACTCATCTTACATACTTATCTCGGAATCTGTAAAAGTTATTATTACCCAAACACTCTCATTTTATCCAAATCCATATTTTCACAAAAGCTATTCTGAAAAATCTATTATGGAAATCATGATTTGTTCCAAAAGCTATTTTGTAAAAGTCAATCCAAACGCCCCCTTAGTCTCCAATCCAAAAACAAGGCGAGGACATGATGCAGTAATGTGGTCATGGATAAATGTTGGGAAAATTGCGTTGAAGCCCCAAATAAGGGAATACATGTTAAAGAAGTCCCGTGAAATCAACAAATTATGGTGAAGTCCCTTCACTTTTCTATCGTTAATTTAAATTGTTCAATTATTCAAATACCCTGTCAATGTCTTAATATCCACCTTTAGGGTTGTTAATGACCGCTTCTTGAAATAGTTGTTAATGACAACTTCTAAGATTATTAATGACAAGGCTGTCGTTGACAACCCTAAGGGCGACAATTAGCAACTCCAGGGGCTGTCATTGACAACTACCCCTAGAGGTTATTGTTGACAATTAGGGGTATTGGATAATTGAATAATTTGAATTAACGATAAAAAAAGTCTTAAGAGATTCTACTGAAATTTGTTGATTTCACGGAACCTCTTTAACATATATTCATTTACTTATAACTTTAACACAATTTTCTCATATACTATTTTTTGGGCCAATAGTTAGGCCTCATGAACTTGAGGAAGGGCTAGATAGAAACATGGGCATTGCTTTTATTTGGGCTCAGACACAAATTGTTAGCTGGGATCTGTGTTGTTAGCAATATTTATTCTGGGCCTTGCCCCTTTTTAAAGCACTTTAAACAGAACAATTTGATATTGCTCTTTGGGCAAAGGGGAAAAAACAAATTGCTGGGGGTTAAGTTTAGTATAAGGGGTTAGCCTTTCATAATTCAGGGAGTTATCATTGGAATCTCTCCTAAAAGATGTGTCCACGTTTAGAATCCAGCAGTGCTTTAAATATAATTACCTTTAATAGGATGAAACCTATGCTTAGCGCACACAAAAAAAGGAAAAAAAAAATTCTCAAAGAAGTGTTTCAGTTCGGGTATACTTGTACATCACAGGTCTAACACGTGACCTCCTCTTCCAATGAGGGTCATTAGCTTCCAAGGGTGTTTTTAAACATAGTCTTAAAAGTCAGTTAAATATTTTAAATTTTCACAAACTTTATCAAAATATCCTCAATTAAACTAAGCTTACTATTTAGGTTTAAAATGAAACAAGTAAGGGCGTTATTGAAAATACGTTATCAATATTTTATTAAATACTGTTTCTCCTTTTCCTAATTATAAAACAATATCTCAGATTTAATCTTAATCCTAGTTTATATGTTTGTCAACCTTCCATAATTCATTTTTATTAATGCCATCTCAACAATAAATAATACAAAAAGAGAACGATTAAGAAAGATGTTTAAGGCATTTTAGAAAAATGCATGTAACATTAACAACTAATTTTTTAATATAATTAAATTAGATAAATATATTTTATATTAAAAAATGAAAAATCCTACTTGTTGAAGTATGAGGTTATGTAGTTAGACTCAATTATGAGCAATGATTTCCAAATTTAATTCAAAAAAGGTATGAGGTTATTAGTAGTACGAAATAATTGACTTTTATTTCCTTTATGTATTTATTTTGTTGTAAACTACCGAAGCATGAGTGGTTTTCGATGTATGATTAGGTTTCAGGGCAGAGAATGAAGCCGGCATCGTCTTTTTTGTCTGCTGTGTGTTAGTTTTGGTGGGTTTGATTGAGTCAACACAAAACATGTTGGGTCAAATGAATAATAACATAATGGGCCCAGCATTAATGGCCTCATCATTAGCTGTTACATAGAAAGCCCACAAAGCCTTCGTCTTTGCTTGTCCCAGACAATTGTTTTGTCTCACTTCCACACACCCAATCATTCCCCCATCTTCAAACACAGGCCCGTCTTAGTCTGTCGGGCCAAGGCCCATGTTAACCCCCTTTACAAATCACCTATCCTCTTATTGAAATAAATTATCCTCAAAGCTCATTAGTAAATATAGATATCTCTCCTAGCAATAATTCAAACTTTAATTCATCACATTATGAGGGATTAACTCTTTCACTAAACCCAACCTCATTAGTAAAATACTCATACTTGCTTCTTCATCTTTTAGTTAAGGGGAAATTAATAGCAGGGTTAGGCTAATTGAAAAAAAAAAGGGCAATGTAATGAACTAGTATTGAATTCTTATTAAAAGAGATGTTCATATTTAGTACCCTGACAGTATCTCGAACATTATTTCCTTTGAGGAAAGGATGCATATGATTATAAAAAAGGGATAAATGTGCAATTTTAATAATAATGTTTGATGCCATAAACAACCGGCACTATTAAATTTTCAATGGTACTAAAATACATATAAACATTAAAAAGTAGGGTGATTTTACCACCCTTGTTATCTTTGAGAAAATGGACGTTAAGTGGTCCCACACAGTGTATAGTCGGCAACCATTTCCCCCTTTTGATTGAACTTTTTTCCCCCGTCTCTCTTCTATATCACCATATCGCCTCCCCTTCCCTCCCCTCTTTTGTTAATTTTCTTCGAGCGTTCGCCTTCAACCCCAACTCAATATTCAACCTCCTCTTCCCTTATCATCCCTCCCATAGTCATATCTACCTCTCGCCTCATTATTCCCTTTTCACATTCTCCTTACTCTCGTCGTGTCTCATTGCCTTTCTTCTTTTCCTTGCATACTCAATCATTTTTTTCTTCTCCACCTTCCAATATTCATTCACAATCTCATACCCAAACTACCACTCTTTGAATTGATCTTGTTCCATCATCATTCATTCAGTCCTCTCATAATAGTCTCTCTCTTTATTTTCAAATCCTTTACTCCCAATTTGTTATTGGCTTTATTGGTATGCTTTCTCCACAATTAAACTCTTGATAAACTTAATGGCTTCACCACCATTAAATCCTGTACTCCATAAATTGACAGGTTTCAAAGATCAAACAGTTATCACTCGTAAAAATTGAGACTATCGTTAGCTCACAAATATGTAATTTTGATCTCCCTTTAGGCCAAGAAGCAGTGTTGCCGCCCACTAATGCTATTGCCATAAGTGTTGTTGTGTCTTGTGCATCTTCATCCTTATCATCATTATCACCCTCATTATCGCTGCCTCACTTATCTACACTATGTATGACCCACAACCACTGGTTTTCCACCTCCAACCCTTTTGTGCTCCCACACTAGACATCACCGAGAAGCCCGATGGTGCCCACCTCAACGCCAACACAGTTGCTAGGGTGGAAGTGAAAAACCCAAATAGTAAAATCCACCGGTCTTTTGGCAAGAAGAGGCTCATGATTTCGACCAACAATAAGAATGCAAATCTCGGGGAGAAGACGATTTCTGGAGACACCCACGATTAAGCTGTTTTAATGTTAAGTTGGAGGCAGAGGCTTGGAAGGGACAAAGAAAAAGAGAAGGGGAAGGGTGCGATGAGGAGATATGGAGGAGAGAAGGAGAAAAAGGTTACCAATGCACATTGTGTGGGACCACTTAACGTCCATTTTCTATGAGTTAAACAGTGGTGGTAAAATTGAGTTTGGATCCTCTCCCTTGCAACCCTCTCCCTTGCACCTTCTTTGCACAAATCCTCTCCATTATGATTTTAATTGTTTTTTTTAAAAAGGCACAAAGAGGGATTTGTGTATGAGAGGTGCAAAGGAGGGGAGTTGCAATGGAGATAATCTAAGTCCAGTAAAATTATCCCACTTTTAAGTGTATTTTAGTACTATTGAAAAAGTAATGATGCTAGTTGCTCTTGACATAGAACATTGTTGGTAAAATTGCACTTTCACATTTTAAAAAATCACTAAAATAAGTGACATGATTAAAATTAATGGGAGGGGTTAGTCCATCCCCAACAGAAGACGTGTATTTAATGAAAGAACAAGGTACAAAAAATTGGATCGGCAAAAGAGCCGGTCACGGTATAGGTTCAGGGTTCAACGGGGTTGGACTGGGGGTTGAACTGGCCATTGAATTAGGCATATTAAAATATTATAATTTAGATGTTATTATTAAATACCCAAGCGATAGGTTAATATATCGCTATTTTGTGTGAATTAATGGCTTAAGTAGTGTAACACATTACATAGAGTTAGCTACGGCGGTTCCGCTAGCTGGGTAGCAGGTGGGGTTAAGGGGCAACGCCCCCAGAACTTTTGAAAAAGGGAGAGATACTTTAGAAAAATGTTTTGTTCTCGTGAATTCCTGCTCAGTTTCATAAATAAATGATAAGTTTTTTTTCTTTTAAAAACCGGACCGGCCGGTTTTTCTAGCCGGTTTGACCGGTTATTTTAATGATCAGATCAGACCATGAGTCGGTTTCCTGTCAGATCGGTCGGTTCGATCTGATTTTTTTTTTCATTGTAAAATAATCGTACTTTCATTAAATTCTTTATATACATTATATCAAATTCTCCAATCATATAAGGTCATATGTCTTATTTTTTTATATGAATTTATAGTTACATGATTATATTTCAAAATTAAGACAGATGGCTACAAGGATGGGGTGAGTTGTCGTAATTAAAAGTCAGATTTTTAAGTCATCCCAAAAATGGAAAATTTTTTAAATTCGTAAAGTTCATTCATCTGGCGTTTCTGGTTCAAATATTCCCGAGTTTCGGATATTGAGTAACTGACTTTTTAACTGAGGTTGATCTAAAAATAAAACATAATTTGATTAAAAAATGAACATTCTGTTTAATGACTTTAATCAGCGTTAAAAATTGTTAAATTCGTAAAGGTGATTCAGCTGGCATTTCTGGTTCAAATTTTCCCAAGTTTCGGATCTCGAGTAACTGACTTTTTAATTGAGGTTCATCCAAAAATAAAACATAATTTGATTTATTTAAAAAAATGAACATTTTGTTTAATCAGCGTCAAAATTGGAAAGGAGGAATCTTTATCAACAACAAAATGTCAAAATGTGTAGTTATAACAAAAACGGAATATTTATTTATTTTTCAACGAACCTTGATTATTATTGGATGGATGCTAATAGGCGATGCGTTGAACCCAAGTCATTGGCCGGTGCCCGGTGCTATGCATAGCCCATCAAGCTAAGATAATAATTCCATGAACTATTTATTCGGAAGTTTTATTCAAACTAACATCTCTGACCACAAAATATTCTTTTTTCAAAAAAAAAAAATCAATTATCACTAAGAAAATGTTACTCCGATAGATAATGCTCGTTTTAAAATAAATGAACATTATCTCTCAAATATTACTCGAGAATCAAGATAACCCTTTTTTGTTATGATATATATCAAGATAACTTTTTTATTTATCATGGAATTCTAACACTACGCAATATTTATCATTATGTTATGTTCGTGAAACAAAGAAGAGGACGGTGAATTAACAATTAAGTTTTCAAAACTTTATGCAGGGAATAATGGGTTGTCGGTCTAAAATATAATATATTAATTGATAATAATAATACATAAATAATTTGAAACTTGAATAAAAAGTTTTTCTTAAAAAAATTATTGGAGAAATCTAAATATTCTATTAAAAATAATAAAAATAAATATTAAAAGTCCCTATTATGATAGAAGCTTCTGATTTAATATATTCTTTACCTTGATTTTTGTTTTTGGATCTATGAGTATATTATCGGTACATATCCTTTGAGAACAAACCCAGAATTTGCCAGATTATACCAACCGTATGGTATCCGTGCGAACCGTACCGAAAAATGTAAAATTCCAACGTAGCTCCTCAGTCTCTGCTTTTGCCAAAGTTACTTACTTCCCTCCTTATTCTCTCCGATAGCGACACCTGGAGTCCTCTATTTCCACATTTTGTATTTGTAATTTTCCACCTTCTTCAAAGGTGCAATCTTTTATCTCCAAAAACCCACAGACGAGACGAAACCAAATTCAAAAAAAAAAAAAAAACAATGAAAATTCAAAGGAAGAAAATTCCTTCCCTCTCCGTTTTTTCTGACCTTTTCTCGGTGGTCCCCGCCACCTAGCGCCACCACCCCCCTCTCTATTCTATTATCCTCAATCTCTCCACGGTTCTACTACCTCAGGCACGTTTTCTTCTAACCCTTCATTGCTCCAAAGGCAAAAAAGGTGGGCCCTTTTCATTTCTCATCATCATCTTTGTCTTTCGATGGATAATTTGGTGGGTGGGTTCATTCATCGGTTTCAAAATCTACGGTCTCTGTTTTTTTTCCTCTCTTTTTCCTCCGTATGCCATACGTATGATCTCCGTTTGAATCTTTACTATTACTATACAACGGACAAACAGTACTAAAATATCTCTCTCTCCTCGTGTTGAATGGGATTAGGTGAAGAATTTTTCTCGTCTTCCCAAGTTTAGAGGTCAATACAAGGGACAATAATCTCTTTCTCAACCATGGCGAATTGTTTTTCTGTGTGATAGATCTGAAACCTTCCGATAACCTTGTGGATCGGTGAGCTTCTTCTTGTATTTTTTTTTTCCTTTTTAAATTCTCTGGGTATGATGTAATTTATTTTGTCTGTGTGCATCTGGTTCTGATTAATTTATTATATCAATTTTTAGTGAGGGTTATGATTCTTTTAATGCCAATGATAACATTTCTAAAACCTTATTACAAGAAAAATCTTCCCCAGAAAAATTACAAGAAAAAAATTAATTATTTCCTCTCTTCTCTTGTAGCCCAGCGGGACGTCATCAATTACCAGTATTCTATTTCCTGGTCGCTGTTGAGGTTTTTATTGTATTAGTTTATTATTTAATAACATTTGTTTATTCGGTAATCTGTGTGGGATTTTGCAGTCTTTTACGGAAGGTGGTATTTGACTTTTTTTTCCCCTCTCTCGTTCGTAGGGATTTGCTGCTGAGGTTACGGAAGGTCAGGTCCTGAGCAGTGAACAAACACATCGCTCTGTTTTATCGCCGTTTCTGAATGTGAATGTTCATAGGTTTCCGTCTCCGAATGGAAATGAACTTATCTTCTGAAATTTGCTCATCCTTGTTCGGTCTTCATTGGTCCGAATGGGATTTTCATTTCTTTGAGGGAAAAATTTGAAGCAATTCGTTGTTTTTTCTTTCTTCCGCTTATCTGCTAAATTGCGGTTTTGCGTGGGAGCTTCGTGATTTTGTGTAAATATATTATTCAAAGGAGTAGTGTGGTTGTTTGGGTTTGGGTTTAGCTTTGAGCCTTCTTCTTCTTCTTCTCGGCCGGAGATTCATACACATCCGTACTTTAGGGCTTGAAGGGAATTAGAGAGAATATAAATGATAAGAATGGAAGAAGATTCCAATTCATGGATACGAAGGACGAAATTCTCTCACACTGTGTGCCACCGATTTGACTCCTCGAGATTGACCTCGATTCCTCTCAGCATTGAGTCTAAACCTATCGCGGGTCTCAAATCGAGGCACCCAGTTTCTTTCAATCCGAAGCATGTCGCTGTTGCTGCTCCAAAGATACATCAAAATCCTAATGTGAAAAAGCCGAGATCTGTGTCTCCTTTGCCTGAAACCTCCATCCCTGAGGCCTTCCGTGAAGCTAAGCATGAACGAAAGAGGTTCTCGACTCCGGTTCCTCAGAGAAAAGAACATCATGATAAGCGGATCATGGGGAAGGTGTCGAGTAAGGCCTCTCCCGAGAACAAAACATTTCTTTTGAAGTCGCCAGTGGGAAGTCCTAAATTGTCAGGTTCGAAATCAAGCGACAGCCTGAAGAGTAGGAAGGAATCAGCGTGGACCAAGTATTTTGAACATGGCGGCGGAAGAGTTACTGCCGTGGAAACTGCAGAAGAATGGACAGTTGATCTTTCTAAGCTCTTTATTGGGCTTAGGTTTGCTCATGGAGCTCATAGCCGACTCTATCGCGGTAATTATAAGGATGAACCTGTTGCAGTGAAACTTATTAGGGTACCAGATGATGACGAAAGTGGAACCATGGCTGGTCGATTAGAGAAACAATTCATTAGGGAAGTCACTCTTTTATCTCGTCTCCACCATGAAAATGTCATAAAGGTGCTCCAATTCTTTCCCTTCCCCTGTTTTCTGTGTTTTATTACAGTAAAATTGCTCATCACGTAAAGGATCTGTAACATCTTGTTCATCTAGAAACTAGAAAGTCAGCAAGTCCATTACTTTTTTTGCTTTTAAATGACAAGAGTTGGTTAAAATTTCTTACTTGCAAGTAGACTTTTTGATAAAATCATGAAGAAACTAGTTTTCAATTTATGACGGTTTTTATCCCAGAACAACTAGGTAGGAGATTGCCCAAGAGCTGGCCGAGTTTTGTCTTATCGCCAATTTTGGAGTTTGATGCATTAGTTAGTTGTGACAAAGTAATCAGCTGTAGTAGTAAGGGGATTACTTACAGTAATAACAGGACTTAGACTTTTATATCATGTCATATCGTAATATATTTAACCTTGTTTGGGCAGTTTGTAGCCGCTTGCAGAATACCTCCTGTTTATTGTGTCGTCACAGAATTTCTGTCAGAGGGTTCTTTAAGGGCTTACTTGCATAGGCTAGATCACAGGACTGTTCCTCTTGAGAAACTAATAACTTTTGCTCTGGAAATCGCCCGTGGAATGGCATATATACACTCTCAAGGTATTATACATCGGGATCTGAAACCAGAGAATGTCCTTATCAGTGAAGATTCTCGCCTCAAAATTGCTGATTTCGGCATTGCCTGTGAGGAGGCATACCGTGATGTATTTACTGATGACCCGGGTACGTACCGGTGGATGGCCCCTGAGATGATCAAGCGTAAATCCTATGGAAGAAAGGTTGATGTGTACAGTTTCGGACTCATCCTATGGGAAATGGTGACCGGAACAATTCCATATGAGGATATGACTCCCATCCAGGCTGCTTATGCTGTGGTGAATAAGGTATGCTATGCTTCTTCGCAACTCAACCAGGTCTTGCAGGTTTTCAATGTGAAAAAAGCCATGACCTTTCTTAGGGTTTGTTTGGCATGAGAGATTTGGAAGAGAGGAGAAGGATGGGAAAATTTTGATAAGTTGAATTTTAAAAAATAAAAGAAGTGGGATTGAAAATTTTACAACTATATTTTTATACTTTTTAATGTTACATTTTCTCTTTATTAAAATTTTAGAACCCCACTTCTTGAATTTTATTAAATTTAACTAAAATTTTTATTTTTCCTCCCCTCCCCTCCCGTCCCCTCATAGCAAACAGCCCTTTAATGTTCAAACCGAAGTATATATTGATTCACATGAATCCTAAGGCCTTGGATAAGGCATGATCTGATGTGCCTTGCAATATATGAACAGTTTTTATCCTATCCTTCTATTTTTAGCGTTCATTATATAAAGGTTGGCCATTGTATTATAATTTACTGTAACTGCACGTCCTTGGCTTTAACCTATGTTCTCTACTTGTGGAATGTAACAACAGTATAAGTTTGTTTTGATAATTTCGTAAGTGGTTATATCTGCTTGAGTGACATAACATTTGAGCCATCAAATTGCTAAGATTAATGCGAATTCAAATTTTGGGGTCCATAAGCTTCTGGAAAGCTGGGAAATTTTTTACAACATAGTTGGTAAACTGTCTAGCCGACATTTTTTTTCCCCCTTCTTTCCCTTTTAAGATGGAATTGAAATTGCAAGCCTTACATAAGCAATTCTAATGTTTCTGCGATTTGTCTTGTCCTACTTTTTTTCAGAATTCCAGACCTGTTATTCCTTCAAGCTGCCCATCTGGAATGCGAGCTTTAATTGAGCAATGTTGGTCCTCACATCCAGACAAGAGGCCTGAGTTCTGGCAGATTGTCAAGATATTAGAACAATTCAAGTCTTCGTTTGCCCGTGATGGAAATCTGAAACTCCCGCCGAACTTTTGTTGCCAAGACCATAAGAAAGGACTACTTCATTGGATTCAAAAGCTTGGTCCTATGCATCAAAATAACGGCCCCATGCCTAAACCGAAGTTTACTTAAAATCTTCATATTGGCTTGGCTTTTCTAGTAAACCAGGTCTTTTGTAATTAACAATGAAAGGTTTGTTTTTGGAGCTTTTTCTGATTCTGGTCCTTTTGTACAACATTCATGTGAAAGTAAATTGATTGTAGGGTTGTGCATTGAGGTGAATCCAACTTATTTGTGCTGTGCATTCGCCAATTAAAATGATCACATGGCACCTTGGCTTTGTGTAATTGTTTTCCCCCCTTTGGGGCCACAGCTTTATGTGTAATTGTAGCTTAAACAAAAATCCTACACCTCCCCTGTTCACTCACAGGCCAAAAGGCCTAAATTTAAATTGTGGTATTACTTCCCTGAGATCATTGTTAGAAGTTAAATTCTTGCACTGTTTTTTTGTTATTTTCTTTTTGCTATATGAAGTGAATTTTAATTTCAAAGCCACTGTTCTTCAACTGATTGTATTGCTTCTCAAGAAAAAAATTGTTGCTTGTGACATTTGGTTTTGACTGAGTGAGAAAGAGCCAGTTCTAAATCATTTATGCTTTCTTTGTTATAGATTTTTGTTCAATCACTATTACCTGATGGATGTGTTTTTAGTTTTTACTGTGAATGGAAATGACGTCCTATTAATCAAAAGTATGTGTACATTGAATCCATATTAAAGGAAATTGCCCGTGACGTGCTAGTTGAGATGGATCAGTTGGAAACGTTAAGATTCCTGTCTTTTCACAGATGAATATAGTATCTGGTTCAGGTGGAACATCATCTTCGTATAGCCTCAAGGTTTTAGATAGTCAGTTACGTGAAGCAAGATGAGAAAAAATCTTATACATCTTTTTAAGATTTGAATTTATATGATGGAATATATGATAAACTGTCATGAACATGTGTATGACGCCATTGTGTTGACATATGAACATTGAGATGAACATAGGATGCTTTGTTCTATTTTTCTTCCATGCATAAGCATTGAAAACTTTGGGAGTTTCTGTCTTTTAAAAAAAAAGGTGCTCCGTTTTTTTTTTGTCCTTTGGTTACTTCTTCTGCAACTTCAACTCATATTTAAGATTTCATCTGTCACGTGTCATGTTATTACAGCCTATTCTTTAGCAAAATCCGTATATTTGTGCAGTGATTAAGAGTGCAATTTTGGGTGAGAAATTTGTCGTGATGTGATTTGGCAAGGGAAAGGCCAAAATATCAGAGCATTTATTACTTTTTGGGAGGGAAAGGTTTGGTGAGGATTATAAATAAAATTAAATGATATCGTTGGAACAATTCAAGTCCCTCACCATACCTTTACCTTACTGGTCCCTCTTTTGTGATGTCGATTCATACCTACGACTTTTGGCTGCGCCATGTGCTCTGTGTTATTTACTTTCATGTTCGTAATTTGTGTGTCAATGTCATGCTGTTGCTGTTGCTGTTGCTGTTGCTGTTGCTGTTGCAGTTTAAGAAATACTCCCCTGGTCAACTTAGGCTTCCTCATTTATCTTTTTTTTTTTTTAAAAAAAATCATTCTTATTGATTGCATGTGTTGTGAAAGTTTGTATAAGGGTTAGTTTCAATGCAGATAATTTTAGGGAAGCTAACATAAATCTTTGTCAAATAACTAATTTAACTATTCTTTTCCTTTAATTTATATCAATTAGTTTTGTCAATCTTATATTAAGAATTGAAGGTAGTATTAGTATTAGGGGTGCGGGTGCAATGAATCTATAGAGGAGGTGGGTTGTTGCAACATCCACGTGAGCAATAAATCTGATCCTATGAATTTGCAGATCAAACTACAAACAGGGAAGCCAAAGTGACGTCATGTCTGGTTAAGTTGGTGCATTATGGGATGCTTGTTTGGTTTGGTTGGGTTGGGTTGGTTTTGAACTTTATAGGCGCAAGCAACTAAGCATGGTGGTGGTTGGGGTTCAAATGGAAGGTAGTTATAATTAATGCAATTTCGTGTTTACAAATGAGAGAACGTTGGATCAGTTCGTATTTGTCCGTCCAAGACGCCCAAATAATAAATGGGCTATTCTGGGCCTTTTTTAATTGGGCTTTTGGGCTTCATAAACACGTAATTGCATGCAATTTTTTTTTTTTTTTGCTATATGCCTGATAAGTATTTCATTGTGAAAATGATCGGAGAAGTATATAAGTAGCAGGAGCAGTACTACGGACATGGCCACTCAAATGTTGAAATGGGTTGGATTTGGGCTGGGCTTTTGTGTTTGAAATTTGCCACTCTTTCTTACAATTTTGGGCTCAACAGGCCCAGAAATGGGAGTCGAGTCTAGATTGAAAACTTTGGATATTAGAAACAGGCATCTACGGGATTTCTGTTCAGTGTTCAATTCCTGGCTGGTGTCCAATAGCCCGAAGGATCATTAGTCAAATTGCCTGGGCTTTGCACTCATCTTATAAAAAAAAAGAAAAAAAGAAAAGAAAAATAGCACAGTGCGATTCATGAATTGTAACAAGTTGTTTTTACCCATATTAACTTTTTGGAAGAATTTAAAAAAAAATTTAAGAAAGTTAATTATATTATTTTAAAACATTAAAATTTATTGTTTTTCTTTAATTTATATTCTTTACCTTATGAACTAATATATAATGTAATAAAACGTAATATATGATATAATTAAGTAATTTAATTAACTTTTTTAACATTTTTCTATAATTTTTTTTTAAAATTCAATAGAATGTAACGGACAAGTAATATAAAAAGCGAAAAAGCACTTATATGAACAGTTTAGATTGAAAAGGTCCGCCGAAAAAACAAAACGCTTTACATTGACAAGGCAGTGACACTGTATGTAATTAAAGATGGTGATTAAACCAGGGGAGTGTAGTAGAGCGGTATGAGCTTTTTCACCCTTAATCTTGGTCAGGGAATCGATCCCTGGCCTTGGGTATGGAGCAGCGTTAAATCTCCTGGCCAACTGTCCTTCCCATAGAAGAACCCACAATGAGCAGAGGATTAGTCCTTAGTCTGCCGGGCTAAGAGATACCTCGCGAAAGAAAAAAAAGATGGAGATTAATTGAATTCCAAGTAATTAATTGTTTAAATACTGGTCAAGGGGTTATGGAAGGGTAAAAACCAAAAGAGCAGCAATCATGTGGAATTATATTTTGGCTCGGAGGGGAAAAAAAAAGTTCAACGTGATATGGAATCAGAAAACTGCAGTGAGAAGTAAAAAGTGGAAACATTTATCTCATTTTTTTCTATTCATATCGGCATTACTAATACTACACCACATGAAGCCTTTCTTTTTTCTTTTCTTTTTTTAAGAAAAATAATTTTATGAACATGAAAAGGTGAAAGTATGGCTCTTTTCTGTGGTGCTGAGTTAAGGCATATTTTATTTCTTCCCAAATTGGATCTTTCGAAGTTCACGGTTTTGTGGGGCTGAGCTCCAAAGCTACTTTATGTTGAAAAAAAACAAAGAAATTATGGGCCCCACAATATAATAAAATAAAAAACAGTGTGAACACAGACGAATTTAGTTAGGATGAGTACATCAGGTCTTAAAAAACAAAAAAATCTTTCCAGGGTTCTATTGATAAAGGAGAGAAAAATAAAAATATAAAATTAGACATGTTAAAAGAAAATTTTAATTTTGTTTATACAGATTTCACACATGTTTGTCCTAGTGATGTGATGGTGAATTTCATGGCTCTGATGATTATAATATACTCTGTCTAAAATCTAATTCATTTTTTTAATGAGATTATGGTAAATAATTTATTTAATTAAATCATATGTAACATATTATTATATCTTATATTAATTTATAAGTTAAACAAAATAATTTAAATAAAAAAAATTTAAATACTTTAAAATAATATAATTAAAATTTTTAAGATTATCAAAAAAAATGAATTGAATTTTATATTTAGAATGGGGTAGTATTGCTTTGATGGATTATGGTGTAAATTTATTTATATGAAGCTTTCCCAAATGGGCACCTGTCACCAGAAATACCTTAATAAAAATGTATACGTCAAAATTCTAAAATGGTGAAAATTCTTCATTATGTTAATATGAACTAATTAACAAATATCCGTTAGTTTTTTTCACCTAGAAAACAATTAATGTAGACCCTATGCTAAAATTGACGGTCAGTAACGATTATATATGATATTTTTAGACTATTTTAAAAATTCATGTAAATTTTTGCACGAATTCTTTCCAAACCATACTTTATATGTAAATTTGGAAATTAACCCTAATTTAATTTTCATGGACTCGTGTCATGAGTGCTTGTTTTGGGCATTGTGGGGCTCATAATTAAGCCACGACGTGACATAAAATTAGAGGCCCCAAAACGTGTGTGTACGTGGACATGCTTGATGATATAATTAACATGACCTCATAATTCAGATTCTTTAGCGATACAATCACCATATTCATGGAATATCTTTCACCAAAAATAATAAAAAAAAATCTTGGAGTATAAAATATCCATTTAATTCATTACTGTCTATTGCTTTCAAGCTATTTAATTTTATCTGTATTTTTGCCTCAGGAGCTTTTAATGCACGTTTAACATATTCAGCTTTATTATTGAAAAAACAGCAGTTGTTACGTTGTGATAAAACTGGTTGCATCTTTTGGCATTAAAAAAAAAACAGCTGGATCTCTATATCTCTCTACTCTTTTTTGTCATATTTATTGAGTAGAGAAAGACTTTTTTATTGTACTTATAAATCACGGCAAAAAAAAAAAAAATCATTTGTATGCAATTTCATTGTTCTACTACCAAAAATAGTAAACTAATAGAAAAAGTAAGTGACGGATTCGAAAATACTATCACTAATGGATCAGTAACAAATTTTTGAATAAATTCTATCACTAATCAGCGATGGATTAGTGATGAAAAATTTCTGTCATTGAAATTTTAGCATTAATTAATACAGTCCTTGATTCCCTAGTGTCATATATTATCATTTGGTTATATTTTTATGGAGTTTAATGTATATTGTCAAATAGGAATAAAAGGGAAAAGTTATGGAATTTTTAGAAATTTTAATTTTTTTTTGAATTTAAAACATATTATAAATCAAACCAAAAAAGTGCGGTGGCATTAACATTAATGGAGACAAGGAAATAACTTCTCGGGGCGTTGTCGTTTTGCCTCACCGTTTGTCGCTTGTGTCTGTCTAATGTCTGAGGTGTGTGGACAAGTGTCTATCTATAAATTGCTTTAAATTTAATATCTGTATACTTTTTTATTTTCGTAAGATATTCTAATCTAAATAAGTCAATCCAATAAGTCAATAATTAATCATTCTTTTATTGTAGATTCTTTTATGGAAATGACAGTTGGCCAAAAGATTTAACGCTGCTTTATATTCAAGATTAAAGATCGAACCCCTGATCAAGGTTAAGCCAGCATAAATTTATTCCAAAATATATACTAATTTTAATATATTTATAATTAAATCATGGACAAGAATATAATTTTCTTAATCAGTTTCCCGCTGTTTATCATGGATCTTTTCATTTTCTCACAAATATTTTTTTTAACAGGCTATATTCGAATTATAGATTTTATTTGAGAGAACTTGAGCTGTTAACCACTCAATAATCAATAACTTTGGTGAATTATAGGGATTTGGACTGTAGTTTGGTGCCCATGGTCAGACTCTGACTCAGTTTCATATCAGCGGAAATGTGAAAGCCATAGGCTTCAATGCTCTTGTGGTTGTTAGCGTGTGAATTAAATCATCCTATGATGTTGAATGCTATAAGATATTAATTTAAATCTATTGCAAAAGTTAATTAATTGAGTTAGTTATCATTATATGTATTTTTTTAAAACATTTTAATTCCTTTCGTCCCTCTCCTCTTTAATTATAGGGAATTGATTTTCAACAAGGATAAATTATGAAAATGTTGATGAATATAAAAATTATATCTAATATTTAAGATTAAGATTAATTCCATAAATATATCAGTAGTATCCGATTATGTCATTATTACCGTATGATATAAAAATTGTTTTGTTTTTTTTGAACCAGAATTTTATTCCACCGGTCAACGAATTTATTCCGCCCTTAACTCTTGATTCTGGTGGAGTATGTACACGTGTAAGTCCTATATATTAAATACCCCTTCACACACACCAGCTAGTTGCTTTGAAAAATAATTAATGGATTATTGTTTAAAAACAAACACACGTTAATTTTTTTACTAATAAATAATTTTATTAATTTCTTAATTTTTATAAATTAGTTATCTACCTTTTATATCTATATCTAGAATAGACGAGAGAAAGAACTACCATTACTAATAAGAGTAAATGTTTGTTCACCCATTAATTTCTTCGGTCTCCCTTGTCAACCAATGAATTAATGAGTTGGTTTGAAACACAGAACAATTACTCTGATAGTTACATGTGTGAAAGTGAAAACCGAGTACTAGCGGTCAATGTTTCACACAACTAATTAATGTCCTTTCTCATACTATTTAAATTAAACATCACTTTAATATGTCTTCTAAACCAAAACCCAAAAAAAAAAAAAAAGCGTAATAGAATTTAGAAGCATGTTCATACATAAACACGCATACCACACGGGATATCACATGCATGTGACATAAATATATTTGGTATTCCTCTTATCATTAATATAACACATAGTTGATTTTATTTAGAAATATTAAAAAAATTAAATAAATTATTTAATCATAATATGTGTCATGTATCATTTAATTATATATCAGTTCATAAATTAAACAAGTTAAATTAGTATAAAAATAGATAAATATTAACTTTTAAATAATTTATTTAATTTAATTAATCTTTAAAAAAATTAACTATATTTTACATGACTGAAAGAAAAAATTCACCAACAAAAATTAGTCAAGTCAATAAAGTGGCTGATTAATAATCATAAAGCTGTGAATTTAAATAGTGGCAATATGAGTATCGTGTTGGTAGTAGTGTATATTTAGCAAATAAGGCCCTTTCTTCACCTTAAATTCCGAACCTTAAAAAATGACTCTTTCATTTCATACATACATTAATTAATCTCCTTAAAATTTAATTTATTGGCGTCTCCCTATATTGTGGACCGGAATGGGTATTTCATCTTGGGTAACGTTTTGATGGAGACGAGACTTCACACACGCGTATATGTACATGGCGTTGAGTTGATAAATTAAAAAGTTTCACTATAAAAAAGAGAGAATGAATGAGACCATTAATACAATATTTACTTGGTGATGGCTACAAAGACAAATAAAAAATATTACTACTGTTACGAAAGTAACAAAGTAAGGTATGAAATGAAAGAGGTGAAGAGAGAATTGGAGAGAAAGATGAAGCACTATCTTATTCAATTGGATTGTGTACAAAGTGAGTTGAGTAATGCCCTATTTATAGACTCTCAACTTTAACCAAGAGCTCTATAGAATCAATGATAAATTTAATCATCATTAGTGTACAAATTGTAGCCTTTGAGTTATTGGCATAAAGACCTATATTCATTGTAAAGGTTATGAAAATGAAAAGTCAAGAGGTGGGAGTTTATGGACATTCATATATAATATTTTTACAATACTCCCCCTTGGATGTCCATGAACGAATTTTGTGCCTCATTAAAACCTTACTAGGAAAA
>JBAGKO010000015.1:16955118-16969605 GCA_037177275.1 Acacia concinna | reverse complement strand
GTTGTTAAAATGTCTAGGTGAACTTATCATAATATGTATTACAAGTTAACAAAACATACTTACGAAGTTGTTACAGTATGCTTACAAATTTGTCATCACGGCCTTATAAGTTGTTAAAATGTCCAGGTGGACTTGTCATAACATGTATTACGTACAAGTTGTCAAAACATACTTACAAAGTTGTCTTCACGGCTTTATAAGTTGTTAAAATTTCCATGGCTGAGTACGTGAAAAGGCGCGAATTTCTCTCTCATATGATATATGATGCTTTATTGATAGAGGTGTGTCATTTCTCTTATAGACTTATTATCCCAAAAGTCCTTTGTGACCTCTTATTTAGAGATAAAATTGGTAAGAAGTTTTTGTTAATATGTTTGGTTCTTATCACCTTATTGCCATTTTCCAAAACAAAAATGTCGGACAAGATTAATTTCAAACAGGGAAATATTAAATTTATATGTATTGGTAGTATTTTGCATTTATTTAATAAAAAAAGTAAGTTATTAATTATATTATTCTTTATGAAATGTGAAATTAATGAATTTATATAATCTGACATGGCATTCAACATTTATCCAATGGTTCTGCTCCTTCGTATTATATGAGAGTACTAGAAATACAGGTATTTTTGTTTTTTCTATGTTTTTTCCCCAAAAGTATGAAAATAAAAAAAAAAGGTCAGGACTTGGGAGACAGATATCACTCAGACCTTATTTATCGGAATTAGGATGTACAAATTGCTCATTCTTTTAGAGAAGGCCTTCAGTGCATAGATTACATGACTAAAATGGCTCAAGTGTCAAGGCAAAGACTATATAAAAATGGACTTTCTGCCAACTGAATGCATGGAACTCCATTTGAGAGAGTGTGGGATTGAGACTAATGTTAGAGTAAAAATGTCTATTTATTAGGCTTTTTGTAACATACTTGCCTTCATTTATCCAAAAAAAGAAGAAGAAGATAGCACTACACTTTTCACCGTACGGACCTGCGTTTACATGAAGAAGCATTGCCAGCCGGCCAACGTTGAAAATACATGGAGATACTCATATTCTATTGGAAAAATTGTAGGGAGGTCATAAATAAAGGACTTTACATTAAAAAGGTCATGTGAAATCACATATTTGTAGTAAAGTCTTATAAAGTTATTAATGCAGCTCATGAGGTTGTTAATAACAACCCCATCGTAGCTCATGAGATTATTAATGGGGACTTTACTGCAACTATGCGATTTTATAGGACCTTTTTGACGTAAAGTCCCTTATTTAGGACCTTACTACAATTTTTCCTATTCTATTTCTAGAGAAGAGATAGTAATATTAGTAATTTTTAATAAATGAACATAGTAATATTAGTAATTTTTAAAAAACGAGTTGACAATTGTTATATTCTTATAGTTAATACATATACTATGATAAACAACAATGTTAATTTAAGATTTTGAACTACTAGTATTTTTTTTTTCATTTTTCTCAATATATTAAGCATTAACTGGGTGTTTGATATTTACCTTTTAAACCATGTGTAATACAGTTTTTTTAAGAAAAATGGTATTTAGGTCTCAAATAAAGAACATAATATCAAAAAATTCATATAACTTGTCAATAATAGTTTATTTACCTATTAATAGTTGCTCATTCACTTATCATTAATAAACTAAGAGACTTTTTTAATATTTTTTTGTAATTGAGACCTTAGCGTGATTCTCGCTCTTTTTCACTTCAATTTCAATGTATAATAAACTAATACATAGGGATATAATGTTTAGATATTTGACTTTTTGATATCTGAACATGATTGACATATATTTGATTTTTTTGTTCCAAAGAAAAAGGATATCTGAACACGATTGAGATATATTTTTGTAATAAGTTAAAAATACAACCTGAAAAATTTGGGCTAGTACGTAAACTGCTATACAAATTATCAATCATAACATGATAATATATACATTTCACAAATAATCTGGTTTACACAAAGTCATATTTTTACATACTATATATTTATCATTTTTTAACTAAAATATTTTATATTAATGTGTGTGTGTGTAACTGATGTGGATGTGAGTTCGAAAAATGAATTTCCAGTTTGGGTTTTATGAATTGAAGCCATTGTTTTACTTTCTATTAGACATTAGTTACATTAATAGCTTGCAAAAATTATTTTTATCATTGAAACATTTTAATAATTAAATATTTTTTCAGACATGATAATAATTCTTCCTAATAGTTTTATAGTTAAATGACATAAAACTTTATTATGAATGAAAAATGTTTGGTTTGTCTTTTTTTTTTTTTAAATTATCAACCAACATCCAACTAATTCATTTTTAGGCTTCATAGTTGTCTCTCCAACGTCTCGTCTAAAATTCATACTCAAAATTTAAAACGTTTCAGTCGGGTTTTACATCAGTTAACCAACTTATACTGATTTAACTTGTGACCTTAGCTTGATAGCATGCACTTGGCTTCTACTTAAAAGAAGTGAGATATTGATTATAAAAGCTATACAGCATTTTTATACTAACGTTGAGCAGATGTGGCAAAAAATTAAACAAAACTAATTTGGTTTGGATTCTATGAATCGAAAAATTGGCTAAAGTCAGACATTGATTATGTTAAATAATCCACAGGCAAAAAAAGAAGAAGAGAGAGATCATGTAAAATAATCCTGTAACATATGACATAAATGCTTTATTGAAGTAGGGAAATCATTTGTTTCTTTTTGTGGATAGGTTAAACTAGCTTGTTAAATAGGTTTAAGCCTCCAACACGAATCTCAATCTTGAGGATGTTGTTGAGCTTGTATGTAGATTGTTTTAGGCTTGGACTTGAATTTAAGCATATAGTGTATAGTCTTCTTTAGGTTTGAGCGCTTTTAAAAGGCTTAAAACCTACTTAAATGCTTGCATTTTTAAATAGGCCAATAAAAAAGCTTAAAGACCATGCTTTTAAGTTGATGTATAATTTTTTAAGCCTATTTAAAAGTCTATGTTACATCTTAAAAGTTTAAGATCTATTCTTGTATGTAATATAATACTTCCTTCGGTCTTAATTATAAGACTAAATTATCTTTTTTTTAAAAAAAAATTCTAAGAAAATTAATTATATTACTTTAAGATATAAAAATTTGTCGTTTTTCTTCAAACTGTTGTATAACTTATAAACTAATGTATAATATCATAAAATATAATATATGATATGATTAAGTAATGTAATTAGTTTTTTTAAGATTTTTTTTAAAAAATTAATTGGGTCTTATAATTAAGACTGGATGAAGTACTTTAGTAAGGAAACAAAATTAAGAACACATAATTGAAACTGTTGCCCAAGTGAAAATATGAGGAAAACCAATATTTTATTGACTAAGGAGATGTGTATTTTCTAAAATCAACGAAGCATAACAAATGACATGTAAAAATGTATTTAACCTCTTTTACTATCCTCATAAAATTTAAAACAAAGGGGCCGAGGCTATTTACGCCCCTTATCCTCTTATTAAAAAAAAAAATAGAGAATGATTATATATAATTTTGATTATATTTGCGTACTACGGTCAAATAATATACTCTCTCCAGACTATCATATAAGACACTTCAACTAATTTATGGAAAAACAAGAAATGATAGTTAACTCATTTAATATATCTTAAATTATAAATTTTTTCCACTTTTGCAGTTTTACCTTATTGAAAAATGTGTTTGAAATTTTAATAAGTGAATAAATTGAAAATGAGCATTAATTATGGGGACAAAATTAGAAAATGAGCACTAATTATCTTACAATGGCCCTATATTGTAGACCAAACAATTCTTCTAGAAGCACTTTAAGACTAAGAGTATATATATTCTCCCTTTAGTGTTAATTATAAATGCCAGTTGACTTTTTTTTAGAGAATTCTAAAAAAGCTAATTACATTATTTTAAGATAAAGCTAAATTACATTACTTTAAAATATTAAAATCTATCTTTTTTTTAAAATTGTATTATGTAATTTATAAATTAATATATAATATAATTAAGTAATGTAATTAATTTTTTATTATTTTTTAAAATAATTAACTAAATTTTATAATTAAAACAGGGAAGTATATATATTTGGGCGCAAAAGCGGCGGATCCCAATGCATTGTTGTTGTGATCTCTTTCTCCCTCTCTTATTAATTTCCTAAACCGATTTTGTTTGCTTGTTCCCTTTATTTGGGCATTCATTCTTTTGCATGGCACTGTCACTTGCCGCTTGGCTCACTCTCACTCTTCTTTCTTCTCCTTAGTTCTTACGTTTCACCTTAAAAACCCCACTCCACTTCATTCTCTAATTCTCTCAATACCATTTGTTCTTCTTTCCGCTTTCAATTTCTTTACCGCTCTTCGTTTTCAGCTCTCGTCGCTGATCATGGCCTCAACTCTCCATTGGGACCCCGATAAAATGTGTGTTTAGTTCTCCGAATAACTCCGTTTCGTTTACTTGCTTTCATGGGTTATTGTTCTCTGACACTGCTCTCTGTGGTTTTATGTTCCAATTGCTGAATTTTGTTGCTTCTGGTTTCGTTTCGTAGGCTTCAACTATACATCCTGGATTATATGAAGAGAAGGGGAATGGATACGACCGCTGAAATTTTTCAAAAGGAATCAGATGTTATTGATGCTCCCGTTGGTAAGAGTGCGTTTTCTCCCTCGCCTCAACGCTATTATACACACAATCATATTCAGGGTTTTTCTGGTTGGTTTTTTTCTGCTTCTTCATGAAAGCATTCATCTATATATAAAGCTGAGGGGGTATCTCTGGAATAAAATAATTCCTTACCTTGTTTTTTTCTGTTGAATATTCTTCTCGGCATGTCTTCCCGATTCATGGACTTGCCCTGTTAATTATATATGGCATTCCGGTGAACCTATTACTTCAGTTTTTCTGCTTAGTTCGTTTGGAATTGTTGCTGTGGCTTGGTCATATGGCTAAAGGATAAAATTTTGTACTCAGTGATTCAGTCTCCAGAAGGTTTCTTGCATGAATGGTGGTCTGTTTTCTATGACATATACGCCTCAAGGAATCTGAAGCATGAGGACATTGGGCCAGAAGCCAGTAGTGATGTGGTAATTTTATGCTCGTTGTCAGATGTTCATAACTTGAGTTGCTAGATGGCACGTCATAATCACGTTTTCAATTTTCAGGAACTTCAAAGGACCAATAGTGGAAGAAGAAATCTCCCTCCTAGAATCCCTCAACTATCTAAGCAGACATCTCAACTACTTCAAATCGACCCCGCCACTAACAATATGCTGGAGCAACCGGCTGCCTGCCTGTTACTACCGAAATTATATGAGAGAGAGTATCTTGGATATCTAGCCGAAGATTCTAATCCAAGTTTACAATTTATCAATGCAAAGAGACTGAGGGTTGAGGTAGAGTAAAGAACAGTCACGTTTCTTTTTTATCTTTTGATCTACAGTGACACTAGCTGTATTGCTATTCTACTTCGTCCTACATTGTTGGTTTTACAAACACACAATTTTAAATATTTGATCTGGAATTCATTTTGTTTTATAGTTTTATGGAAGCTCATATTTTATTGTCGTTAGTGTTGTATTTACTGAATGATGAGGCACCACTTTTTTTTTTTCACCTTTCTTATGGCTTAACATTCTGTTTACCGTGATAGCCTCCCACAACTATCTATTGGAAAGTAGTTCCATAAGCGACCGGTATAGCAAAGCATAATGAATCTAATTTATTGATACTTGCAGGATAGTGGAATTGGCATTCAGCCAGGAAGCAATATACCCATGGACCCCCTGGTTGAACTGCAAAGAGGTATTTGGCCTTGGACTTGACTTCACGAAAAAAGTTTGTCTTGAATCTGACTATTCTTGCTCCAAAGTCTGGAAAGACTTGCTTCTTGGAATAGATTGTTTTCTTTATTGTCTAATTTTTCTAATCTTCAGAGGTCGGGTTCTGAAAACATGTTAAACTTTATTTTCTCCCCTCCCCCCCGGGGGAAGAAAATACCTTTATTTATATGTTCAGAAAGATAGGAATAGTGATAGTCTACTGTGTGCCTCATTCATGGTTCGCTACTCCTTTGAAAGAGACATTGCTGTATTTGCACAGAAGTCCTTTCCTCCACTTTCCTTGTTTTCTGCCTTCAACAAATTATCTTGTATTACTATGGGCGTAATGGTTAATAATGTTTCCAGGAGTTAATGAAGGTCTCAATCAGGTGCCGCCGAATGGATATCCTTTAAATGTAGGTGATGGAGTATATATTGTAAAACCTTTGGAAGAAAGATTCCATTATGCATTCATATGTTTGAACTGTTTCTTGGAATGTATAAGTTCGTACTTAGTACTATACCATTATCTCATTATTGACCAAAGCTCCCACGCTACTGCTGGAGCAGGCACTCACTTCACTTTTGCAAGAACCAAACTATCAGCAACAGTTTCAGGGGCTAGATCCACAAAATCAGCAAGCACTTGCATGTACCCCTAGGAGTCAGACATCCATATGTCTTAGAAACTCTTCTATATGCAACAGCCAAGATCCAAGAATTTCCCTGGTTCAAAGTGATATATGTAAAGATATGCAGGTTAGTGGATTCATCAACTTTTAATATTCACTGGTCAATATTTCTGAAGTCATTTCCCCCTTTTAATGGCTTCTGAAAATTGATCTAGCATTGCTACATAATTGAGGATAAAATCTTGCAATGACACAAAATACCATGAATTGGAGGGTAGTTCATAGCCTTTCCTTCTTGACAGCAAATATCGGATGCTAGTTTGAACTCGTGAAATTCAATGCTTTTGTGAAGGGGGAGGAAACACCTTGGCTTAAGCTTTTTGACATGTTTCAAAGAATAATAATAATCAAATAAAGGGTAAATCAACCAGCTTCAATTATATGGCTGTTTTTATATAACCATGAATGGTAAACCAAATTTTGAGTACAAGAAATTGAATTTAGGAGTTACTTATTCCATTTCTACACTCAATGCATATACTTAAAGGCATCCCCATTGTTGAAATTCTTAATTTATAAGTATACAATCTAATTGTATTTCTATCTTCTAATAATTCTTCTTTCCATGTTTTCCCAATAATAGGACGATACGAATGCAGCAGATGGGAGACCTGTAGATAGAAACATTGTGCATCTGTCTGATGAGAATGAACATGCTGGTCAAAGAACTGGACCTACCAGGAATCAGAAACTTACTTTTGCGACATGCGATATGAGGAAAGGTAGAATATCTATGTACCTATGAATTATGATATAACTGTTGATCTATTTATTTGAATGTGGTGCAAAGATAATTATTTTGATTTTTCTTTTTTTTATCTTTCTGGGTACAGATATTACACCAAACGTACATGTTCAAATTATTAAACCTAATGCTAGATTATTCTGTTTCTCTGCTTTTGTTTTCTTCTTGTTTTTGGATAAATGTCTGAGAGGTGAAATCTTGGTATGTTACAAGTTGCAATGATTTTCAATAAATGTTTATCCTGTTTCATTTTTCAAATATGGAAGGTTTTTCGTTTGAAGAGGTTGGATGTCTTCACTCAAGCAAAAACAAAGTTTTGTCCTGCCATTTTTCGTCTGACGGGAAGGTTTTAGCAAGTGCTGGACATGAGAAGAAGGTAATTTGATGCAATCAATTTAGCCAAAAATTTCTGATCCGTTGTCTGTGTCTTGGTTGTGTGTTCATAACTGATTGTAATTTTGACTACAGGTTTTCGTTTGGAATATGGAAACTTTTGATTGTGTTAGTACTTCAGATGCACATTCACATCTCGATCTCATAACTGATGTTCGGTTCAGACCAGGCTCAACCATATTTGCAACATCTTCTGCTGATAAAACTGTAAAAATATGGGATGCGGCCAAAGTAAGCTGTTACTTTGTTCTCTTGGTTGCATTTCCTACACACGCGCACACTAAGTATTTCATATTGTTTAAAAATATTAATGAACTTTACCACTCTTCCCCTCTTATTTTATTTGAAGCATCTTTCTCTGTTTTTCTTTTCTTTTGCTTTGTCACACGTTTTCTATCATCTTCATGAAACCTCTTATGTTTTGGTTATATACCTCACAGTTGTTGTTTAAGTTTTGTGTGCTTGCTTTGGATTTTGAAGACGTCTTCTGATGCTTTTCTTTAGTTGTACATTAATTGTTTCACCCTGCTTAAACATTTTGTTATGTGACTTCAGATATGAATTTCCCAAGTGATGAATTTTACTGATATGAATTGGACAATATACTCCCTCCAGTCTTAATTATAAGACCCAATTAACTTTTTTTAGAAAATCTTAAGAAAACTAATTACATTATTTTAAGACATTCAAATTTATCAATTTTCTTTAAAATATGTTATTTGACTAATGAACTACTATAAAATATAATAAATTACAATATATGATATGATTAAGTAATGTAATTAGTTTTTTTAAAATTTTTAAAAAAAGTCAATTGGGTCTTATAATTAGAACGGAGAGTATAATGTTTTTCTTTTATTTTATAGGCAAACAAATCATTGTTTGAGCTTCTCGGGCATGCTGAACAAGTAATGTCATTGGACTTCCACCCAAGAAAGGTGGACCTTCTTTGTTCCTGCGATAGCAATGGCATAATGCGATTGTGGAATGTCAACCAAGGAGTTTGTGTGCGTATAAATAAGGTTAGTTTTTTCCATTTGACATAAGACTAGTTTTATGCACATTTTGCTTTTATAACTATTATATGTGTGAGTCTGTAGAAATGTCTTGATTAGTGTTGGATCGTAATCGACTTTACCGGTGAAGTTCACTTTGCCGAACTTTTAAATGAATATTTTTTATGGTAAACAGAATTTAATGAAGACCTCATGCTTTAAATTCTATTACAATTTTAATAAATTTTTTGGTTAATAAGATTTTATTGCCAAAGAGATAAACTTGTATACAAACTCTCCTACAAACAGCCCAAGAAAGCAATGGCCAGTTCTAGTAATTTAAAGTACAATTAAAACTAGAATTTTGTGAATGGCTACTAGCAAATATACGCATCGGACTATAAATTAGTACTCTTATCAATCTCCAGTTATTTAGGTTACAATTATGAAAAGTAGCAGCATTTCTCTCTTGCCAAATCCAGTAGAATGTTGCTGTTAGTACTAAGTACTTTCTTCTAATCCTTGCTAGAAGACTCTTCCCGTTCCCTCTCCTACAGAACCGGCTAACTTCTCTGGCTTAACAATAAGGGCTACTATAAATTCTACACCACACGAGAAAATCTTTCTAAATATTGACAAAAGCAACAATCAAAGAAACGATGAGCTATATTCTTATCCTGTTGATGGCAAAAGCAACAGACCTCATTAGATCCCAATTTATGTAGACTACTTTTCACATCCAACCCTTTCTTTAACACGAACCATAAGATGAAATATGTTTCAAAATAGTCTGGCTTCCTGAGCAATTTTAATAAATGATCATGGCATTAAGCATGAACCTGAACAATAAAACAGTATCTGAACATTGTGAAATTCTCTCTGAAGAATTTCAGATTTCTTTCACCTGTTTAGACAACTTTATCGCATACCATAATAGCAAGAAGGCGCTTTTCAATTGTTTATAACAACATACTGCAGGGCGGCAGTAAGCAAGTCAGATTTCAGCCTCGAATTGCCAACTTTTTGGCTGCTGCTGCAGGAAATATTATTAATGTGATTGATGTCGAGGACAACAGACTTCTATATAAGCTGAAGGTAAGATCGCCTTTTATATTGTATCACAGTTCCTTCAGCATAATTTTCATATGTTTTGCAACTCTCAATCCTCTGACTGTCTTTATTACTTTCTAGGGACATGTTAAAGATGTTATTTCCATTTGTTGGGACGCAACAGGAAACTATCTTGCTTCTGTAAGTGAAGATAGTGCACGTGTGTGGTCCGTTACGTCTAATGAAAAATGCATACAAGTATTGCATTCAAATGGAAACAAGTTTCAATCGTGCATATTTCATCCTGTATATAGTAACCTCTTAATCATCGGTTGCAATCAGGTAAACACTGCAATACTTTATTACTACGTTATTCATATTAGGTGTACGCTGATTTCTTCCTTTGTTTGTAAAGAATTTTTGCTTCTTGTCTTGAGCATAAACTACTTGGATGTGTAGATAATGATTCTTAACTGTAATCAGAAAAATTCATGGCCACTTTATGCTATTATGCTCACATGGGTTTTATTTCACTTTTATTTTTGTATTTTCAGATAATATATCTTTTAACGTAAATGGAATCTATAAACCGAAGATTGATTTTTGGATGTGCGAAATATGTATTAAAACATTGCATATTAACTTGAGATTGATTGTATGACCTCTGTGGCAAGGGATAATGATGGTATAAAAATCCAGCTTTGCTTTGTTTGTATTAAAGAATTAGGATGTGTAACCCCTAAAAGGCATCTGCCTCATCTATTTTTGGTCTCTGATTTTATCAGAGTTCTATATTTTGCTTCTTAGTTTCTGGAACATGCATATTTGCTTTGTTTGTTTTTTTTATTATGTGATGGGAGATTAATGAGCTGTGTCAAAAACTTTTAGAAGTTAAACTAAGTAGATATAAGATGGATAATATGATTGAGACCTAAACCAATTTAAGAACAGTTTCTGATGAGACTTTTTTTGGGTATTAATGCAGTCGCTAGAGTTTTGGATTCCAACTGAGGGCTGTAAAATATGGACTCATCTTGCTCACAAGGATGTAATCGCTGGACTAGGAGCTTCACCAGAAAATCAAATGATTGCCTCTGTTAGCCATGATCATACCATAAGACTTTGGAAATAAGTACTCTATATGTCCCTGTACAGCATGTCGATCTGTGAAGCTTTTTTGTAAAGTAGGGATTGCTTTTCTAGTTTCCTACCGCATATCTTGAAATTCATTAGGCAGATCGCATAGAATTAGAAAAGGAGATAACATTACTTACAACTCAATAGAGACATGTGATTTTTTTTTTGGGGTACTATTCCAATAAGTTTTCTGGAATTCAACTTGAGCAATTCCTAGGGCACAACCAACTCCCCAGCTCCCCCCCGAAAAAAAAAAAAACAAAAAAATAAGCAACTAAAATTTCAATAAGCTTGTGTCTGCTCAAAGATGAGAAAACACTTAGATGCAAGTCTTTTGGTGTCAAAGAACAAATATTTATTGTGAGACGCCCAGGTTTATGCAAGACGGATCGGCGAGGTAAATGCACAAAACCAACTACAGGACCGATCAGCGCTTCACTTTGCTGTACCTTTTGCCACTCCCTTTACTCTCTGCATCGAATTTTTTCGCTTTCTCGACCATTTTCGTTGTCAACTTCATTTTTCTCTTCCCCTTGTATTTTTAGCTTATCTCCATCATCACCTCACTCATACCGTAAGCACCCACAGCCTTCCCCAAGTTTCTAAAGTATAATCAACAACTTGAAGAGAGGAGAAACGAAGTAGATTGACAGCCACACTGCAACCCATGTTGGCAACGCCACCTAAGTGCTTGCATGCGACTATATTGCAGAGAGAAGATGGATCTGACATTGCCGTGCTTGAGAACATCCAAAACTCTCGAACATAAGCTAAGAGTGAGAGAGAGAAGGCGAGATGAGTCCCAACCACATTCCAACGGCCGTCCACCACCATATCTTACAACCACCGTGATGGAAATCTTCATAGGGAGAGAGCGAGTGATTGACGCTAGAGAAAATTGAAGGGAGTGAAGATTAGAGAAATGTCGAGGAGCTTAAAGAAAACAAAATGTCAGGCAGCTAAAGAGAGAATGGTTCCCAACGGTCCACTAATGAGAGAAGTAGTTGAGGGCTACTTATGCAAACAGGAGCTTTTAAAAATAAGTCTAGTGACTTTTTAAGCTAGCCAAACACCAAGTGGCTGAAAAGCTACTTATCTTTTGCTAATAAGTTACTTATTGGTCACCACTGGGGCTGGGGTTCCCAAACACCCCCTACTACATCTCCTATGTGTAGCTTTTAAAATTCCACGAGGACAACTCAAATTTGTAACGTGAGGAGGTAGGCGACCAAATTCCGGTGATGCAGAAGACAGTCATGAAATGTCTCAAATTTTCATACAAGTTGAACAAGCAGCGATCTTTCTTTTTTCCCATGAAATAATCAACCCTAGAGAACTTCACAACAAAAAATGGTTCAATTTTCCACTTTCTATATTACAGATGGATGAAATGAAAATCACATAGAACAGCAACTTCATGAATTCCATTACTTCCATAGTTCTTCCATTGGGATACCTCGCTCCTGGGCAACTTCGCTGAACTGCCTCATTTTCTGCACAGCAACAACTGTTGCTCTGGCATTGTTAAGGGCATTATTGCTCCCCAATTGCTTTCCCAAAGCATTCTCTACGCCTGCCATTTCTAGAACAATTCTCACAGATCCACCTGCTATAACTCCGGTACCTGGTGAAGCCGGTCTAAGCATCACCTTTGCTGCTCCATAATCGCCCTCAGATCTGAAAAATGCAGTTTACCAGTTCAAACTACAAGAGGCCATGCAGAAAGATAACAAGTTATGATTTCTGACACGACCTATACACATAATATGCTAGACCGTGAAGTCAAAGAATCTGAAATGAATAGTGCTACCAAACTATATGATTATACAGAGCTACTACTCACAACACATTTCTTCTATGGTAGGAAAAAGGTTTGCTAAGATTGACTAAGGAACCCAATAACCTTCTATATGCATAGATTCAAGTAGAAATGCAGACGCGAGGATGAGTTATGAAAAATAATCTCAAGCTTAACTGATCTTTAGCTTTATACAGAACAAATAAGAAGAATGAAGTATGCCACTCTCATAAGACCACCATCTTTCAATTTTTTGCCCAATCGATATTAGGCACAGAGAGTTTCAGCAGCATTTGACATATCTTTACAATGCAGGCTCAACTAGGGCCTTTGAATGTCAGTGCTGCTAAGCAACTGAATGTAACTAATCTCCAGGTTGTTGTCTTTAGCATCAAATCCCAATGAGGTAGAACACTTTCGTTGTGACAAAACATGAAACAAATTTTCTTAAAATGCGTAAGTATGAGATCTGTGTCCATCCACTATGAAGTATAAATTTCAGCCATGATGTGTGGAAACTATACGGCGACCACCGGTCAACTATACAACTTGCAGCATTAGAACCACTAGGACACCAACAAACTTGGGAGTTTTTACTCTGGCTAACCAAGATAGCAATTCAAACAGCTGAACAAAGAGTTGAAGAAAATTTCTAGGACCCACTTCACTTCAGAATAATTCGCAATTAATATATATATATATATAAACATAATCAAATTCTTCAGACAGAAATTCCAGCATATAGACATGGTTAAATCAAATATTCTCAAAGTTCAGCGTGCCCATTTTAAAATTCAACAACCATTCTTGCACAAGCAGAGTGCTCTGCCATAGTCTTTCGAGTACACCTTGAAGACAATCAAGTTTACGTTCATATATACTTCTATTCATCAACGATTGAACAAAATCAATCCTCATTATCCAAAGCCAGCCATTGCAAGCCTCTACCACCACACAAATCAACGTATGAAGAAGAAGGACAAGAATGGAGGAAATTTAATCAACCGTACCTATGTGGGAAAGTCAGGTACTTAGTCATAGGCACTGTGATGATATTCCGTCTCGCATTTACAGCAGATTTCTGAACTGCTCCTATAACCTCCTTTGCTTTCCCAACTCCTACACCGACTTGGCCTTTCTTGTCACCCACAACTACAATTGCCCTGAAGTGTAACTGCTTCCCTCCTTTCACCACCTTGGTCACCCTTCTGACCTGTACAACCCTTTCTTCGAATCCATCCTTAACCTTATCTTTCTTCCCCTTGGAGCCAAACCCAGACTCTTTTTTCACTTTGGAGTCCATTACATACACGTCGTTGCCCAGAACAGAGAAGCCACTGTATGCGGGTCCGTAAAGCTCCTCATAAGCGGCGGCGATTTCTTCTTCGGTCTCCACCGGACCGTCATCGACGGGAGGAGGGGGAACGAAGCCTTCGGGAGGTTCAGGAGGATTGAAGGCGACGCCTTCTTCTGGCCTTACATTGTCGAAGAAGGAGGTATCAATAACATCGGAGGACGTACATCTGGGTTTGGGGATTATGGGGGATAAGGGGGTATAGAGAAATGGTTGTGGGGTTTTGGGGAAGAGAGAGAAGGTGAACTTGGCGGTGGGGAGGAGAGAGAAGCAGGAAGCAGAAGGAAGGGAGAGAGAGGAGAGGAAATTGAGAGCTGCAGCTGCAGCTGGAGAAGATGTAGCCATAGAAGGAGACTCAGAAGTGAAGAGAGTGAAAATTGATGGAGGGAATTTTTAGCTTTGTAAGAGGGAAAATGAAATTTTTTTTGGAGGGAGCTCGTTTTCCACACACACATAAGCAAAATATTTAAATGTATATTTTGTTAAAGACTACTTAA
>JBAGKO010000015.1:16918750-16939563 GCA_037177275.1 Acacia concinna | reverse complement strand
AAGCAGATGGGGTGGGAATTGAACCCACCCAAATGGTTTTGAGGCCACCAAAGCCCCCTCAATATATATGTATACAAATAAAAATATATAGAATAGAAATAAATGTGTGGTGCTATTGACTATACGAGTGATGAAAATGATAAAATTCGTAATGGAAATAATTATACGAGTAATGAGATTAACTATAAGGCGTATTGACGGTGATGCTGTCACGGGATGTTAAAATTTATGGGTAATTGTGATACTCATATAGTTAAAACCATTACTAGTTTTGTTAATTGTGAAACATATATATATATGATAATTATGTCAATAGAATTATTAGTGTTGATAATTCCAATATGATTATAACTAATATCATTACAGTTTTAGTTAATACCAATGGTTATTGGTCACTTTAACAATTGATTTTATGATATATATATATATGTGTGTGTGTGGCTATTTCTTTAATGATAATTATCAATTGTAATTATATTTGGATTTTCTTTAATGATAGAAATAAAAGAAAATAATTAGATAATTATCATTAACTATCATAAAGTCACTTGTTAAAGAAAATCCAAACATAATTGATAATTATCATTAAAGAAATAACCACAAACACACGTATCATAAAGTCAATTGTTAAAGTGACCAATAACCATTGGTATTAACAAAAATCGTAATGGTATTAGCTATAATCATAATGGAATTATCAACACTAGTAATTCCATTGACATAATTATCATATATATATATATATATATCATAATGTTTCACAATTAACAAAACTAGTAATGATTTTGACTATACGAGTATCACAATTATCCATTACCACCAGTACGCCTGATAGTTAATATCATTACTCTTATAGTCATTTCTATTATGAATTTTGTCATTTTCATTACTCGTATAGTAAATAGCATTGCACATTTATTTCTACTATATATATATACTTTTATTTGTGTATATATAGGTGGCCACTTCAAAACCATTTGGGGTGGATTCAATTCTCACCCCATCCACTTTAGCACACCTTTTTGTCAAATAATAAAAAAAACCCTTCGACAAAAAAAAAACCCCCCACCCCTCACTAGCACCAGAGCTCCGACCAACTGCTGGAGGGGGTGGCTGGGGGACGGCCGGAGGGCGGCCAATGGTGGTGCTCCGGCAAGGGGCACTTTTTTTTTTCTTTTTTCTTTTATTTAAATAACCTAAGGGTATTTTGGTAAATGCGTTAATATTTGCAAAACCCAATTTAGTCCATGGTGCCTTATTGTCCTTTTAAAATGTTAACATCTCTTTTAAGGTTTTTGAATTTGAGAAGGTATTTAAGTGGAATTTTTCCTAAAATATATTTAGAGAAACTTAAAAAACATATGAAGATGGGTTCATGATGATGACTTTTTATCATTAATCTTGGGGTCCATAATAAAAAATTAACTAAAGATTACGTATAGGCAAACCTAGGATCGTTTTCTCTTTTGGATGAGCTTTTTATTGATTCCTAAGTAATCTAAATGTCATGCTAATAAAATAAGGAAAATGAGGGAAAATTGGTTTTAGGGTTTTAAAAATAATAATTAAAAAGGAGATCGTAATTTAATTAAAATCCAAGCTACTATTTTTGGTATTTTTTAAATAATAATGGAATGGAATATGTATTAAATGAATTTCTTGAGAAATTGGTTCAATGGTTTTCATAGTTCACTAATAATATGGAAGTCAAAATTCATCAAGTCTTAATTAAAAAATTCCAAGTAATCACATTGGATCTAACACTCATAATCAATAGTCACTCCTAGAATCGTATTCATAACTATTATTTAGGAATATTATTAAAGAAGAATCACTTGATGTGTGAAATAGAATAAATGAATGTAAATGTTTCCTCTTGTTTGAATACACGTGACACTCAATTAATTCAAATTAACTACACAAACTAATAATCACATAGAAAATATAGTCTCAATAAATTAATAGGAAATATTTAATTGAAAATAATCAAATTGCAATCATTCAAATCCAATCACAAAATAAATAATCTTAACTCAAACAATAACTCATAACAAAAATATTATTGAAACTATCTTTATCTTAAATAGAAATTACAATAACAATAGAAAATTAATAAAGTAACTAAAAGTAAGAAAAACTCTCCATTGAAGCTCTAGAACTCGAGTCAAATCATTAATCTTCAAGAGTTTGGAAGGTTAGCCATACATGAAGTTCCTTTTTGTCACCAAAAAAAAATAAAATATAGTCATTATGGACGATGTGATCAATTGGATTAAAGGGATAAGACTATAGAAGGAGAGATGAGGAGAGAAGGAGTTAACGGAGATGTGATGGTAACCATGAAATGACAATTTTGATGACAGCGGTAGTTGTAGTCTCCTCTTCCTCTCTCATTGTTCGCCTTTGATCTCTATCTCTTCGAAGGTCACTCCTTTTTAAATGAATGTGTCAACTCCTTCCTTTTATTTCTAATTTTTCACAAAACCTTACCCTCCAAGTTGAAGCCATTTTCTTTATAAAAGATCATAGTTTCCTAATATGAATTTTCATGAAATCTGGCAGCAAAACATTGATTTCTTTCCTCAATAATTTTTAGCTTCAACTTTCTAAAATAACCTACAATTGCAAAGCAAATTATGTAGCAATTTATATTCCAAGTAAATTATTTTAATAAATATTTACAGAAATATTGCCTGTTTAAGATTTATTTTCACACAATCATCTTTAATTCAAATTAATCATAAAAAATGTAATTTTAGTCTTAAAATTATGATTAAATGTCTAAATATGGCATAAAATATCTTATTAAAAATTGATGCAATAAGTTCAAATATAATTATATTCTTTCACGTGACTCTATCATAATACATGAAATGTGTTGTTATCACATATGTAATAATTTTTAGATGATTAGTTCATAGAGATTTTTTAAGCATAATTCGACAATAGAGATTGAAATTTCTATGTGCCCGTTTGGTTCACATAATCGAATGTAATGTAATAGAATGTAAAACAATGTAATGTAATATAATGTAATCATAATTCTATAAATTTGTTTGGCTCATTATTAAGGAAAGCTGATGCATATACATAAAAATGTTTGATTGGATTATATCTCACATGAGAATAATACCATCAGAGGCAAAATTACACCTATTTACATATATATGTGCATATGTATAATATACACATTGGGTTTATGATAATTTTTTCAATTTGTACAGTGTACACGTCAAGTTTATAATAATTTTTTAATATTTAATGGCTAAAATATTATGCCTGATACAAGTTCGATTCATGATAATTTTTTAATATTAATGATAAGAATATTATTTAATGGGATATTTTAATATTTTTAATAGTGAAATATATTTTTTTAAATGTTTTTTATTGGGGAAATATTTAAAAAAAATATTATATAATTACTTAATATTTTCAATATTTAATGGTAGTAATTATTTAATATTTAAAAATATTTATGAATGGGTATTTTGGTTAAATTAAAAAATTATAATGATAATAAGGTCTTTTTTACTTGATTATAGGATGCATACATCCCCATTAATAACTCATAGCAATGTAATCCTCGTTACATTTTGATATAATTATGATTACATTTTGTAATATGGTTTATACTATGTAAGCCTAACCAAACGCTATAATCAACATATTGCATCGGGATTACATATAATCATCTCTCATGTAATTGAACCAAACATGCTATATAAAAATTTTACACGCGGCAATGCAATTTAGTACTCCTTCCAGTCATTAATATAAGGTATATTAAAAAATTGATATTGATTATAATTATATGACATATTTTTTATATTTGTCAATTTTTTTAATTTATTCATATTAATGTTTATTTAATAATAATTAATGCGGAAAAAGAATAAAATAAGATTAAGCAAATATGTTTTGTACAAATCATCAAACATTTAGGGTGTGTTTGGATGGGAAGAAAAGTGGAAGAAAATGAACATTATGTTTAAAAACTTTTAAAAATAATAAAGAAATTTATTGTTTTTAGAAATTTTCTTTCATAATTTTCTTTCCTCTTATATTTTTTCTTTATCTAAATATGGGGTTAGAGAAAAACTATCTGTTCACTTGTAAATGCGAATCATCTTGAAGCCGTATAGTCTTTATTTTGTGAGTGTTACTTGTTTGATAGCACTAGCGAGTAGCGAGCCATTGATGACTTGTGCGAAAGAACTAAGGGTTCCTCTTTGTTCTTTTTCTCTGTGCCTATTCGAACTAGTGACTGGCCAGTGAAAGGGGGAACGCCCAAACCAGCAAGCCACAAGCCTGCAAGGCAGAACTAAGGGTTCCTCTACTTAAAAGTTTTCTCACAGAAAAATGGCTTATAAATTCCCCATATGCAAGTTTTTTTTTTTTTTTGGCATCACCCCATATGCAAGTTTATTACCTTAAGGTCGCTGGATTTTGTGGAATCAATTTGGGTCCATCCAAATACAATTTCAACAATTCAAATTTTAATTGGGAGAATTATATATAAATACCATTTAAATTTTAAAATTATAAATAAGTCATACTGTAATGAAATTAACTAAATTTGTATAATAAATGACAACTTAATTTTATAAAAAATAATTTATTTAGGATTTTGAAATTAAAAAAGTTTTTTTTTGTCATCTCCTGTTTTGAATTGTTAACTGATAATTCTTAAATAAAAAAAAAATATTTTGTTAAAAAAGCCTGATAACACTTCTCATGAGGTCGAATGCGTGCCTACAAGCAATAGCTTGCCAAACCCCTAAAAAAAAAAAGTCAAAGAAGCAAAAAGAATGGCTCGAACCCTATTTTTGGATGAGTGCTAATTTTGGTTATTTTGTTCTCCAACATGATTGCTGAGTTTATTGTTTCATATATATATATGATTGTTTCATTAGTGTTTATGTGTGCTCCATGTATATTTTAAGTTGAGGATGACTCAATTATGATAACTTTACAAATTACACTTTATTATCTTAAAAAATGAAAATCTAGTGGCTATCGTGACTATGGTATTTGTATTTCCTTAAAAACCATAAGCAAATCCAAAAAAATCAGCAGAACACTTGCACAGTTTTAAAATATGACAAGACAACACAAGATTTCATGATGCAAAACCAAATACAATTGACCTAGGGACTTCCCGCTCTTACAGGGAAGGATATCTATGTGCTAAATACTTACTTAGGATAGTTTAAGTAAGTAATCAGGATTATTCTATCTTAGAAACACCCCTAGTGCAATGTGTGGATCTCTTTAAGATGGAATATGGGCACATGCTTAAGCAATGTTGCCTACATATTAGATTTTTTTGTGACTCTCAATCTATCTCTGGCTTGCCTTTGTGCTTCCCAAAAAAAAGAAAAGAAAAGAAAAGTCAACTATATACTACTAGCATCAATTTCATCTTTAACGGTAGAATAAGTTTTCAAATATAAGAAAACCTTTTCATGAAAAGTGAGCATCCAGTGGTTGTTTTCTATGTGGTGTGCAACTTAGGCTTTCTTCCATTTTATTCTCTGTTTTTGTTCTCTAAAACAGTTTTGTAAAATAGTATTTAGAAATAAGATTTGAAAATAAAAAAAACCAAAACATCTGTTCGGATAGTTGTTTTTTAAAAATATATTTTTTAGGTGATGTGATGACCGAGCCGTTATTGGTGATGTGCCGGTGATAATTATTAATAGTGTGGTATCTATAGTAAGTAAGTAACAACTTTAAAAAAAACAAAAAAAAACATCTTAAAAATGTTCTCTCTCTCTTTTTTTTAAAAAAACTTTTTGTTTTTAAAAATAGTTGGGTGAAAACAATTTTCTAAACAAGTTTTTTTTTTATTTTTAAAAATAAAATAATTGTTTTTAAGAACAACGTCAAACAAGCTTTTATTTTCCTGTTATGTGAAACTTTTTTTTTTTCATGTTCCTTGTTGTTTATAACTTGTGCAACTTATCTTTTCTGCATGAAACTCATCTTCAGTTGTGTGGAACTTTCTTTTTCGGTATTTAAATTTGTGATGTTAACATTTTTTGTTAATGAAATCAAGCTTAAGGGTTGTAGGTAATTTTTTTCCTTAAAATTATTCACAAAGGAATTATGGGTATCTATAAGTTTTTGTTACCCAATGTCATTTTAGAAGTGTTAAAAAAAGAGCAATATGGTCCTAATTGTTTTAAAGCTAACCTTTACTGTTAAAAACTAAAAAACTAATGATGTTGACAACGTTTTTTTTAATGATCAGAGTGACACTACTCCTTTTTTAACATTTCCGGAATGATATTGAGAATTAAAACTTTTCAATACTTATAGTTTCTTCCTGAATAAACTAAAAATGACCCTTGACCTATGAAATTAATAGTGTGTTAGAAGACCTAAAAAAAAAACACTGTAAAACTAATGAAGATTAAATTAAAATTGTGCCTAAACTCAAAAAGTGAAAATCCAATTTTTCCTTAATTTTAACTTGTTTCTCTCCCTTCTAAAAGAAAAAGAAAAAGAAATCGAAAAAAGACATTAGTAATAAGTTATTCAACTTCAACCACAAAAAAAAAAAAAACCGGTAACTGTTATTAAACTAATATTAACTGTTAAAAGTTGATGTTATCTGTTTACATTTTTTTTAATGATTAGAGTGATATTGCTCTTTTTTTAATACTTCCGGATATTGAGTAAAAAAACTTTTAAATACCCACATTTTATGTACAAATATTTATAGGGCAAAAATAACCCTTAACTCACGAAATTAATAGTGCTAGGCTTAGAAAAAAAAAATCACCTCAAATAAATTAAAAGGGAGTGTAAATTGAAATGTTGCATAAAGTTAGAAGAGTGAAAATTCACTGTTACCTTTATTTTAAATTGTTTTTCCTCTCTAAGAAAAAGAGAAAGAAATCGCGTAAAGACATCAGTAATAGTAAGTTGTTGAACTTCAACCACAAAAAAAAAAAAAAGGATATAAAACTGAAGAAGCAGAACTGATTCTTTGAATTGCCACCTTTTAAAATTGTCCATTTAAACGTGAGAAAATAATCTTGGATAATCTCAACAGAAGGTTAATTAATTGGGTGAGAACAAAAAATAATAATAGGCTTTTGAAAAACATCCATATAGGTATAGGGGGAAAGTTGAAAAAATAAAAAGGAAGCAAAACAACTCTGTCATATTCGGAAGCGGATTCATCAAGGACATGTATGAGAATGACTTTGGCTAGAATCTGAAATCCTTTTCAACAAAAATTCTTACAACTTACACTAAAACCAAAAAAATAATGGAGGAATCATATAGAGTAATATATTTATCTCTACCACATAATAAAGCATGCACAATATATAAATATTCTGAAAGCAATATCTTTGATCATTATGTAAACTTTAATTAAAAGCTTCTAAATCTTTTTAGATCTCAAGTGCAGGAATATAAGGACAAATATAGAGGGAATGCATTTGGCTTTCTTTTCTTTCTGTTTTTTTTTTGTTTAAAAAAAAAAAAAGAAATATCATAATTATATATATATATATATATTTATATAATAACCATCAACATACTCCTTAGATCTATTTCTATTTATAAGGTAGAAAAGGAAGTTTTTTTGTCTTGTTTATTTATGTCAATTTGTTAAATTTTTTATATAAGTGCACAATTTTACTATTTATTTATTATTATGTAGATTTTATTCTCATTATGTATTATATATATATACAATAAAGACAAAGTTCAGAAGTTGTTAAATTTTAAGCCAATTAACGAGATTTAAGATTTTTCTTGATTTTGACAAATATGGTGGAAGTTAATTATAATAAATAAGATTATAGAAGTATTCGTATGAATTAGTTCTATATACTTTTATAATCTCTTGTGATCCATCAAAGGTACTCCCTCTTGTCTAAATATATAAGATGTCTTTTAGAACAAAATTCTAGTTCTATGTATAAGAGGTTTACATGGTAACTTTTTCACTTTCATTCTTGCTGGAGAGAGAAAGGTAACAAATAAGAAACATATTTAGAAATCACATTCTTTAACGAGGGTATAAAATGCTCGTAAGAAAAAAAATTGAGGGTAAAACACATAAATACATTTTATTAATTTAAGTCACATTTAACCACTAACCAATTAACCTTTTTCGGATTGTATGAATTAGTTAATAACATAAGTGGAGGCGATAGAGAAAGTGGGATTGTAAAAATAGCATGCGTGTCTATCAGGCAAGTCAATTAGCACATTCATTCACCTTTAGAAATGAGTGATCATGAATTAATGATTGTGGCTTGAGGGCTTCCACTTGTGTTTAATTGAATTAATTAATTAGATATTTGCATTTATATTCAGTGTGGAGGAACATATTCTGAGTCAATTCTATTCTCCAACTCACTCCTAAGCAACAAACCAGACATAATATTATTATGGAAAATATTTAGATCAAATTTTTTATATCCATTTCACTAGCTTCTTCAATCACATGTGACAATGTGTTTTATGTTTGAATTATTATCATTTAATTGTAAACTCAAAAATAATAAATATGACACATGGTCAGATGAGATTAGATAATTTGACGAAATAAATGTAAGAAACTTAATGTACGGCTTTATTATTATTTCCCTTTCATTCATTTATTTATGTAGCCTTATGCTTTGTATGTGTACGTCACCGTTAGGACGAAATCTCATGTCACCACGCTATCTCTCTCTCTCTCTCTCTTCATTTTTAACATCTCCAAAATACCAAAGCAATATTTTAAAACACTTTGAGGTGGATGTAATCGATACATTATGCGTATCAATATGTACATATATCTTTCGTGGCTGTTATTTTCTAGTCCATATATCTATCTATCTATCTATCTATCTATATATTATTCTTGAACTGTTGCTATAGTTTTTCTAATTAATATCTTTTTGTCTAGAGTATAAATAGTTTTTGTACAAACCGAAATTTGATTATATATGAAAGCATGCCATCCTCTTTGATGAATTGAAGATCTTAATTAAGATGTTGAAAAAAAATCTAAAATACAATTGTTTGGAAAATTCAATAATCTCTAGTTATCTCAGGGCCTCGCCCTCCTAAACTATATTGGTTCATATATAATTAACTCAACATTCACAATGATATAGAAATAGCATAAGAGAAAATACAAACAAGTTGGTATAATAATGTTACAAGGACTTGTTAGATTCCTTTTGATAAATCCTGAGCTTGAGTTTTAGAAGAGACACCTATATTAGAAGGGACAGTAATAAACCCTCAAAATTAAAATAGTCGGTTGTTTGGATATTTAGTAATATGATTAAAAAATACTCTAGATATAGTATTAAACGAAACATACACAACACAAAACACAAACACAGAATGTTTATTGGCACAAGTGAATCTGCAATGCCATTTTTTTTTGTTTAAATTATTAATTTTAACCCCACACATTGACATGACATGTGGAAATTTAAAGTGTTTGAGGCAGTATGGGGTGAGAAAGGGTATTAAATATGTGGAACAAACATGTACAATCCGCGGGGACCAATTTATAAAAACAACAATGCCTAAAGGTGGTCCTATATGGCCGCCATCATTGATAGAGATTAATTGATATAATGATGCCATTATTAATTTATAGTTTTATACTGTTTTTCCTGCTAAGAAATTAAGAATTAAGTTGAGAATAACTGTTGATTATTGGTCCCTTATCTTTTTTGTTAGAGATAGTAAATGATAATTTTGGTCCTGTATAACTTTATTTGAAATTCCAATTAGTAGGTTATTAAAATAAACCCTTATTTCTTTCCCCGCTAAAAATTCTAATTTTTTAAGAAACTATGCAAGTTAATTATGTTTCAAAATCAAGACAAACATTAATGTATAGAAGAATGATAATGATATTAAAGGATTCGAAAAATGAATTGCATATAGCATAAATCGAAACTGAGATGGTTTTCATTCTTTTTATGTAAACCACATCCATATAAATATATTTATTGAATATATAATAATTATACGAGTTGCTTTGTTATGTGAAAGTTATGTAATATAAAATATATTACCTCTCATGCTTAGTATAACATCTACTTAATTAATTTGGGTAGATTAAGAAAATTAATTAAACTAGCTATTTATTAAAAATATGTGTTGGTTTTGTTAAAATACCTACTTAAAGCATTTGCATTAAAACTATATCTTAATATAAACTCCCTTAATATATACTCCGTATAAACAATATGAATAATTTAGAAGAAAAAATATAAAAAATATAGGACTAAATGGATGAAAGTCTTATATTTAAAACTAAATCCAACTACTCAACAAACTCTTATATAAGAGAATTAAGGTGTAGTATTACCGATAATTTAAATGTAGAAACATGATTGATTTTTGGTGTTATTGTAAGTCCCATATATGAAATTTTACTTTAAAGAAGTAAGAGTTTTACAAGGCATTAGACTGTCAAACGCTAAAGACTAGCTTTTGAGGTGTGATTCTTTCAAATACTATTGCTCGATAGAGTTACAAAACTTGAGTAAATGGAATTAATCAGTGGACTCAAAATGAATGTGGGCGGATGAAATAATAGTGTTTTAACAAGACGAAGAAGAAAGAGGTTTCAAGCCGTACGTCGTTGTAATGAAGAAAGGCGAAAGGAAAAGGAGAATAGCTCCAAAAAGCTCTGTCAAATCAAAAATTCATGCACATTCATGTATGTATATATAATGGTATCTTCTCCTTTCAATTATGAAGAAAGGAATCGTCCCCCACAAACACCAAAACCCACTCACTTTCTCACTGGGGCCTCCCCAATACCCTCTCTCTCTCTCTCTCTCCCCCCTTTGTATTTTTATGTTTCTTACTCTCTCGTCCTTCTTCATCATTATCGTATGCTTTGTCCATCGAGCTTAATTATCTTCCCTTTAAAAGCTTGCTCTCTCTCCCCCCCCCCTCCCCCCCCTCCTACCCTTAGTGTACGTATACCCATTTACTAAATGATACCAATACTTTTGTTTCATTTTTAATTCTTTTGCATGTCATATATAGATTAATATATATCTTGAGGACAAACTATAATATCATACATTCGTACCTACGAACTGTTGACTAATATATATACCACAGTTTAACCTAATCTTGTGTGCATGGACGTATATGTAATAATTGTCGATCGCTTTTACAATTAAAGAAAAAGAATAATAAACATTTATTGTTTGTTTATATATCTTCGGGTTATTATATTAAAGAATAGTTTTGAGCATGCATGAGTATAGTGCGATTGGGGTATCCCTAAGCTTTTTGTTTCTTTCTTTAAATATCTAATTACTTTCACGGTTGCCGCCATATGTGGCAAGAAAACGAGCCTTCTCTTTTACTTACCAATTTAATCTTGCTAGCTTTTATTCCTAATTTTGATGGTAACAATGAAAGATGCCAATCAGGTAAACTAACTAGAGAGCCTAGCTAGAATTAAAAGCTACGGTAATTAACGCTTGAGGGGCCACAACCTTTATAACAAAAGCGAATCATCAGTAGATATATCCATTGATTGATTAATTAATGAATCAATTCACAAATCACACAACAGCTAGCGACTCTATGTCTTATTAACAGTCACGAAACTATATACTGTTGGAAAAGTCCAAGCATGAGGGCAAAGGCAAGCCAAGTCTTTACTGGTATTTATTGGCAGCCTTCCCTCTCTGTCGTCTTGTACTGTAACATACCAATCAAAAAGTAGGTTACGTTTTTAGTTTCCGACCTTTCGCTATTAACCCCTCTTGTTGGAAGTGGAAGAGAGACACTGTGGTCCTATCCCATTAATTCTTTTCTCCTTTTGCTTTTCAGTTTTCACTCTGTTGGAGGGAAGACTAAGATATAATAATATAGACTTTTTCTTTTTTATTAAATATACTCTAAAATAAATCCGACTATACAGTATATACATCATGCAGGTTATTTTCTTTTTTCCTGAAGTTAATTCGTATCATGATGTTATTGTTAAATAGCAAGGAGATTTGTATAAATATTCGCATATAATTTAACCTTTCTCCCTTTCTATATATACTGAGCTTATATGGCTCTTTTGGCCACATCTTTTTTTGTGTCTCTATTTTCCTCTCTTACACGCTCTAAACTTCCCTATATGGACAGAAGCGGAGAGGGAAAGAGGAGCTTCAAGTACAAGGTGGAGGAGGAGGAGGCTGAAGATGATGATGAAGAAGAAGAAGAAGAAGAAGTTGATGATTTCAATTTAGGAGGAGACGATGGGAGGAAGAAGATGAGAGATCTGTACAACAGCAAGAGAGGGTCGTCGTCTTCTTCTTCGTCGTCAATGGCACCTTCATGTCAGGTGGAAAGCTGTGACAATGATCTGAGTGAGGCTAAGCACTACCATCGCCGCCATAAGGTCTGTGAGTTCCATGCCAAGGCTGCTTCTGTGCTCATTTCCGGCCTGCAACAAAGGTTTTGCCAACAATGCAGCAGGTCCCTTCACAAAAACCCTAATTCTTTCTTATTAGAGTTTTGTTTGTGAATCTGAATTGCTTGTTGGTAATTACATTTCTTTGTTTTTTTGTTACAAATGAAATCTTTTAAGGGTTTGTAGGCCCCCAGGGAATTATGGGAATCCAAAAATCTTGACTTTACTTGACTTTGAGAAGATACATATTGTATTCTTGAATTTTAGTCATATTTGAGGTTAATCTTTTCATTCAACTAAGAGTTGGGAGTTTTGGTTGGAATTTTATAATTCTTTTCTCTCCTTAAAGCAGTTTAATTTGTGGGAAAGATGAAACCTTTTTTAATCATCAATTATATTTGAACGGCATTATTTCTGCTTGTGATTAATTGTAATCTGAGAATTCCAGCAAGGTTTAGAAACAGACAAAATGGCTAAAATATTTGATATGGAGGATCCCCTACCTTTCTTGCTTAATATCTTGATGAGTTAATAATACGCATACATGTGTGTGTGTTGTTGAAACCAATAAGACTGTGTAGGATATTAATGGTTAGTGCTGTCAAATTCAGTCTGTTATTATTCTATAATTAAGTTAATAAGGAGGCTTGGTAATTATGAACTACACGAAGTGTCATTTTTTAATTCCTAATTAAGGTACACGCATTAGTCATTTCATACATCAGCACAAAGCCACTTGCCTTCTTTTTCTGTCATCCTTAATCCGTCCATGTGAGCTACAATGGTTAAAAAAACCCCCTTAATTTCTTCCTTGGAATAGGATTTTCAAGGAATGAAAAAGAGGGTAACAGACCAAAACCCTCATTAGAGCCTTGAGATGAATGGATTTAATTTGAAGTTACTCGGATTCTCACACATATATAGCTACCAAATTTACGTTGGAAATGTTTTGTTTTAAGGTTTCATGAGGTGGGAGAATTTGATGACACCAAGAGGAGCTGTAGGAAGCGTTTGGCTGGACACAATGAAAGGCGTCGAAAGAATGCATCTTAACTATATATATATCATGAAGAAGGAAGGATCTCTCTCATCAGAAAGATGATGATGAGAATTTGGATGAGCTATGAGACAAGCACATGTTAGTTTAAATAAATTACCCAAACCATTGAAATTACCTTCTTCATGGATTAAATTTTACTATGCTGTCGTTATCCAAAGATGCTCTCTGTCTTCTGTCAATCTTCTGCCACCATATAGCTAGCAGTCTGGCACAATAATACTACTTCTATCTGGAACAAGCAAAACTTGACCATCTGACACTCCAAACATTTGTGTTTCCTTTAGTGTTCAATGTATCAGCTTGCCTTAATTACTTTCTCAAAAACTTCTTAGATCTCCAACTTTAAAGTGATTTTTTATTTTATTTTAATAATTAACTTTGGCATGCATACACCAGCTTTTAATTTGGATTTTTTTTTCAAGAAAATCACGATGTTGGCTATTATAATTGATTATATAGATCATCTGAACAAGCCTTAAATCGTCCCTGTAAATCAATGAGTAGTTTACATCAATTTATTTAAGTGTTTCATGCAGCGAAATTGACCTATTAATCTGCGAATTTTTATTAACCCTTTTCACAATTAACTAGTTTAGGGCTATTTGGATTTGTAAGGTATACCACGAGCATTTAGATATTTTTCAAGAAACTCACGATGTTGGTTCTTATAATTGATTATGTAGATTATTCAAACAAGCCTTATATCATCCCTGTAAATGGGTAGTTTACAACAATTTATCTAGGCGTTTCATATAGCAAAATTGACCGACATAATCGGTGAATTCTAATTAACCCTTTTCATAATTAACCATAGTTTACGGCATATTTGGATTTTTGTATAATATACGTATTTATGAAAGCCAAAACAAAACTTCCCCTCACATACTTGTTTCATAACTGCAAGATCAAGTTTGAAAAGTCCAATTAGGACTTCAAAACACTAATCTAAACAAGCACTTAAAGAACATGCACAAATAATTTAAAAAGTTGCACTTTTGATTTGTAATTCCACTATCTTTACCTGCAAAACTTGACATTCAAGCTAATTTGATGACCTTTGACAAGTTCCTTGCACGAGGGAATACAGTAAGTGGGTGATGAATGAAAACCTCTCTATTGAAAGGATTGGCAAACAAGATTGCCAATGAGATAATGAGAATAAAACAATGATTCGTTGTGACAAATACCTAGTTCAAGGTAAACTCCCATAGAAAATGAAAAAACAAAACTTTTTTCGGCCTAAATTTTGCCAAGAAACTGTGTACAGCTTATCTTACAGTCAAACTGAAGTACATGGCCCTTAATGCATTTTACCGATACACATTACTGAGAGGGGAATTGCGGTGCAGATTTTGACTGGAACTGTATAAAAGGAGGCTGGAAAAGGAATCTTAAGCAAGCTCATTAATGTAGGGATCCACTGCATTGACTGCCAAGGTAATAATAATGCAGCGTGTGAGAGAGAGAGAAAGAGAGAGAGAGCCAATGAAACTACTGGATCAGATGCTAAATGACCCAGTAGTCACATGGTCGTGTGTTCAAGTCAACAAGCAGAGTCAGAGTCGTAAATGGTTGCATCAATTATCAGTACTCTAATTGTCTCCCAGAAAGTATAGCTTTTTGTCCTGTTGGAATTTTCTGCTTTCTTTCTCAGTATTCATCATGAATTGGGGAAATAATTATCTTGCTGTGAACTTAAATAAGAATAATATAATCATAATATTTCCTATCCGTATGAATGGAGGCAAAATGATATCAGAATCTTTGGAAAAAAAAAAGGAATGGGAAGGAGGTCGGTGTTGGTTTGCAATCACCACCCCTCCTCCAACTTCTTCCTCCAAGCTCTCTAATCTTCATGTTAGATGCAAAACCATTCTCCTATTTCTCTAGCCTCTGAAAAAATATCAGAGAGGGACTCTGCACACAGAATAACATAAAACTTTTCAGTTTTCACCCCTCAATAAGTAAAAGATTTTCAGAATTCAGCATTGAGAACGCAAGATGCACCAACCTTAGTGATGTTTAATGCCTAACATTTTCATTGCTAGCTCCCAGGTGACGATTGCTGCTGCATTAGCAGGAAATGCTCGAACAACGGTGGGACACAAGCCCATGTAAAGCCCTTTTAATCCAGCCCTCCTGTAAATCTACCACGAAAAAGAAAAAAAAACTTTTGACCTATAACATATGAAATTCTTATTCTTTTACATTTGGCAGTTGAGAAAATAAGAGGTGAAATAATTTGGGAGAGCTTACATTACTCAAGACGTGAAAAGGATTCCTTGGACAGTTTTTATCAGGGTTAGTCTGTATAATGGTTTTTGCCACGTCCAGGGGCAAAACAGCCAACCAAAACTGAAAGGACAATTGAGAAAAGTACATAGTTTAGGCAGGTTCAATGAGACCCAAAATATGCTTGATTGTCAATATGCTTACAGCTACACCACTGAGGCCACCAGAAACGATCCCAATTCCCATGTCTATCAAGTTACTGCAATTGGACGAGGCAGCTTTAGTGTGTGAATGCATGTGATAACGCACATATTCATAAACACTGAAAAACACAGAATTTCCTATAGATTCTCTCAGCAATGTTGTATAACCACCACGAAAGATTCCAGCCACCTGAAAGGTACTTTTGTCAGCTAGTGAACACAGTGATCTCGATGTTGCAAAATATGACATGCTTTTCTCACCCCTTCAGTTTTTATAGTTCTTAGGGCACAATCAAGAGGACTCTTGTATCTGCTGGACGCAGTAACCAAAGAATCAGTGCCTTGGATTTGCATCCTGCACTGGAAATTCAGATTTAAACTGGTATCACACAGACAGAAGAGCCACATGCAGCAAGAAATTATTAAATAGAGTAAATTTACACAAATTTTAGATGCAGTCAGTCATGGTTAGATATACATATATATACAGAAGCAAATTGAAAACGATCCACCAAAAAGTATGTCAACATGCTATATGTCTATAAATAAATAGCTTGATGTAGCTAGGTCTACCTAAGAATGTCCCATGAGCAATGCTACCGTGCATAACCTCTATATTCATTTTACCTTCACCAGCTCTGATGGACACAACACAAAACTGATTATAGCACCGCCATAAGCTGCTGATGGTATTATTACTTGAGGCTGTGGTACACTGCTTGGCAGACCACCCTAACAAAGAAAAAAGAAACGGGGAAGCAGATATGAACTGAAGTCTATTAAGTCACCTTTATGCAAGACTGGAGGGCCAGCTTTGCTAACTGGAGGCAATGAAATGTCAAACCAAGACAAAACTTAGACAAGTCGCTCGTGCAAACCTGGAGGGCTAATTTTGTCTGGGAATAAATGCCAAAAAGAAGTGAGCTTTCACAAGCCATCCCAATAAAAGATGGCGTTGCTCCACTATAAAGTCCTCTAATCTGAAAACAACAACAACAAAAACACATGGTATATCAGGTCAATGTAATCCAATAACAATTAACAATTTTCACGGCCTTGATTTTCATTTTTTATGAGCACTGCTATGTTTGATTAAGGAATATCTACCTAAACCTTTCATTTATAAACCTTTGGAGTAAAGCTTGAATGTGATAGGAAAAGATGCACCCTAAAAGAGAGCAATTATGTGATAATTTTCCTTCCTGGCTTCAGCAATCAAAACAGGGGATGTAGCAACACGAGTAGAGGTTTCAAGAATTTTATTTGCAAGACATATAGACAGGAAAGACAAATAAGACATTATAATATTAAAATAATGACTCTACGGAAGAAAAGTATAAGGCAGCCACTTTTAGCTCACAACATACGCCTCTAACTGATGAAAAATGTGAGAAGTCAAGAATGTGCTTTAATGATGATAAGCAAGAAATGTCATGTCTTTCTTTTCCACAAAAACTGTAACACGGGTACATGTTCCTTCTGCCATTACAGCATACCCGATGCTTAAAAGGCTAAAGTGCAGCCAATTTTCACGAATGAATGACAATAGGCATCTCAGAATTCATATGTTCCTAAAAACAACTTTTGTTTCCATTTGTAAAACGCATATGGCTAAATACTCCATATTTTAAAAGTCAGTTTTGAGTCACCCAAACAAGCATATATCAAAACTGGGTTTGTAGAAAGTTAGTTTGGCAACTCCAAATGGTTAGCCCAGCACACACTAAATCAATGATCCCACTCAATGTTCATAACTTCAAGTATAAATCAGCAAGATTTTCTGCCAGCACTAACACACATCAAATTATATTTACATTATTCTAAATACGCGTATAAAAAAGAAAATTTGTCCCTCACAAGGTAAAAATCAAGAAACATACTCCCTCAGTCTTCAGTATTCTAGCTGTGCAATGCAAACCACTCCTATATTGAATCCCATGTGCCTCAGTATTGTGTTTTTGCAGCTTCACCTAACAGATGAAGTGGTAATAAACAGATTAGCTATAACTTCAAAATCAGACGCACTGGCCAGCAATAAAACTTATTATATACAGTATTACCACGTCCTAAAAGCCAATAATATCTTATGTCGCCGATTATCATAAGGAAAACTTATCATCAAATATCAAATTATTAAGTAGTATTGATATTAGCCTGACTTTAGAAGAAAATATAGCGTTATGGAAATGTAAGCTTGAGGAAATTCTAGATTAAGTTGGTGAAGTCTTTATTAGGGCTATAAACTCCAGGCTTTCTAAGCTAGCTTACAAAAGAGTATATCATGGAAAGTAAGGAAGTAAGCCTACACACCAGAAAGGATTTCTTAAGCTTTTATTTTTTTCAAGGCTTTGTATGGGTAAACTTATATTTTTTGGGCCAACTTGGGGTACTTTTCTTTGAAAGCCCGTGTCTTATCACAGCTAATGAGCCTAAGCTTGACTAACTTTATCCACTGCACATGTCAGTATTTAGGAAATGGCAAGGCAAGGGAAGCAGGGGTAACTTTAAGAACTGATTCAACAACAAGGAATGGATTCAGTCAATTCTCCATCAAATTGATTTGCTGAGTTTGTGTCAAGCTTAGATGTATGATCTATCAGAGCATCCAATATTGTGCCACATTCAAGATTATACTTCAACCTTCCCTCTGTCAGATACAGAAATTCAGAATTGGAGAAGCCTCCGATCTCCTCCTATTGTTCTGAACCCACAATATGCCCTCATAGCATAGGCTTTCTCTTCCAACCCCAATAAAGCTTGTGAGGTACAATGATCTATGTGCACCTATGGTTTTAAACTTACTCCAGCATTTTGTACACAGGTAGATCAATGCCAAGTCACAACTTGGTTCAGCAATTTGAACCAAGCTTTCAAGTGAAGGCTTTTTATCAGCAAAATACAAAAGAGAACAGCTCAAAGTGTGCGTAGGAACAGCAATGTTGAGCAGGTTGCTATTTTTAGGGCAGCTACGGAGGAGAACAAGAACGAAGACCAAGAACGAAGACCGCACAAATAACAGGAATCATTGTCAATTTATTCCAAAAGAAGAAGGTCTAAACAAGTTTTGCTAGAAATATGAGAGATATATTTTACTGTCAGCATTACCTTTCATTAGTATGCCCATAATTATTTGATGAAGAAGTTCCATGTATAGTAAATTCATCTAACTTTTATGAATAGTATGCTGGGTATGAGTGCAGAAAGAAGCTTGACCAGTAGAGTCCTAGAGTGATGGGACAACTTGTTAGTCAGGTGCAGTAGAATCCCCGGGTTGTAAAACTAGATGGCAAAGACCATGATTATTCAAGAATTGCTATCTAACTATGGTTTCAGATTAAGGTTGCCACAAATTTTTGTTTTCTAGAGCACTTATAAACGTCAGCCACTTCATATGTATATGCTTTCCAACACCAATTCCAGATTTACCATTCTTCTACACAATGAGACTGTCACACTCCTCATGCTATTGTTAATCTGATAAATCATGCAGCCAAGCATGTTTCATACTGAGCAAATCAATTCTCTCCGAAATTGATGGAATCCACTTCCTTAACAGGGACCACGCCACAATGAGTATAATTTTAGTTGCCAACCTCTGATGCCGCAACTATAAACAACATCTCAAATCCATTGCAGCTAAAGACACCCAAGTATCAGGGAGGCAATGCAATCATTTTCGTTCTCTTCCTTTGAACAACTCCGCATATTATTCATTAGTAATTATTATTCCTTTATTATCAATTTCAAAATATTCCAAGTACCAAAAAAATATCACACTACTCCAAACCATCTGGAATTGACTATAATCCATATCGTTTGTAAACTTCACGGTTAGAAAGAAATGGCCATAAAGCATGTCCATGTTCACGCCAAATTCCACATCTAATCCACATCATAAAGACATAAATACTCAGCACAACAGCCAAATTCTTCAATCTTCATTGGTTAATAATCTGTAAAATTATGATTAAATAATTATGACAGTGGAAGCCTATCTGAAAATATCGTTTCACGCCTGCCTGGACCGGGAATAATTGAAATTGAGATGCAGCAAAGTGTAAAGAAAAATACATTCCTTCTGTCATTCCTTATTATCCAACTTCCCTATGAACATAGCCCTACATTATTAGAAGCCGGAGAGCATTACATCCGCAGAAATTGAAAGTAGTTAACAATCTCTTAAAGACATGAAAAGATAAAGTAAACCGATTCTATCATTACAAACGTTAGAGCATCTAAACTGAAAGACATTACACAATATGCAAGGATAAAAAGAGAACCTTCACTGTGTCAAAGGGATGGCCCGTAGCTACAGTCGCAACCCCAGCGATCAAACCGGCCACGTATTCGTTGAATCCGGAACTTGAACTATCCCTCATTGCTACCTACTTCCTCCAATTAGACTTCTCTCAGGCCTCAGCTACTTGCAACTATTCGGGTGTCATCGTCCCCACCAACATTCACCGTGCTCGATCCGAATCTGCGCCTAAATATCCACTTGTAAGCGTTAAGCTCCTCTAGTGGAAAGGTGGAGTCCGACGCTAGCTTCACTTTCAGTGGTCGGTGCCTCCCAGCAGCGATAGTGGCCAGGGGTGTTCATATTTTTCCCGTACCGAAATTTTTCGGGGTGAGAAAATTTGGTATTGGGAAAAAAATTTTTGGGATCGGGATTGGGAATGGGATTTCCCGATTCCGAAATTTCTCGATCCCGAAATTATTATTATTTTTAATTTTTTTTACTTTTTTTTAATTATTTTATATTCATTATTATTAAATAATCTATAAATTCATTACTCATCTTACTATTTGAGTTCACACTCACAGTTTGTACTCTCTGGTCTCTCATCATAGTCCCAAAAATATATATATTCTTTTATGATTTTCAAATTTTGTAACTTAAACTCAC